>OX439473.1:80628918-81214823 GCA_949320105.2 Crepidodera aurea
ATGTTATAGCATTTGTAGCCCAAGAATAGCTCTTTGCAACGAGCCCAAGTTTCTTAGAATCGGCTCAGCCGTTTCGAATATACAGGGTGTTTTTTACTGAAACCTTTGAATACCCCCCACCACTTTATTTTTAGAGATATAGCAAAAACTGTTAAACAAAAAAGGTTCAGATTATCCTCTACTTTAAAGATCAGGTATTTTTTTGGTAGGTTAATATAGCAGAATTCGCAGAAACATCACTTTCTTAGCTTCAAGATCGCAGTTACGCCCCCTATCGACCATTTCAGAAACTTGAACTTGACTTGACTTTTTTTTTCCGCAAGCCTCTACGATGGATGGTTTCCAAGATACAGTACCTCGAATTCTTATTTGGCCACCCTGTACATTAAGCAACGCATTTCATATGGCATTCTGTTATGACACGAGTCCAAGTTTAAAAAACGAATCGCGCAGCGATGAGTTTTTTAAAGGACGAGTGTCACAACAGCCATATGAAATAAGTTGCTTATAATACTTTTTATATTTTGCCATTTTATTAATTTTTTAATTAATTTATACTTCGCACATTATAGAGAAGTTTGCTTTAAAAAAAAATGAGTTGGTAACACTGTTGTAGTATTTTTATAATTTGACAGATTTGAAATTTAATTTCAATAGACAAATATCAATTCATGTCATTTGTTGATTCATATCACCAACCGTATAACACAAAAAGTTGCGTACTCTAATGAAACATTAGAGTACTCAAATGCGTATCATAATGTAAAATATTATAGATGCAAAATATAAAAAGTACTTTACACTTATTGTGAACAGAAGCTTTGTAATACCATGTATAATTTTAATGATAATTATTATTATTATTACACATTGTTAAGGGCAGAGGAGCAGACTCCTATTATGCCCAAAAATAAAAGTAAACATTGTAAAAGAAAAAGAAATACCTAATAGTAGACATTAAAAAATACATTAAAAATAAAAGATTTTTAGGATAAATGTACTATTAAAATTGTTAAAATTAGACTATACTTGCTAAAAAATTGTATCATTACAAAAGAAAAATACTCTTTAATTAAATTTACTTGCAAATTGAAAATCAATTTTTAAGGAATTTCAAAGACATAATACGGAATTAATAAGAATCAGAATCAAATAAAAATTATATCTTTTCCATCACAATATAAAATGTAATAATTAAATTTAAAAAAAAAACTTTATTTTTAAGAAATTATTTATATTTCGAGATAAATCGGTGAATTCATAACATCTGACTTGACTGATTAATAAAACCGAAAAAATGTACAATGTATATCGCTGTGTCAAACGTCAAAAGTGTGTTTACAAAATATGAAGATTTTATTCATGCTGAAAATGTTAATCCAGGTTCCTGAGAATATAAAACAAAGGCCTATTAATATTATTAAATATTAATACAAACAAAAGTGACAAATACATTAGGTTAAGTTTTTGTTATGACAAATAAAAAAAATTAAGGTTAATTTATTCATAACCAAATATTAACAAGAAATAATTAATAGCTAAGTTAGATATAAAGGTATACCTACCATTCGTGTTTTGAAATTTCTTTAGTGGATATTTTTTTAGTCCAGTCATTCTATACAAAAATAAGCCCGATAATCGGAAATGAAGCGAACTTACTGGATTTTTTATGTTGTAGTAGGGGCTTATAATAGCTTACCTTTAAATATGTCGACCAGATTCCCTATCGCCGCTATCTTGAAAGAGGGCAGAATTTTATTTTTCCGAAATAACTCGGCTCTCGGTCATTCTACGCAAGGGGTTTATTGCTGTCTTTTGTTGCTTATTTCAAGCAACACAGAAAAGGTCCTATGAATTTTTCACGTATCTTCGAGGGTTTTTGAGATATTGAAAAAAAAAGAAAAAAAATGTAGACTTTGATACGAATTTCTGCTAATATCTTTGTTCTGATTATTCGTATAAAAAAAACCAATACAAATTTGTAGAGTTTACCAATACCGGGTGTATCAACGATGCGTGCGTGGAGGATAGCTGCTTCCCTTTGTAAGATAGGAAAAAATGTTTCAAATAAAAGTTGTAGATAACAATGAAAGCTATGTTCCAAAAATAACTACCATCATACAAGATGTCCCATAAATGTGTGACTTATCAAAGTTACGTTTTTTTAAATAAAACACCCTATATATTTTTACTCGATTGAATTCCTTCGGAAGAGTGCTTCTCAAAAATATAAGGTTGTATGGATTTATACCAGGTGGTTCTGAAGTTATGGTGACATTTATGTCCCAAAATAGCTGAAATATACGCCATCGGCAAATGTGTCCAGTTCAACATAGAAAGAAATTTTCGCAGACAAGAGATCATCATCATGTCAGACAGCTGTTAATGCCTTGAACTCCCACATAATCAACTCCAAGATGGTTTGGGAGTGCCTAGAGAATCTAAACGAACTAGACAAGAACAACACTGTTACGTATGGGTTCTGGGACACACTGTAGTGGAGGATAATGAAATAGCAGGCGTACTCGCAAAAAACGGGCTGAAACACCATTTCTGAAACCTGAACCCTTCTGAGGAATAAGCACCAGTACAATACTTGATGAAATTGGAAAAGAAGTAAATAACAAAAGATCACAATACTGGATAGGACTTACAAGGAATGCGGCAGGCCAAGACACTACTGGGAAACTATAACCAGTAGAGATCAGACGACTGCATCAGCAAAAGTAAAAACAAGTTCAGAACACTAACGGGTATCCTAATAGGGAACTGCCGGCTGAGAGGCAACTTAAAGAAACTCGGATTAGTAAACGAACAAGAATGCAGATTCTGAGAGGAAGAGGATGAAACCTCTATCCACATTCTCTGAGAATGCATTACCCTGCAAAATCCAAGGGTACGATACCTCGGAGAATGTCATCCTGAACTTTTTGAAAGCAATAGGACTGGAGGAACTGCTCTAATCGTTGAGACATCCTTAACGATTGGGCAGCAGTAGGGGCACAATAAATCTTATAGGTCGCAGTGTATCGATACCCCCATCAACAGAATAGAATGGAATAGAATATTATTGCACATATTTGGAGTATTTTACAAAATTTTCGTAATTTTTGCAGATTAAACAATTACCTTTGCGTTTGAAGAATAAAAGACAACAATAAACCCCTTGCGTAAAATGAGAGTTTTTTCGGAAAAACAAAATTCTGTCCTTTTTCAAGATAGCGGCGAAAGCATATAGGGAATCTAGTCGACAATTTCAAGCCCCTACTACAACATATAAAAAAACCATCCAGTTCGCTTCATTTCCGTTTTAAAATGTATATAATGACTGGACTACAAGACAAATTTACAAATCATTAAAGAAAGAAAGGAATCTTCATTCTGCCTAAGATTTCAAAGTTTGGTTAGTTCATAATTAAAGGCATTGTGTAAGGATCTTTATACAATGTTATGTTCATGTTATACAAACTAGATGATATGAATACAGAATAATATAGAAATAAAAGATTAAATAATTTTTCTATTTATTTAAAGAAAAATTAAACTACAACTAAAACTAAAAAATATAAACTAATAAGTATTAAATTTAATTAGAACAAAATACAAAAAATTTTAAAGATTAAAAACTATAATAAATTAAAATTAAGCTAAACAATAACAAATAATTAATAAACCATAACAAATAAATCATAACAATCCATGGCAATGAAAAATAATCACCTGGTATATTAAAAAGGGTAACCAGGAAACGATAGAAAGAAGGAGTTTCTGAAAGGAAAAAAATCTGTTGTGTCGCCACAAGACTTTCCCGGCAGTTATAAAATAAAAATTGAATAATTAATTTGGTGTTAAAATTTTTTAAAGTCCCAAAAAAAAATTCGTTTCGAATTATTTTAAAGTAAAAATGAAATTTAAATATAAAAGGAAAAACATTTCACATATCAAAAAAAAATTAAAACAATTTTTTATGGTCGGAATTTTGCTTACTTTTTCTTTGACATGTCAAATGTCATTTGGATTTTAAATTTTAAAATTTTTTTCCATTGCTTAGTTTTAAAATTAACGAATGAAAATTTGAGGATGTATTTACAAGCCAATAAGGCATCTAAATACCAAATAAAAACTTTAGGTATTTTATTTTTTTGTAATGTACACTGCGCGTCATATAAAACTGGTACAACTCTTATAATCGAAAATAGTGTTTTTCTAGGTGTGTAAATGCATCTTTTAAAATGTGTCAATACTAAACTAGTTTTTATGTTATGATTTCTAGGGCAGTGATGCCATGTCAACAAAAATTTTAGTAGATGTAACGATAAAATTAAATTTTTTACAGCAATAAAAGGAGATGGAGAAATTAAAAATTTCAATTCAATAATTAATAACTTGTCGTTATAGCGCCATTTCTATTAAATTTTCATCTTCTGCCAAGCTATTTGTGCGCTTTGACAAATTTGACAAATGTGACGGTTATTTTGATTGATTAATTAAGTTAGGTTTACATTGGCAAAAAAAAATGTACCAGTTTTATATGACGCGCATTGTACATAGGAGGTAGTGGGCCTCCTGGTGGTGCGATTTCAACCAAAAACAAACGGATTCATTCCCCGATGATCCGATACCCACATACCAAATTTCAGCTCAATAGGACCAAGCGTTTGGACGCTACGGGTTGCAATTTTTTGGTTTAAAAATTTTTTTTTAGGTTAGGTTCATAATTAAGGAATGAAAATTTCAGGATGTATTTACAAGCCTAAATATCAAATAAAAACTTTAATTCTTTATTTTTTTCGCGATGTACATATGGCTCCTGCGTCCCCTGGTAGGGCGATTTCAACCAAAAACTAATGGGTTCAATCCCCGATCACCCAAAATCCATATACCAAATTTCGGCTCAATCGGATTAAGCGTGCGGACGCTATCGTGGAAGAATACAGACACACATACACACAGACAGACGGACAGACTTCCAGCTGGAAATCGTTTAACGATCTTCCTCCGTGGGATTATGTAATCCGCTTTGGATGCCGGCTAACCACAGTGAAGTGGGGTGTGGATTGATATAAGGTGTTAACTAAAAAGAAAATGGGCGCCAGGAGATTGTTTTACCCTCATCCAAAATTCAGTCAATTTAGTCACTCAACCTCCAGAATGGATCTAAATTGAGCCCACTAATAAAAAAATAAACTACGTCGCAACCAAAAATTTGCTTACCCTCGTTCGGGTCAAGACTATTTGTGACTATTAGTGAATAATTTTAATTACACAAACTGTACAGGTCACACAAAAAAAAGAATAAAAAGACAAAGGAATCCAAATGATCCCACTAAAGTTTCGCTAGTTGAAAAAAAATTAAATTATCCAATTAATTAATTAAATGACGAATAATAGGGGTGTTACACCGTCCGCGAGAGCTCTCAAGGTCGTTGGTATTGGGCGTAAAATAAAATACCACTCGCCCCTATAAGTCGCTTACAAGTACCAAATAAAAATTAGAGAAAATATCTATAAATACTAATTTAGAGACCTGTAAAAATTACGAATTAACAAATAATGTCTATGAACCAATATATAACAAAAAAAAAAAAAACTTGCGGTTGTCCAAAATTAAATAGCGGCAACTTGCGGCTACTAACTCGTCAGGTCAGCTCAACCCGGAAATCTGGTTGACAATCAGCCCAACACGAGAACCCTAAAATAATATACATTAAACCCCTAATCAAATACCCCTCGGCCCAGAAAGAAATTTACAAACTCTAACAGTTTATACTATAAAAACATTTAAATAACTCAACATACCCTTTATACAGTGAAGGGGAATTCTCGGCAAACTTCCCTGACAGATGCTTCCGTATAAGGTGAATCCTCGGAGAATCAGATCGTCTAAGGTGGATGATACTACCCCTATAATATTAACAGGCCTTACACACTTGCCAGATAACATAAAACTCGACTTTCATGAAAAACGCCTTACCTGACCAAAATGGCGTCGTTACGGACGTGGCGTGGTTCGGCACAAAATATCAATTCCTCTTCACGAGATTCAGACCAGGGTAAACACATCAAATCAAATAGGCACCCTGCACGTCCAACAATACGGGAATCGCTCGTCTATCCCAATCAATGGTACGAAATAATCTTCATAAACACCGGGCGACTCCTCAAAATTTTGTCTAAACCACGTTATACTTATCACCCACAAGAAAGAAAGACCAGGCCCGTCCCAAAATTTCCTTCGAAATCCTTCTCGAACGAATATCACCACGCAAGACCAGAAAGAGATTCACCTAATAATCGCCAAGGGTCACTTAATACGACTTGCGATCTGACCAATGAAATAACTGGTGACTGGCTAACACAGCCGTACAACACCATAAAGTTAACACAAGAAATGAACGAACCGACAGTTCGAAACATGACATCGATAAGAATAAAGTAAACAATCAATTTTACAATCTATTTTAATGTTCGAAATACTTTATCTGAAACTAACTAGCTCGTTCAAATGGATATAAATTGAGTCAAAAAAAATTGAGGCTATCTTATGTGATATATGGTTCCTAAATAATATAATTCGATCCCTACAGTGGCTCACATCTACAAGGTATGAAAAACTAATTAATGTAGTAAGGTCTTAATGCCGAATTTAAACGTTACAATATCCGTCGTTATCTCAAAATTTTTTAGCGCGTTCACAATACTTTCCCTTTGCGAGGGGCCGGGAAAGTAAAATGTCAAAAGTTTTTTTTTTTTGGATATTTGATTTGAGAAAAAAAAAGTATAAATCCAGAAATATAAATCCAGGATTTGCAGAAAATTGTAATATGTTACAGTTGTATATTATATTAAGTTGTATGGTACACGAAAGTTCATAACTAACTAGAACAGTTTGCCAAGGCACGAGGTTTGATCGTTTGAACTTTTAGATAAGAAGACAAGTTTAATAGAGATTAGAAGGACTTGACTTACAGGACAAAGGTATTTTCAGTGTTTACTATTAGAATATTTTTGTAGTTTTTTTTTGTTGAACATTAGATTATAGAGAGTGAATGTTTGATCAATAATTATATTTGCAATTTGCGGCAATTAATTTTATTTGTGGTATGATCTGAAATTACTTTAATAAAATTATAAAAAATTATGACATTTCGTTTCAATATGTCGTACTTTTCTTGCAATAATTTTTTTATTTAAACCAGGATCTTTTCGTTTTGCTATCTCGATATCCATTTTTTTTAAGTCGTTGATCACATTTGTAAACTTCAACCGGCTCTGCTCGATATAAATTCTTAAGTACTCTTGCGAGCTAGATTTTCGTATTAAAAATAATATTGTATGAGGCAATGCAGCATTCCACATTGCACCATGTACGGAGTTCAACTTCTTCAAAAAGCGAATAAACAAAGTATGTAAATCCAATTCATAAAAGTTCCAGGAAAGTCACTCTTTTTAAATTTAGTGCAACGTAAGTAGAGTTTAAATTGCAGTTTAAATTGGAAGCTAAAGGAAAAAATCATTAATGCTTTTTTACTTATTCCATTTTTAATGCGCTTTTAAATGTAGAACGGGGAAACTGAAGTTTTAGAACACGTTACTAATTAATAGAAACAGAAAATCATCAGAAATTTTTAATGAAAAAGTTTAATTATTTTAGAGTTAAAACAAAAGAAAATTTCTGTCATTAAATTAAGTAGTCTGCAGTTATATTGAAAATTTTACTTACTTCGTTACTCTTGTTTCATCTATCCTTTTAGAAATTAACGTGGTAGTTCGTTTATGTGCAATAAAAGGAGTTTGTATTTCAGATTAATGCATAGTTATTAGTTATATTAAATGTTCAAGAACTGAGTTATGGGATAAAAGATTATTTTCGGACAGATACAGTTCATGATATCACCGAAAAAATTACAAATTGACAATAAAATCTTTATTTTTCTATTAATAATATATAGACTTATGTCATATCTTGTACTGATTAAAATGGGTCAAAATTTACGTGGTACAAAATAAACACACAGAAACTTCATATTCTTTATACAAGGTGTTTCATTGGAAAATGCGCATACAATAAGGGTAGACAGCGGACAACGAGGTGCTTCTAAATAACCTATACTTTATGGGTCTATCGTTTTTTATAACCAAGATACAGGGTGATTTATTAATTTCCCCCATTTTTTCAATTAATCATAACTTATGAAGCACCCTATACATTTTTATAATATTTGGTTCGTATGTTCTTTGTCCACAGTGGCGTCGAGGAAAGTTTGAGTATGGAGAATTTTTCTTCAGGAATGTTTAGTAGGTGTCCTAGTAAGTGTTTTGGACTTGAGTGGACATCCGCCACCACGTATATTTTCGATCTATGACGTCACTAAAGATGGCGGCCGCCGGAACACAGAAATTCTCATATTTCAGGCAATACTTGACCGATTTGCATGAAACTTGGGTCAGATCACAAAAGAGACCCTCGCTAATGACCCATTGCCTGTCCAACTCAGCAGTTTCTAGGGGAATTTACAATTGTTCATTGCCAATACACTGGTAGCTTCTCTAACTGAAACACCATCTACTATCTTCTACACGTTCAGCGCTTTTTATGGTGATGAAGAAGATAAGGCCACCTTCAATTGTATATCGGTGCAAGGTGGAATACAAGTGAACCATCTAGAATTAAATTGTATGTCAGTAGAGGAAGCATACTTCAGAATGCTGATTCATTCAAAGCAGGCAATACTGTGTGGGTTCAAAAAAGTCGTTCTCGTTAGTGCGGACACTGATATAATGGTGTTAGCTTTGTTTCACTGAGCTACTCTTCATGAACTTGGTGTTCAAAAACTTTGGGTGCGCACTGGAGTTGGTGATTCTACGCGACTTTTGTCTGTTCATGATATGCACACAAAAATGGGCCAAAATTCCAGCCATCCACACATTATCTGGATAAGATTATACGAGTAAAGTTGGTACCAAAAAAGCAGCTCTTCAAAGTGCATCTACAGTGTACTTGGAATACTTTGGTGTACTATCTAACTGGGATGACATAGAACAAAGCCTCAAACCAGCAAAAGAATACCTAGTGCTGTTAATTAGAAAAGGGTCATCTTGTAAGTTCTTAAACGAACTTAGTTTGTGGCTGTATCATCATGCCAAGAATATAGACGTTGCAGATTTGCCGCCTACAAGCAGAAGCGTTGGGGCCATTTGTTGAGATCGTATTTCTACACATACCTTCAGCGACATTGTATTGATGATGTGCTTGTTGGCTTAGACTCTTGTGACCCTTACAGTGTTTGAGGATGATTTGTTAACCCAAAAACACTTACACAAATATCCCACTGATTTTGTTGAAAAGGAAGTTAAATGTTGTTCCTTCTGCAAGTGTGGCAGTAAGGGATTAGAGTGAACCTGTAAAAATCCTTTTTAGATAATCATATAACCATGTTTCGATGTTAAGTCATTTTTATGTGATATCGTGTAGTTCTAACAATTATGTGCATTTATAATACTTATGTTTTTATTAAGTTAAAAATAATATTTACAACCAACTGATCTAAGTTTCATGCAAATCGGTCAAGTATTGCCTGAAATATGAGAATTTATGTGTTCCGGCGGCCGCCATCTTTGATAACGTCATAGCTGGAAAATGTACGGGGTGGCGGATATCCACCTAAGTCCAAAATACTTACTAGGACACCTAATAAACATTCTTGAAGAAAAATTCGTTTATTCAACTAATAATGAGGTGGCACAAAACAAACAAAAAAATTTCTTCCCCAAATGGTACTTTTCCAGCTTAAGTCCATAAAATTATCAACTATTTCTTCTTCTCGTAATTTCTGGATCCCAACCTTATATTATTATCAATGACTAACTTTCAAACACCCTGTATGCGTAAAAAACGATCATTTCTTTAAAAGAAGCGTCATTTAAAAGTTGTATATCAAGGATAGTAGTTTGTAATGTTGACAATCAGAATTCACGAGCTTCCACTCAATGATATCTCTGCATTAATAACAGTCAGACAGTCGCAAGATTAATTATTTTCTTTACAATTTAACTGAGATACAAAATTTTAACGGTAATTAATTAAAGTTTCTATATGCACCAAAATAACTTTACAAAGTTATGGTTTTTATGTTTATGACTGCCTCGGCTTCGATTACAATTCGGACTTAAAACAGAATGTAATTCAGTACTTGAGCTCCAGAAGCACGTAAGCCAGTGGAAAATTATTGTTTCTACAAAACACAATAACAAGATATTCTACGGAATTACAGCAATATCAAATCCAGTAAGTAGTTTTCCAGAATCATTTTCATCCGATGGTATAATATTAATAATCAGTGGTGAATTTTAATTACAGTATGAAAAAGCAAAAATAAGTTTTTTAAAAACAGTAAATAGAATATACTTCAAGTAAACCTTGGAATGTTAACCCTGTCAGAACTATTCATACGCGTAATTTTAAGAAGAAGCTTATTTTTAGAAAACGTTATTTGGTTCTAAAGAGTCAAGTGACTTCCACAAATTAAAGTAACGTATGGGATTCGTTATACTAATGTTTTTTAAATAAAAGAAAACAAAAAGTCAACAATAATTCTTTCTATAAGTTTACTACATCGTACTACGGCCTATTTCCACTTCGACCTTTGCAGATCTATTGTGGTTCCCCTGATAATTAGATGACTTGCGCGAGCTTCGTCCTTTTAAGTATGGTTAGGATCCCTGACAGTGGCTCTTCAACGTAGCTCTCTGCCTCTGGGTATTCCTTTCCCTTCTGTGAAAACCTTTTCCTGGCAAAACCTGCATGTGGTTTCTTCTGCCAGACCTATGTTTTCCATATGCTTGTTGAGTTTACAGTGTCCTGTAAGCATGCCTACTATTGCTTTTACGGACGTTCTGTCCTTGCTTATTAGGTCTGCCGTGAGTGTAGGCGATGGTTTTTTGAGAAACCTTTTGGCTGCCTCTGTCCTGGGAATTGTTCCTACCAGTTTTGGGCTTGTTTTTCCACCCATTTGCTGATTGCTTTTTTAACTGTTGTTTTTGCTATACCGCAGAAGGGTTCTGGACCATAGAATGCCATTGACGAGCCTTATCTGGCCAGTTCGTCGGCTTTTTCATTTCCTCGATGCCCTTTGTGTCCTGGAACCCATGCCAGGGTCACTTTCTTGCGGTTAGCTAGTTCATTCAGGGTACAGGCACAGTCCCACACAAGTTTGGAGTTTACTTGGGTGGCCTTTAGTACTTTAAGTGTTGCCTGACTGTCGGAGAATATAACAACGGACTGACCTATGCTGTCTTGTCTATTTATTTCTCCTATATAGAGGTGTATTGCTGCTACTTCTGCTTGAAATGCTGTGGTGTCTTTTGAAAGGCTCACCGGGATCATTATCCTTGGTTTTTGCCCGTATATTCCGGCTCCGACTCCTTCTTCGGTCTTCGAGCCGTCTGTGTACCAGATTGTTGATGCACTGTTGGGTGCTCCTCCCTCCCAGTGTTCTCTCTCTAGTACTTTTACTTCGTATTTCCTGTTGAAATTGTATTAGGTTACCATGGTGTCTCTGGGCACTCCTGTAATTGGATCCGCCCTCAGCTCTTCTTCTAACTAAATATAGAGTTACTGAGGTTACTAACCAGCCATTAGTAAAGTACGATTGAAAAAGAATTGCTTAAAGAGATGTAGTGTAAAGAAAGAACAAAAAGTATCTTATAAAAATGATTTCGGTTGATTACAAGGTTTGTTGTAAATCGATAGTTTTGCCAAAATTGTCTTTGCTTGTAAAAACTATATGAAGTCAAGAATTCTTTAAATTTACTAAAAAAATTGTCTAAAATTGCCTTTTACCGTCAAATACCAATAGGAGGCTTGTCCAAACTAGAAATGAAAGGCGAGTGCCTTTACAAGTATTGCAAGTATTGCAGATTGCAGATTGAAGTGGAGAACTAAATAAAATCCATTAAAATTTAAAAGGCAGACAAATATGTAAGTAGTTTCAAGCAATATTCAACCAATAAGATAAGACAATATGTCAGCAAAGGTCGAGCGATGTGCAAAGGTGGAGCGATCTGCAAAGCTCAAGCGATTTGGGGGTTTTTATACCTTTAATTTGAGGACGTTTGGGGTTTTTTATACCGCGGGGCGTTAAATCCTTTTGTCGCGGCTTCGGTCCTTTTTTAAGGAGGGGCATTTTTTGAGTTTTGCGGTTTCTTATTGGCAGCCCACGAGGTCCAAGGTAAAGGTTAGTAGCTCTCCGGACTCCAGTTAGTGACTTCTTTTAGGTCCTTTTTTCAGGTGGGTAATTTTTGGGGATTGCCGCTTCTTTTTGGTGGCCCACGAGGTCCAAAGTAAAGATTAGTAGCCCAAATTCTCCGGTTAGAGACTTCTTTTAGGTCCTTTTTAAGTTTCAGCAGCTCAGGTTAGACCTATGGAGTATGGTGTCACAGGTTAGAGCTGTGGAGTACGGAATCAGGATGGCTTTGTTTAACTACTGACCTGCAAAAAGCGATCTGCATCGGTCGAGCTATCTGCAGAGGTTGAGCGATCTGCAGATGTCGAGCGATCTGCAGATGTCGACCGACCTGCAGAGGTCGAGCGAACTGTAAATGTTGAGTGTCGAAGAATATTTGAGCTTACTACCACAAGTAAATCCAATGAATCAGCAGTGGTTCATGCTACGTCGCATGGGTCGGATAGTTGAGCTTGTTCTTTCTTTTCAGGTTCCAACTTACAGCTGGTTATGTACATATACCATTTATTACTTTTAATTTTTTTTTTTATTTTTAAATCAAGTTTACCAACTCTATTTCATTATTTTCCTTGAACGGCCATAGAAAAATGTATTTATTCTACATAAGACTTTTAATTGGCAAAAAACAACTGTAGCGGTGATTGAATTTTCTAGTCAATGAAAATAGAATTAGCCTTCTTTTGAAATTAAGATACCCTTTGAATGGAAATACGCAGTAGTAGAGGGCAAAGGAAATCTCAAAATGGTTGCCTACTTGTACAAGATAATATGATTATGCAGTCCTTGCACTATGTAATAAAATACGTAGAGGAACTTTATTAAACAGTTCAATTTGCGTTTGCTTTGTGTCCCTCCAAGTTACATTTCACACTTCGAGTACGTTTCAGACAAAGAATAATTACCGACGTGCTTTGAAGTGAGTCGGAGAACCGAGTTAGCACAAATCAGATAAAGGAAAATTGGTATAAAGGTTGCCGAGGTCCAAAGTGGATGACCGTTTTCTCACTCACTCCACGCGCATTTCTTTTTGAGATCAATGAAAAAATATCTATCTAATTTACAGAATTAGAAAGAGGCTGTTGCGGACCCGAAGGTTTTCTACAAAAAAATCGTCCTGCTTTAAGGGAACGATTGAGGAAAATTGCTTGTTGGGTTTAATAAATACATTTTAGTTCTTTTAAACCTTTGAGACCTTTCGATGGGTCTTTTTGTAAATTACAGCACGATTTCCAAACGATAGCTTATATTTTTAATGTTAAATAATATATTTAATAAAAGTTACAGCGACATTCATTTAAAAAAAATAAATGAAAGTTACGTGGCTATTTCGTTAGTGCCATCAAAAACCCAGTGTCGTGTAGATTTTACAGGATGCAACAAAAATTAATATATTTTAATTTGATTTTCTGTATATCATTAAATTTTTGGAATGAGCTTTTGTCCTAATATCAAAAATATACTATATGTTGGCGTTTCCGAGATAATAAATATAGTTACTGTTACTGTTGTTGGTGGACGGTTTGAATTTGAAACAGAAATAGAGGTACTAAATATAATTTTTTTCACTAAAGATTTGGGATACGAGTTTTCTAAAAGAATGTTTTGAAGTTTTTTTAGACACTCATCTCTCAAAGATGGATGAGTGACCTTAACCACTCTGTTTTTGAGGTTATTAATTAAATTTATTTTGATTTTCATGGGATGGTTTGAATGAAAATTTAGGTTTTCTGTACCATCTAGTAATGATTTTATTGTCGTTCGTTGTTATTAGTTTTAAATCCAGGAAAGGAACTGAATTATCAGTTTCTTTTTCAACAGTAGTTCTAATTTTTGTCGATGCAGAGTTTAACTAACTCTATAGGTAAGTTAGTGAATAGAGATACCACACCTAAACTTATAAGAACATAATTTGGTGCTAATTGAAAATCGTTAATGAATTCACTGAAGGAGAAAGAATCACTAACTTGATATCTGTTATCGTTGTCATATGAGTTGGTCAATATTTCAGTAATAAATTTCGTTATTTTACTATTTGTGGAGTTTATAGAGGAAACAATTGGTCTCATTGATAAAACGGGTTTATGAATTTTTGGTAAAGTATAAAAACGTGGTGTAATAGAGTTATAGATAGTTAACTTTTTAGCAGTTATTGCAGCAATCATTGTTTTCTTCTTTAGTTCAGAAACGATTTTATTAGCTTTCTGTTGTAGAGTGCGAGACGGATCTGCTCTACTTTGTAATATTTTGTATCATTTAGAAGTATTTGGCTTTTATTAATGTATTCGTCTTTGTACATTGCAAGAGTTACATTACCTTTATCACTATTGATAATGCAAACTTCAGGATGTTGTTTTAGATATATCTTGCAATTATTGAACATAATAGTAAATTGATCTATGTGAATAAGGTGGGATTTAACAGTGCGTGGGGTGGCACCCCTCGCGCCAAACTTGCCAGTTCACGCGCCGTCGGATATGACAGGCTTGGCGATCTTCGGCCCCTTCGTCTGTCTGTAAATCAACACGTTTCAAAGGAGTTCAAAGAGCGCGATCCTTGACTCTCAACCCTCAACCCAGGATTGCCACTCCACGCGCCGTTGAATCCCAACTTTAGAAGCTACTGAGTACGAACCTATTTCCGGACCAGGATGAAAGTTTTTTGGTACATCTTCAAGCCTGTATACATGAAACTGGCCATGTACGAAGTAATCAGAGCTATCAACTCCTCCAAAACTGTCAAAAATCCCGAAAATGGTCCCGGTTTTCCAGTATTTATGGCTCCCGGACATGAAAACTGGAAAATCGTGGAATTATCGAAAAATTAGCCAAAAAAGAAAAAATCAATGAATAATTTTAATTGGATTTTGGATATTAATATCAATTTTTTAGTGTCAACCTTCTCTCCAAAACATTGAACATTTTCTAAAAATATGTCTAAAGGGAATAGGAAAAACGGTTAAAGCAGATACATAAAACTAAAAATCGCTGACAGGAAAAGTAAAACAGAAAACAAGAAAGATTGGAAGGCGATAGTACACCTTCTCAATCAATATATCATATAACCACCAAGAGGCAATATAATTCTGCTACCTTTCAACATTTCCTACCGATCTATCCAATATTACACTAATTGTTGTTTACACCACAAGAGATCTGCTTCTACATTATTGCTGATTATGTAAACAACAATTAATATTCTCTAAAAGTTATAGCCTTTCATGATAACTATTTAGCTTTTCCGCCACATTTGGATTAAACTGTATTCACCTGTCAATTCCGCTGTGAAATGCATCCGCTCGGTCCGAGCTTCATAGTAATTTCACGGTGAACCAACCTCAATTTATGCAATTTGAAGTGGATGCCTCGTCGGCAGAAGAGCGCAAGGTTTTTGACAGAATGGCCACGATCGCATGAATAAATAGTAGTTTCGAGGACTCATGTCGAAACTGCAGTCAAAAATCGTGTTCGTTGATGAATTTGGCAAATTTATCGTAAATGTTAGTTCACTTGTATGGCAGCTTTACGTCAATAAATAACACAATAACTCAGCAGATAAATACTAAAGTTTCGATGATAAAGACTCATGTCTAGCTCGCTTGAAATCGGTTAATGTCACCGATATTATACTAACTCTCTGCACACTAATATCCTCATTTTTTGTCTTCAACCTAGACTTTCTACGTGAGATTTAAGTTTAAGTCTAGTAAACTTAATAAGTTATTAATCAGACATGGAAATATTTTAAAATTCTAAAATTTTATTTCACAATAACAATAAAAGAACTGCAACATATTTTAATAATTCGTTGAGCGATTAAGGTACTTGGTTTTCTACCAAAAATTATTACAATGAGAACCACCACGATCTTCATTAATTTAATTTTCTAAGATGGCAGATGGCCAAAATGGAGTTTTCAAATTACCATTGCTTCTCTCCTGGTTAAGTAAGACAAAGATTGGTGACTAAGAGAGGATTGGAGCTCGTCAGTGATTTGTTGTTTCGCTATATGTTTTGCTAGCATTACCCTACTGATTTTTTTAGAGTAGGTTTAATATAATTGGTTGATAAGGTTATCACAGAGAAGGTTTATTTCTGCATCTTCATTGTCAATAATTTCAATGTGAGCCTAAAGAATTGGATCAATATTTTGTACTATATGGTAATCAGTAAAAATTGTTTTTCTAATCCGTTTCTACCTTTTAGCAATATCCGCTAATAGAAATGATACTTGACTGTGTTGCCATCCATATATCAACTTTTTTAATAGAGTAAAAACATAGCTAGCAACTTTTCACACTTCTTAAAGTCCTTTGTTCCACTTACTATATCTGTGAAGAATTGCTCAGTTTTCTAGGAATTAATGTGAATCCTAATTTAACCTGTAAACCTCATTGTGAAAATCTTATATCAACTCTTAATTCTAGTCATTTCTTGTTTAAAAACTTAAGGAATATTTTAAACAAGACTCAGTGTTAAATCTGTACTATGCACAGGTAGATTCTCATATGAGATCTGGAATATGTTTTTAGGGTAATTCTACCTTAGGAGATGTATTTATTGCTCAAGAACGAATTGTTCGCTGCATTACTGGTGTCCACTATAGGCATCCATGTAAACAGCTACTTATTGAATATAAAATACTCCCCTTAGCGTCACTTTACATTTATGAAACGTGTCTATATATTTTATATGATATTAAAAACATTAATATATCTATTAAATATTTTTGAAAAAGAACTGAAAAGCTGCATATTTTAGTATAGTAGAACCCACCGCTTTATGAGAAAGAAAAAACGCTATAAAAACAGCAAAGGATACCGCCAATAGAAGAATACTGATTGATCTGGACATTTTTGAGTATTTTAATGTCGAAAACACCGTACACTGTCCATATACATAAAAATAAAATGATATTTTGTCTATTAGGACCACTGTGCAAAGATTCAATAACCAAGTTACTGGAGATCGTTAGGGGTAATTTGCGTAAAATTTCTATATTGATTAACTTTCTTTAATATGAATTTACATTTTAATTTCTATAACGCATATTAGATTTGAATAGAGGTTGACCACTCCACCTGGCCTAAGTATAGCTTCATTTTCTGATCTCTTGTGAGATTCAGAAACGTTGCTAATTAAAATTTTGTCTCAAATTTTAATTCTAAAATTAAAAACACAGTGAATAAAGTCATAAATATTATAAATTAATTAAGCTTACCTACCCTATCTCAACCCTCACCATCGGAATCACTGTCATCAACATTGATAATAAATTTTGTCGGACTCGTTATTTGATTTTTTTCTGCCAATCATCAGCTGAAATTTTGTTAATTTCTTCTTTTACTTACCAAATTTGCTATCAACCCATCAAATTTGGGAAACATGTTATGACGCCTTATTCTTTTTTTAAGTTGTCCCCAAATTAATTCTATGGGGTTAAATACACAAAAATAGGGCGGAAGGCGCAATACCTCGTGGCCCCTTTTTGATGCCAGGAATCTTTGGGACTACAACCTAATACCACATAATCCATTGGAATATCATTTAGTGATTGTTCCGATTCTTTAGATCCACTTAAAGAAACTGTATTTTCCCAAGGACGAAACATATTGAAATTGACACCGAATAAATAAATAAGAAGTACACTGTAACAATGTTTCAAAATAAAAAAAAGTATGTATATACACGGAAGCCAAGAATAATATTAATTGAAATAAACTAACGCCACACCTACCACCTACTATTCACTAAATCAAAAATCAAGTGCGAACACAAGCACAGTGTATCACTGTATGAATATTTTCCTAGCCCTCACTACTGAAGACAATATTTGTCTAACTTCCTACTTCCTACTTTAATTGCAGAACAAAATGATCCCGCTTTATACAAGTCGCTAATACCGACAAAACCACTTGTCGGCACATCTACAAGCCGCCAAAGTAACCTGTCTGCACATCTGAGAATTTTGTTTCTGCAATTGAAAATGTAAAAACTATAACCACACTTCCATTGTCGCCTCTTATGAGTGTAACCTCACACCCCACAGTATAGTTAAATTAATTTAAGACAAAATTTTAATTAGTAATTCAAATCTAATATGCGTTATAGAAATTAAAATGTAAATTCATATTAAACTCATAATTAATAATTATACGCCATTCTCCCCTATAACGATATCCAGCTAAGTTGGTTATTGAATCTTTGCACAGTGGTCCTAATAGCCAAAATATTATTTTATTTTTATGTATATGGACAGTGTACGGTATTTTCGACTTTAAAATGCTCAAAAATGTCCAGATTCATAAGCATTTGTTCTATTGGCGGTAATCCTTTGCTGTTTTTTCATTCTCATATAGGATTGAGTTCGACTATACTTAGTATTGTAATCCATTTAACTATGTACTTATTTATTACTTTTATCTCTTTTGTGACCATTTACCGTTTATTATTTTATTGTTCTTGTTGACTATTGCTATTTTACATATATGTAACATTTTGACAAAATAAAGGATACTTACTTGGAAGAGTCTCCCTATTACTAATTAATGCGGGTCCGCAAACACAAATTGAAGGGGCAATTTGCGGATCCTGATTTGCTAACAATCGGGATCCGCACCTGTGGTTAGCTACTTCAGTAAATGCAACATTTTCTGATGAATATAGGGAAAACGGAAATATAATTTTTAATACACAGATGAGTGATAAGGATATTCAAATCCAAAATGCTCAATCTCAAGTGATAGAAGATGTTCTAAAAAAAATGTAGATTTATCAATTATTAAGTTACCATTGGAATTTAAAATAAGGGGAATGCCTAAAGGCATAGAAAAACCAGCTGTTGGTTTGAAGAAGAGGAAAAATAAAACTGGATTTTTAATCAGACATTAGATTCAAGCCAAATAAAATATTGCATGCAATTTTTAACAATCATGAATTGGTGGTTGAAATTTTATTTCATAACTTCAGTCTAGCGATTTACCTAAAAGTTGTGAACTCATGAATTGTACGATTTATGAAAAAGAAGTTGATATTAAAATAATAGAAATTTTTTTTGAGGAATCTGCATTTCTACTGTTTGAAAAGCTTATGCATGAAAGAAAAAAAGAAAAAATGGTTTTGCATTGATAGCATTCAGCTAAGTGTGAGGTGTGACTCATGTTTGATGTGGGTACATAAAAGTTGTTCTGGGCTCTCTAAACTACCCCGTTCAAATGCTAAATGGATTTGTATTTCATGTTGTTAGTTTTACCACAAAGATTTTCAATTCTTATGGAAGTCAACTTTCCTTACAAAATTTCCCCTTCAATTTGTATTTGCGGACCGAGACTCTTCTTACTTACTTAACAATTAAGTGACGTGATATGGGTAATATCCACAGGTTTTTAAAATTATAGGTTAACATTGTTTAAAAAGCTTAATTTAGTAGTAATTGGGAGGTGAGGTTAGCAGCATTCGCTTTTTAATTTCTAATTTGTAGAATTTGTTGACTCGAAAGCCGATCTTTGTCCTGATTGGAATTTAGTGGAATTGCGTAATCAGCGTTACCAATATTAGGTAATTTGTAAAATGTGGTCACAAAGCCAAATCCATTTCTGTAAATGATGCAATCTGTTGAAACCAGAAGACGAGAGATATGAAATAGTAGTTTATGATACAAGTATGAGAAGTGTTATTTTCTTGGACGATTATGCAGTTTGCCGGCTGAGACGTTAGTCGAAGAATTTATAAACACAAAGTTTTGAGTTACGATAAACAACACCAGTGTTATTAGAACTTTTTCATTGAATTTGAAGGTTGCGAATAGCTGATCAGTTCTGTCAGTGCAATATACACTACACTAAAAAGCAACGGTACAAACAAACAAGTGTAAGAGATGTAACATAACATAACCTACAAATGTCCGAAATCGTACAAACTTCCACACTCGTGAGAAAAATTGAACTTTCCTTACTTGTTACACAATGTACTATTTCGAACGTGGCGTGGGCTGAAAAGTTCTTCTTCTTGTTATTATACAGGGTGAGTCACGGTAGACGCGACGATCAGTTGAGACTAAACGGTTAGTATTTTGAAAATTTTGTTTATTCATGGATATGTGGGTTGATAAGGCTACATTTTAAAATTATTTTGAATTATACAGGTTGTCCCAAAAAAGTGTGGCGTATCAAAGTTATATTATTTTTTAAGGAAGACCCTATATTTTATTGCATTTATAGATTATACGTTAAAAATAAGACTTTTTTAAATATTCCCTATATCTAACCTTTTTACTTTTCGAGATATTTTGATATGTCTAAAAAGGGAAGCACTTACAAGAAACTTACGGAATCAGCCAAATCCAATTTTAACTGAAAAAAATTAGACTAATAATTGAAAGCAATAATGTATTTAGAGTTGTTTAAAATTATACAAGGCGTCCAAAATGGGGCAATTCTCTAGTGACATATTCAAACGACAATATCGTTCTTATTTTAAATAGGACACCCTGTATTTTATAATCCTATTATGAAGCAAATTCCATTACCTTTTAAAAATACTAAAGGTTTACTATGCCTAAATCTATTAATTTTGGACTTTATTTTTGTTAAATTTTACATTATTTTTCCAACGTAAGGCCTAAATATAACACCCTGTATTTGATCAACTTAGACTATGATCCTAAAAAAAAAATCGGATGTGGCCATGCACATGACTTTACCATACATAATCCAATTACTCGTACATATTTAAGGCAGGCCATGCCTGGCAAGAGCGTACAATTGTCTCCATGAAACAAAACACTTCTACTGCGCTTGCGCTATTATGCAACTATGTTATTCCATATTTTATTTTTAACTCGCTTATAATACAAAATTTGAAAAAAGTTTTTAAACAAAATTTATAGTAAATTTAATTTTTTCCCTTAATATTTTTACATAAACTTAATAGAAACGATAATAATTGCGAAAATCTGAAAATTCTCAAGAGTAAACCCCAACTTCCGGTTGTCCGATTTTGCCCAAAATCTAATCAGCTCATTAGCATGTTGTAAAAATGCTAAATATAAAATTTGGTTAAGAAATTCCGATCGCAGTTGGAGTTAGAGCGCACACAAATTTTTCTGGACTACATACTCCATACTCCATACTCCATACTCCATACATACATTTTCTGGAAATGGTCTTAAATGACTTAGGGGGTCTCAAAACATGTAAATCCACTGAAAGCTGAACTTTTTTTTGCGATTACAATACTTTACCACTTGGTATGGTAAAGTAATTACAGATGAATCCATTTTTCATAATCATGGATTAGTTAATCGTCGTCATAACTTTCATTATTATGGTACTCAAAACGAACATTTGTTAGATCATCAGAACCGGTGGAACATTAATGTATACGGTGGAATTATATGCGACCAAGTTATTGGCCCATATTTCTTTGATGATCAATTTTTAAGAAAAAGATTCTGGGAACTGTTGGAAAATGTATCATTAGATATTAGACAAAAAATAATGATGCAATAGTCTAAGATGACTAAATACTCTGTGTTATATTTAGGCATTACGGTGGAAAAATAATGTAAAATTTAACAAAAATAAAAATAACTCCAAAATTAATAGATTTAGGCATAGTAGACCTTTATAATTTTTAAAAGGTAATGGAATTTGCTACATAACAGGATTATAAAATACAGGGTGTCCTATTTAAAATAAGAACGATATTGTCGTTTGAATATGTCATTAGGGAATCGCCCCATTTTGGGCGCCCTGTATAATTTTAAACAACTCTAAATATATTATTGCTTTCAATTATTAGTTTAATTTTTTTTAGTTAAAATTGAATTTGGCTGATTAGATAGGTTTCCAAGTTATTGGTTTTCTTGTAAGTGCTTCCATTTTTAGAAATATCAAAATATCTCGAAAAGTAAAAAGGTTAGATATAGGGAATACTTAAGAAAGTTTATCTAATTGTAACGTATAATCTATAAATGCAATAAAATATAGGGTCTTCCATAAGTAATAATATAACTTTGATACATCACACTTTTTTGGGACAACCTGTATAATTCAAAATAATTTTAAAATGTAGCCTTTATCAACCCACATATTCATGAATAAACAAAATTTTCGAAATATTAACCGTTTAGCCACAATGGACCGTCGCGTCTACCGTGACTCACCCTGTATACTGTCCGGAATTTGACATATTCGAATAAAAAAATACTTGTACCATTGATAGGCTATCCTACGGTTTCCACAATTTATCATTATTTACATTCGGTATTCATTTTTTGTACGATTTTTACTTTTTTATAATTATACAAGTAAATTTGATAGAGAATAATGTATACCGAATGGACTGTAATAATTTGAATTCGTTTTGTTCCGGACACATTATTTAGTCGACCGGAACAGGAAAATTTAAATATCCAACAGTCTGTCTTGACGCATAAATATAACTGCATCAGTTAATTAATGAGTTAATGTCATCAAACCGGATCTATTTAATAACACATTAAATTTGTTTACATATTTACTCGATGTATTACAAACCAAGTTTAGCTGAAATTTCAGCAGCAATAAATGGAATTATACAAATAATCCAAATTTGATTAAAATAAGTAAAGCAATATAGTCAACAAATGCCGGACTAATTCACTCTCCCTTCATTGTTCTATTAGTCAGCCCGTTAATTTTAATTAGTTTACCAAAGCAAAGAAAGCACAATAATTATGGCCCAATTTATTTTGTGCGGTTTTACGTTCCGCAGCACTACATAAATTCTTTAATTGGGTAAATAGCTACGGCTAAATTAACTCGGCTAGCCACTTTGGCAGACGCATCGACGTTAATAGGGTACATGCGATCTAACCGACAAAATACGATGTTCGTACAATAAATACAATCCTAATAAAATTTGGGTTTACTTGTGTTTTACAAACTTCTAAAAAAATGTGGCTGTTAGCCAAGGAGGCCACCACCACCCACTGGATATCTACATGAAAGCTTTGTTAGAGTTATACGAAACTTCAGACCTATAAGTCGATTTTTACTAAATAAAAACTACTTTGTTGCCAATCAGAAAAAGTTACCTCAAAGAAAAATATCTTGATGAAAATTCATTTAGACCAGTGTATCCCAAAGACTGGGTCGCAACTTCCTGGGGGGTACTAAGGGGGTCCTCGGAAATTTTCTAGAAATACTCTTTTTAAGACGTTGCCCCTTGAAAGCCATCTTACCTTTCAAATAAAGCACCCATGTCTTCGTTAATTTTTCGAAAAATACGGGTCTGCAAAGCCTTTTCTTTATAGCTCAGTCAAATGGTACACAACGAGTGCTCGAAGTGGAAAATTCTGGTGTAACTGTATTTAGTGGTTTATTTTATGTTTTTTGGGGTGCTGAATACGAATCTGAAGTTGTCCAACAAAAATATTTTTACCCATAAATTGCCAGTAACGTTTTAAAACTAAGCTTCAAGAAAATGATAAAAATAATACGCAACAGGTCGTTGGGATTTTAATTATTTATACATTTGAATACCTTTTTATAAATATAATAATTTTATTACGTACGTATATGGAAATATAAAATAACATTTTTCTTTGGAAAAATAAACTTTAAAATGAAGTTTTGAAAACAAAAGCCCTTTGAAAATTACAGCATTGTCTTTAAACAAAAGCAAAATGGTAATAATAGAAATAATAGAGATTTAAAGCTAAAATCCAGATTTTTAATAATTTATTTCTAGTATTGTTGATACTCCTGTTCCAGTAAAACAAAATTTATTTTACTAGGGTTTCATTTCATATGGTTCATCAACATTTTACTCTGTCATCGGCAACTGTTAAAAAAACAGTGTATCGGTTTGGGCCATGTGGCGTCCATTAATGAATTATATATCAGTGGATAGTTTTTTATTATCATCTTGTGAATGCGTGTGATTGTGTAGTTAATTTATAGCAAGGTCTAAGCTTTGAGAAGACTCGTTGGAACTGTCAAATTTTAAAAATATGTTCTCAATTTTCCCGTTGGCAGTTGTACGGGCCTATTGAAGTATCTGGCATAGTCTACATATAGTTGATAACCAGATAAAATTAGTCAGATTTTAAAAGCATTATTTATAAAAACTTTTAAGGGATCTATTACAAACAGGGTTGGAATGAAAAGTATTCAAATTAGTCAAAATTTAATTAATTACAGTTGCACACCTTCAGAATAATCCTTCTTCAGCATCCTATTTATGATTTGATGGTGTCTAGAATATTAAGTTTATTGTCACTTGTCTTTAATATTCGCAATATATTTCATCCAAGTTTATTATTAAATGTGAATCCGGGAAATTTATAACTATCTTCCCAAAAATCATAATCCTAAAGCTCCTCCATTACTACCTAAAATTTTGGAACGTGTTGCGTATAATACCTTAGTGTTAATAATATAATCCCCATGCATCAGTCAGATAACATTCTTAATAGCATTGATAAGAAGAATGCTGGTATTCTAGTCCTTTTAGATTTCAGCAAAGCTATCGATACAATAAACCACAAACTTCTTATCGCAAAGTGCTCTTATTACGGGTTCGACCAAATATCGTTGTATTTTCTAAAAAATTCTTTTAGTAATCGATCTCAACTTGTCAAAGTTAACAACCAGATGTCGACATTAATCAAAATACAGTCTGGAGTACCACATGGTTCAGTTATTGGACCACTGTTATTCTTATTATATACATCTGATTTGTATAAGCACATCAACAACTGTGCCATTCAATTTTTTGCAGATGACACACTACTATTCTATGACTTCCCTGCAACAGACTGTATAAATGCTTCCAAATCGAAATTATTAATATTCTGCAATAAAAATTTAAAACAATATGTAAGGTCAAATACAGTTTTGAAAATTTCTGGGGTAACAATTCCGCACGAACACGAGGAGAAGAACTTGGGATTGAATTTCGACGAGTTCATGCGATTCAACACACATGTTAAGTATATACTCCAACAGTGCTGTCGGGAGCTTCGATTATTCTATGGTAATAAACACTTCCTCAGGAATAAATATATAAAGGCAAAGATATGTAAAAGTTTAGTGATATCAAAAATTACTTATGGCTTTGTTGTTTATTATCCCTGCTTGACATTGGCCAATCGCAATCGACTACAAATTATGCAAAATACTTTTTGTAGATTTGTTAATGGCCTTAGAAAATTTGATCATATTTCCCGCGATTTTTCTAGAATAGGATGGCAAAATATCAAAGGAATGTGTGTACGACTTTTTACCGTACGTCAAAAATCCGTTATGTGTGTCTGAGGCGTAAGGGTGTAAGAATAGCCTATGGCTAAACCTCGCCCAAGCGAAATGTAGGTACATTTTTTTATATGTACCAATAAAGACCATTTATTATTATTATCTACAAATAAGTTTTTCACCATTCAGAGTAATTTCTGCATTTAGTGTATATCTTGACCTTCTCATAAATTTAATTATGTTGACTTAGCAGCAATAAAAATTTTGTTTTGGCTCTTCATATCATAACTTGATAAACAGCTCTTGGATTAGGTTGGAGTTAGCTTGTACAGATTATTTCCTGACAGAAGAGAACTATATCATCTGCATTGAAAGAAAAGAAGTAGTCTGAATAGTTGCTGATAGTATAGGGATTAAAACAATTTGTATAAACATTTCTTCGTTAACAGACAGTCTGAAGGATCAATTAAATTAAATAATTTTTTTTTGCGGGTGGAAATCTTTTATAGAACCCGCGTGCAATCAGTAGCATGGGAGTGTGGGACTTGTCGCCAGACGTGTCTACCCACTCAAACCACCCCATATGTACCCTCTTGTCATGCATACATGGAACCATCTTGTCGACCTCTGCGTCATGAATGCAACGAGTACTCCTTTACCATGTGTCCCTAGTGTCTTTATATATTGTTCTATCTTTCTCTCTCTTCTACCTCTTTATTCAGCATTGTCTCTTCTACCATGGTCGGTATGAGTCTCCAGTTTTCCCTAAGGTATGTATAATATCGTAAGAATATTAGATTGTAAGATAATTGTAGTAGTACTATACCCAACTGGGGCTGCACGGAGTGGGCGACATCTATCATTGATCATTTGAATGACTCAAGGGGTGATCAATAAACTTTGTTTGCATGGGCGTAATGTGAAGTTCGAATTTATTTTAAGTTATTTGTGCATTAAAAGTGGTATATTTGGAAGGTGTTTTGTGAAGAATTATTGTGAATAAACCATATAACGAATTACCTGAAAATGCAGAGGATTATAAAAGGCGATATGGAGATAAAATCAGGAAAAATGTGCTCTGTTCCACAATGCTCTACATATAGCAATTCGGTCATATCTTTCTTTTGAATCCCAAAGAAATCAAGAAATGGAAGATAATCTTGAAGATAGGAAAACCTATATCAAAGTATATATTTGTTTGCAGCAAGAACTTTGTGAAAGACGATTTTTTTAGTGGTAAGTTTGACGAAGGTTCTTTCAGAGACTTCCACATACATACACATTCTTTGAATTTATTTGTAATTTTACAATACACTGACTTCAACAACACAGAGAAAGCGTTTGAAAAATGGATCTCTTCCTAGCCAGAACCTTCCAGTGCTCAAACACTAAGGAATTAAAAAAGAAGTTACCAAAGTAGGAGAAAGGACTCAGAAAATAATAACTTTCATTACATCATGTTTAATTCATTTCAGGCTTAGGCAGAAATCAAATGAAAATGAAATGCAGGCCAAACAACATGGAGATGAGCAAGTGGGGGTAAAATTATCAAGTGAACATGATGCCTCTCAATTTATTATTATTATGAAAAAAAACATATTTTTGCTTAGCCAATCATTTATTTAAACAATAAACATGTATCATCTTATTGAAATGTTTTTTCTTTCCCCCATTTTTGTGTCAAATCTGTGCAACTCGCTGGTTCCAACAAATCTAAAACATGAAAGAGACAAGTTGAACAGGAAATGCAATTTGAAAATAATATTATCTTCAATAATTACTAACCTGTGGATGATTAGGGCCTAATCCTGCTTTACAGGAACATTGACAAATCCAGGTATCCTTCAGTTTTATGGTGATTTCATGTGGGGATTGTAAAATTGTTCATATTCTTTTGATGATTTTCTCATTGGAGCCGTCAGTTCCAAATAACATTATGTGACCAGCCTTAAAAACCTCTTCGTCTTCCTTAATTTGCCTAACACGTTCACCCACATAATCCAGAATGTCCGACATTGATATTTCAACTTTTACAGGCATTATCATAAAAATACAATGACAGTAACTCTAAAACCAACTGAAATTCAAAAATCAACCTTCAATCCAATTGTACAATGAATAAAAATGAACTTAAGTCTCTGAGAAAACTGAAAAACAAATATTATAAAAACTGTGATTTTAAAGTGATTATTTTTTTCATCTGTCAAAACAGTCAGATTTTGTGGTTTCAGCCAATAACAACTCAGGATCCTAACCAATCATTGTGTTTTATACTGATAAAACCGCTTCGTCGTTTTTGTTTTTTGATTAAACTGTGTTTACCTATTTGAGATGTCAAATGTAAAGATTTATCAATTATTATTATACTAAAATGTATTGCAAATCTATGTTAATAACCAAATTTCAAAATGTATTTGTAAACTAACCTGTTTTTATTAGTTTATTTAAAACGCCTTTAACATTTTTACATACCTCACTTTAACACTAAACTTAAAATTAATTAAATTAAGAAAGACTTCATTTCATTCTTCTTCTTCGCTTTTATTAAGGCGCCGTTTCGCGGGGTAGCCAGTCAAAAAATCGCCTTGGTGGCCCTGTATGTAAAACTATAACAGCTCAAGTTTCAATTTAAATTGGAAAAGAAAATTTTCAATATTTGTGTGTAAAGTGTCTTTTGCATAAATGACTATGTTCTCTGTTTTTAATACAAAATGATTCAAAAAATAATCCTTTCAAATACGACTCGTCCTCTGAAATTTTATAGATTAAATTTTTGATCTTCATACTCAAACGCCTTTATTTTAGGCAAAACCACTCAAACAAACTGATTTAAGATAAAATCACTCGTCCTGCGGACTCGTGATTTTATTAATCAGTTTGTTTTCGTGGTTTTTCCAAATAAAGCCGTTTTCGTGAAAACCAAAAATTTAATCGATAAAATTTGGAGGACTCGTGGTATTACCTTTGATAAATTGACAGAATATTTGTTGATCACACCTCAATCCGACATTATGTCATTCGCAGCGCCATCTGCCGGTTTATGATTTTTCCCTATTAAAGATTCATATAAATATTTAAATAAACCAAATTCGTCTTTCCAAAAGGTCGGGTTATACAGGGTGACCCACGACTATTCACTCGTTTTCTTGTGCCTAAACGGTACAATATATCAGCTTAATTGTTTGGTGACATATATAAATTGATCAGATCTATTTGTTTAAATTATTTGCAATTATACCGGGTGATCCATAAAATGGTAATTTATTAAAGTTAGGATTTTTTAAATACAACACCATGTATTTTATGACTTTTTAGATCATAGAAAAATATTCTATTTAAACAAGAAATAAAAATACGGAAACCTCTTACTTTCAGTAACACAAATTTATATCGATTTATTCTGACTTTGCACTGTGTAGGACTTCGATATTTTGCACAGGGTGTTTAGGAAAAGGATTCTAATTTTATATTTTTCAAACATCAAAAACTCACTTAACTTATATGGACCACCATGTATTTTTTATCCTATGTGAAATAACTTTTCATTTTCTATCAAAAACTATGAGTACTGCTTATGTATAAAATTAACGATTAAAAAGCTATTAGGATTTTTCTCTAAAATTTCTCTTTTTTTTGTTTACATTCTAGTAGGCGATGATTTTTTTATTGTAGTTAATAAATTAATTAGAAATGAAGCTAAAATCAAGACATAAACATTAATGAAAAAAAAATACTATATACTTTGCTCTATGCAAAACCGCACCAGTTTTTAAAAAGATCTCCTAACGTTTCTCAGGATATCTGGTGTTATAGTAGCAAACGCATCCTTTATTTTAATCTTCATGTCATCAACAGTGGTAGGTGGAGTATTGTAAACTGATTTTTTAATGTAAACCCAAAGAAAGAAATCCATGCTGGTTAAATCAGGAGATCTAGGTGGAAATTCATCACCAAACTAGCTGTAACCACATTTTTTCTAATATCTAGAAAACCGTAAAAATTTTACGCTGTTTACGCAAGACTCCATCAAAAAAATATCACTCCCATTCACATGGTCTCTACAATTCACCCAAATAGATTGAGGCTCCACCGATTTTGGCGGCTAACAGTGCGATAGAGGTGACGGTTTTCCATATCATAGTAATGAAAGTTATGTCGGTTTACCAAGCCGTTGTTATGGAAAGTGGATTCGTCGGTAAATAAAACATATTTAAAGAATTCATCATTTTCCCCAACTTCTTCAAGACTCCATAAACAAAAATCTAACCTCCATTGAAAGTCTCGTCCATATAAATTCTGGTGAAGTTGTATATGAAAAGGATGGTACTTCTGTTTTTTCAAAATTCTGCAAACACTTGTTCGACTAATTCCAGTTTGTCTAGAAATTTCTCTTGAACTGACATTTGCATTTTCAACCACTGAACCTAAAACTAAGAACCAATTCTAAAACCATGGCCTACTTTTTAATCGTTAATTTTATACATATGCATTACTCATAGGTTTTGATAGAAAATGAAAAGTTATTTCACATAGGAAAAAAAAATACAAAAATATAAAATTAGAATCATCTTCCTAAACAACCTGTGCAAAATATCGAAATCCTACACAGTGCAAATGAAAGTCCTAAAAGTCAGAATAAATCGATATAAATTTGTGTTACTGAACGTAAGAGGTTTGTTTAAATATAATATTTTTCTTAAAATCACAATTTTCTCAAAATTGGTAACAGATAGATATAGGGAACGTTGAATAAAGTTGAATTACTTTTTAACATATAACCTAAAAATGTCATAAAATGCAGGGTGTTGTATTTAAAAAACCTAACTTTGATAAATTACAATTGTATGGATCATATTTATAATTGAAAATAATTTAAACAAATAGATCTTATCAATTTACATAAGTCACCAAACAATTAAGCAATATCTTGTACCGTTTAGGCACAAGAGAACGAGGGAATAGTCGTGGGTCACCCTGTATACTCTTATACAAACTGGTATATTCCTTCGAGTTAAAACTTAATTAGGTTATTTCTGTAATATCGACAAGGCATATTTCGCATAGAAAAACATAATTCGCCAACAAACAAACAAATTTGCATATACATGGCATTTCAACGGGGCCATCTAGACAAGCTGTCTGGGCTATAACCCGGCGCAAACTAATGTAAAAAATAAACATAAAATCACTGCGAGAACAGTCCCCAAATAAACCTAATAAACCAGATAGCACATTCTATCGCTGTGACTTGTTTTTCCATTCCTTTTCGGACTTATCCCTGGAGATATATAGTAAACGGCGGCAATAATTCGAATCCAACGATATAAAGTCGAGTGGAAGAAGACCGCACCAATAAAGAACATGCACAATGGTTTGGAAATCGGCTTCTATAGCTGTTCGATGAACGATCACCAGGGCCCGGGCCGGGAGCCGGTTTCCGTTTTCGGAGTTCGCACGATGATCCTCTCTATTTCCTTTTCCCTCCCTCTCTGTACCAGTGACCTTTGCCCCCTTTTTTTTGTTGCCCGTAAATTGATGAATATACATTTTTCCCATTTAGCAAAAAAAACATTTGGGGTTAATAAACAGTCATAACGTCCGCAGAGCATCCATTAATTTAAACAAACTGAAATTCAGAAACAAAACATCTGCCTATTACACTAAGAAAACAGTTTTTCAGAAATAAAACGGAGAGATACAATAATTCGTGAGTAAAATATACCTAACAGACTAAATTATAAGGTTGTCAAGTGAACGCAAGATCTCTACTTGGCCTAGATAATAACAAGATAAATTTAAGGGTGTTAGTTTATGAATATTCTTATATAGCTGCAAAGACACGGCTTCTGCCTCATCCCGTTTCTCATTCGCAATATGTATGGGTTTTGCCAGGCCTCCTCTTCGAGTCACCTTTTATCATTACTTCTTTTTCCTTATAATTTTTTTAAATTAATCATTGAATTAATTTTTGTCTTCGTAAAATCATTCGGCAGAAACTAATAACTGATCAGATTGACTTGATATTTTTTGCAAATTGTTAGGAAAAGTGTCTGGTTCAGAAGTAGAAAACTTTTGGTAGTGGCGTTTTGGATGGGGGCATCAAAAACTGAGGGGAAAAAATAAAAAAAAATGCAATTAATAAATTATCCTTTTTAATGAATTAATGTTAAATACAATTTTTCATGAAAATTAACGCCTCCCGAATTATAGGCCGTAGGAAATTTCGATTTTAACTACAAAAATCGTACATTTTATTTTTAAACATAACCGAAAATCTGTTAGTATTATGTAAAAATTGATATTGAACTAATTTTATCGCCTTGAGTTAACAATTAAAATGATTGTTTTTATTTTTCTACGATTAATACGAAGGAAGATATGGCAATTCAAAAACGGCTGTTTAAAGAAACTGGATCGTTCTAGCGTAAATATCTGGAAAAATATAACTTCCACAAAAAAATGTATAGAACATCCTAATGATAGAACAACATTGGAAACATTTTAAGACCATCCAGACGCGTTTAACAAGTTATGGACAAAATAATTTTTTGTCAAATATTTTTACGCCATTTTTTAGCACCATCTAGACTGTGACATATGAAAAAGAATCCTTTTGCAGAAAGTCGTAACATATGTTTTTACAATTGTCTAGTAATTTTTAGCCCTATGGGATAGTTATTTTTTATGTTTTGGTCTGTTAAAGTTTAGCTAAATTTTTGTTTTTTATTTTGAATCTTTGGTCGATAGCGTGAAAAGTATTGATTTTTGAAAAAAATTAAAGAGACAAGACTTTGAGCAAATCTTCTTCCGAATAATTTCCACTTTTACTTTCCCGAACCCTCGCAAAGTGAAAGTATTGTGAACGCGCTAAAAAAAAATTGAGAAAACGACGGATATATCCATTTTGAGGTCCTCTAAGACGATGAAAACGATTTCCAGATCTAAGTCTGTCTGTCTGTGTGTCTGTATTCTTCCACGATAGCGTCCGCACACTTAATCCGATTGAGCTGAAATTTGGTATATGGGTTTCGGGTGATCGGGGATTGAACCCATTAGTTTTTGGTTGAAATCGCCCCACCAGGGGACGCAGGAGCCCTATGTACATCGCAAAAAATATAAGACTCTTTTTTTATTTGATATTTAGGTGCCTCACTGGCTTGTAAATACATCCTGAAATTTTCATTTCTTAATTTTGAACCAACCTAAAAAGTTTTTTTTTTAACTAAAAAATGGCAACCCTTGGCGTCCAAACGCTTGATCCGATGGAGTAAAATAAAGTAATTGTCAACGTCACTGACAAGTTGCGAGACAACTTATTTGACATGTTTAAAAAATAAACATCTACTTGTCATCGCAACTGCTGTCAGCCAAAATCGTATCAAATTTTTATTTTTTCAATTTATTATTATTTTTTAAATGCAATCGAACATAAAATCATGTATATAACGCGTACATAAACAGGATTTATGGACTCATCATTTTATAGCCTCTCTCGCAAGGCCGCTCGGCCATAAAATTATTCGTTCAATAAAGCCCTTGTTTATGTACTTGTAATATAACTAGCTATTATAACCGTCAATATCAAAAAAGGGTCATCCTAATGAAAAAGTGTGTCACAACATGACATTTCAACGATATCCTAAGCTTTAAAATGGATTATTGTACATCTCGATATTATCAGCCAAAAAACAGTGACATTTTTTACTTAAAAACAAGGCACCTTAACAAAAAATTTTATTGAACAAAAAATGCTCACAATTAAGTAAAAAAATCTGTACAAACTAAAAAAAAAATGTTGGCCTTTTTTTTCTAGATTTGGCCAATTTTGAACAAAATCAAAAATGTCCCAAAAACTTCTGAAAAAAAGTAAAAAAATTCTGCCTTTTGGTAATCTAAAAATATTATTTCCTTCTAAAACAATTTAAATTTTAATCAATTATTTTTGATTTTTGGCATAAATTTGGTGAAAATGAAAAGCGCAATTTTCCTCAAGCCATTTTCGTTTTACACTTTTCCGAAACTTAAATTATCATTAGTGACCAAAAAAAATTAAAGATAAATTTTCCGATTTTTCCAAAATTACATTAATGAAAATCAATTTCCACAAACTTTAAAATAAATTTTTTCATCAAAAAAATAACAATTGTAACCTATTTTGATTTTTTTTGCATTTTCCATTTTTATGTATCCATTTTCTGATATTAAAATCGTAATCAGCGACCCGAACAACCCCTGGATACCTGCTTTAGTGTAATTCCATTAAAAATTTCTGTAGTTTTATATTTTCTGCCAAACAAATAGTTTGGCCAAATTTTACCACGTTTTGGACAAAACGCCACTAACGAAAGTTTTCTACTTCTGATCTGGACATCTTTCCTAGCAATTTGCAAGAAATTTCAAGTCGATCGATCAGTTTCTAGTTTCTGCTCGATATTACAAAAAAAATTATTACCACTCAATCAATCAAATGTGCTTTATTGTCTAAAGAAAAAACTTATTGACAAAGCTGTGTAAAAGAGAAAAAAAAGTAGAAATAAAAGGCTAAAAACACCAATACAGTTAAAATAAATAAAGATTAACATAACATACAATATAAAAAGAGTTAGATAGATAAAGAAATTAATTTACTTCATTGCCGAAAGTTAAAACCTCGTTGACAAAGCATCGTTACAGCATAATACTAATACTAATACTAATAATAATTATAATAATAATAAAAACACTAGTCAAAACAATGATTTACATGTGTTTTCAATTCTTTTTATATTTAATGGTAGATGATTGGAAATCTTCTTACTGTTATAAAAAATGGACTGTTTGATTAGGGTGGTAGTAGGAATGGGAAGTGGGATAGAATAAGTACGTCTTGCATTATGATGAGAGTTTGCGCTCATTTGATTTTTATATTTTTTGTGCATTATCACTGACGTTTCCAAAATGTAAATGCTAACTAAGGTTAAAATTTTATGATCTAGAAATAAAGGCTTACATGAAACATCCAAGTTCACTTTGCACAGAAATCTAAGAGCCCTTTTTTGTAACACAAAAATAGTTCCTGATAACAGGATCCCCAAAAACATATTCCATACCTTAGATGTGATTCTACTAGTGAAAAATAAACATTTTTAGCTATTTCAAAGTTTAGACTCGTAGAAAATGTTCTTATTGCAAAACATCCAAAAGCTAATTACATAAATAGGTTTATATGTGACTCGAATTTTTAATTTTCATCAATGCAGATTCCAAGAAATTTAATATTTACACCACTGTTTTATTAAAATTATTTCATTGCTAATTTTGCTAGCTAGAATGTCTTCATGTTTGTTGTGCCACATTATGGTCGTATCATCAGCAAAAATAGTAAATGATCCATTAATATTAATATCGGGCAAGTCATTAATATATAATAAAAAAAGTAGTGGCCCCAAAACAGAACCTTCAGGCACACCACTGTCAAGAGAACGACGATCTGAGCGATCCCTTCCAACAACCACCTGCTGACATCTGTTTGACAGATAAGATTTTAACCAATCTAAAACCATACCTATGAAACCATATTTTTTTAGTTTACCCAACAATATTCTATGATTTACACAGTCAAACGCCTTAAAAATCACAGAATATAGCTGCAGCAACTGACTTTTCATTTAGCTCTAGATATAGTTTCTGTAGAAAAGCAAATTATCTAGTCGAAAGTAGAGAATACTTGTTTAAAAAGTTTATCATTTGACTTTTTAGCAATTGTTCAATGATTTTTGCCAACGTATGCAGTAGAGATATAGGCCTATAATTCCCAGAGAAAGTTTTATCACCACCTTTAAAAATGGGTATCACCTCAACATATTTTAGGACATCACTAAAGTGCCCCGATAAAAATGACATATTTATAGCATTAGCCAGCAGTGTTAGAACATTATCTGGAAGAAGTAAGAATATTTTAGCTGAGATACCATCCCAACCTTTTTTATTTTTGATACTCATTATCATGTCTTTACTTTCATAGATATTAACAGGACCAAAACTAAATGTATTTACCATGTTCACATGTTTTAAGTAATTCATTGGATCATAAGACGTATCAATTTTATGTTAAGTTTAAGGCTACTGAGCAATACTTGTTGTTTAATTCATCAAAACAGTTACGGCAATATTGGCAGTATTACCATTTTTCCCTTATTAACTATAGACCTCGATTCTTTTTGCATATTACTGGCGTTTTCGATCTTTTTTTATAAAATAGCTGTGTGACTAACTATTAAAATATTTTTTAAAAAAATGTTTATCATATTTAAAATATTTTTTTATTCCATAGAGACAATGCATATTTTTTTGCTGATATTCTTAGACACCTGGTAACCCACATTTTCTGGTTTTTACGTTTAACAATTCTTTCAGGATAAGCAGAGTAAAATATTTTTAGTAAGAGTTCATGAACCTTCTGTATGGGATCTGAATTAGTTAATACATAATTCCAATCAACAGTAGATATCATTTGCTGGAATATATTGTCATTGCACTTATTAAATAATCTCTTATATACTTTTTCGTGGGATATGCTAAAATTATATGTATTCTATGCTACATAAACCTACATCATGATCTGAGATACTGCTATAACAAACATCACAATTTACTTTATCATCATCCCAAGAAGTACAAATATAATCCAAGGTACTAGTTTTCCTAGTGGGTTCTTCTACATGCATTCTTAAATTAAAACTTTTAAGCAAATTAGTAAGTTTATGAAGTTTGCCATGATTTTTATTCAAAAAATCAATATTTAAATCGCCAGTTAATAGTACATTCTGGATAATTGTTCTAAAACTATCTCTACCTTTGTTAAGAAATTGCCCAGATTATAATTTGGTGACCCATAAATGCAAATTAAAAATAGATTTATGTCTGAACAACGAATCATTGATTGTTCAAACTCTTTTTCAGTAATTTAGATGGTGGTAATAAAACTTTCCTTAACCATAATAAGTGTATCGGATTAGAATGATCAGCGTATTTAAAAAGGCACGACACCGTATATTTTACTATTTTGAATTTTGCTTTGTTTCAAAGAAATTAATTTATACCTACTTTTGAAGAATTAATTAAAATTTAAAATAATTCTTCTTTTGCAGATATCTAGTATTCATTTCAAACGAAAATATTCGCCTGAGGTCTTAATGAGTTATTAATTTTATTTTTTTTTTTCAATTTTTACGATTCATTTTTTACAGAGATTCTTCGAATCTCTCCCTGTGTAAATAACTTTAAATAATAAAGCCTGAAAGCAATTTCAGTAAAACCCCGTAATAATAGCTGTGCTCAATAATAATTTAAGCAGATATCACAAGGTTCGCAAAAACAACTTATAAAAACATTCCCGGCGGCAATTTTAATCGTTGAGATTGGTTGTGATCGCATTTAGAAAGCTGAGCACGTTTTCTGATCTGGCGGTTTCAAAAAAATCCTCAGTTTACACAGCGCGCGAGGTTATTTTATACAGAGACGTAATCATAAGAAATCTAACGGATTGGGGGATTCTTTACGTTTGTACACAAAAATTACAGTTCGAAAATTTTGTCTTTCAGATAAAAAGATTTAAATATAAATAATTATAATCATAGAAAAATAAGTAGTTGTGTATGTAACGGGATCCGGTTGCACTTTGATTGCTTGTCTATCCAGTTTTTACCAAGAATTACCTGTTCTTTTATTTTTATACAAATACAAGATACCTGGAGACCATTTGGGTTCACAACTTTATGATTTCCTTTCATTTCTTCCTGTCTCTTGCTTTTGGATATTGTAGTTATTTTTCAACTATGTTTTGCTCTAATGCATCCTCCCAACGTTTCTGCGGTCTGCCACTTTACAACTTTCCTACAAAAACGTGTGTGGTGTTGTTATAGGTTGTAGGACCTGGATGTGTATACGTCACCAAATGTAGTTTCTAGATGACGGTGCTCCAGTTTTTCTGCCTTCCGAGCATGATTAACCTATTTTACATTATTAGTTTTGACTGATGTTGTAAAGGCCCTGAGAATAAGACAAAGTGCGGTAATCCAATTTAAATCTAATTAGTGATCTACATAAGGATAACACTCTTTGCTTAATATGTAATATAGTGTTGGAGGATATAGCGGTAAGGACAACATACAGAATGATCAGAGAAGGATTCACCAAACGCAGGTTTCGACTCCTTCCTGGAAATCACCAAACCTGGGATATGCCCCAAGATGACATGACAAAGAAGTTTAGCTTTGTAAAAGAATTCAACACAAATTTAAGTAACAAAAGCGAATGGGACAAAGAGACCACCTCAAAAGTAAGGAAAAGTGCCATTAAATGGAACAACAGAAGGAACAGGAATAGGAGTATATGGGCCTGGAAACAAATTTTCCATCGGGAAATGTGTCCAGTTCAATATAGAAAGAGATTTTCGCAGACAAGAGATCATTATCATGTCAGGTCAGGCAGCCATTAATGCTCTGAACTCACACGTAATCAACTCCATGATGGTTTGGGAGTGCCTAGAGAAACTAAATGAATTAGGCAATAACAACGCTGTTACCCTTCTATGGGTTCCGGGACACACTGGAGTGACAAAAAAGTAGCTGAACCACCATTTCTGGGACCCTTCTGCGGAATAAGCACCAGCACAATACTTGATGACCTTGAAAAAGAAGTCAATATCAAAAAATCCCAATACTGGATAGGACTGCAAGGAATTAAGTAGTCCAAGACACTACTGGGAAACTGCAACCAGAATACTAGGTCAATGCCGGTTGAGAGGGCACCTAAAAAAACCTCTATTCACATTATCTCAAAATGCATAACCCTGCAAAATTCGAGGGTACGATACCTCGGAGAATATCAAATAGAAGAGGGAGATCTACCTTACCGGAAGCCTACCGATATCCTGAACTTGTTGAAAGCAATAAGACTGGATGAACTGCTGTAATCGTTGAGACATCCTTAATGACTAGTCAGCAGAAGGGGGCATTATATATATTACAAGTCGCAGTGTATCGACACTCCCATTAAACAGAACACAACAGAACATAAATCCCTCTATAGTAAGTCTAGAGAGACATTTAATTGCCAAGTTTGTTAAATGTATTTTCCAATTAGTGGTTGTAATATCCTTTTTTGGTAATGTTGTTAATTATTTTTCGGTATAAATATTTTTCATTAACATATAGTCAACAAATATAAATCAGACTACGTCCCTGGTTTCTAGCAGGCTCATAAAATGGCAAAGTAACCCTTACGAGCGCCTATATCCTATGAATGCAACCCTCTTTGCCGTCATTTTTCTGAAAAACAACGCATCAAGTTGCGGTCAGTACGGTCGAATTGAATCCTCGCAATAATAGCATTTGCCTCGGGCTTTGGAAGAGTAATTCAATGTTCTTTCGCTCTAATGTTAAGTTTGAAAGAGGCTTTTCCGCAATAAAATCCAATACTAAAACACCAAACGAAAAAAGAAAAGGTATCGTTTAAATAGATTTTTTTGATTTTGTTTTATTACTTGAAATTTGAAAAGATGGAGTGAAATTGTGGTAGTTTTTATAAAACCCAAGCCAAACTTATTGGGTTGTTTTTTTTTATTTTTTATCTCAGATACTCCCAATCAAAGTTGTGTAAGAATCCATCAATATTCCTACAGATAGAAGGTATAAAAACCTCACCTGGAACTACTTTAGATTTATGTATAATAGTGGAGTCGACCTGGCGAAAGAAAAACCCGATAAATCTTCGTTTATTTTCAATTTTTTTTTTGTGATTTCATAGATTCGAGGTCTCTTTTACGTGATCACTATATGGAAGCGAAGGGAGGTGTGGAGGGAGGAAATTAACATACAAAGATATGAGAAATTGGTTTTTCGCACGATTTATAGGGATAAAATGAAGAAATGAAGGGCTCGCGAAAATGCGTAAACTGAATTTCGACCTGTCGAAATCGGTCCACGGTCCAGCTGTTCTCGAGACTTTTTTAATTTTCGACCAATCCGGGTCAGAAAAATGGCAAACTCTTCCTTGATGATCCTTCTACAGGATGCATTATGGAGGTGATGATTTTCGCTAAAATGGAGAAATGGCGACTGACTTTCGGATTTTGCAAATCTTATTTTTCGATTTTTGGGACAAAATAGTAAAGTGGGAGAAATTTAATAACAGGGAGTGCGCTAGCTCAGCCGCCTTGAAATTAGAAGCCGGAATAGTATTTGTGAGAGAGAAGAGACATGATGTGAGAGAGAAGAGAGATGAGGGGGAGCGCTAGGCTCCTCCCTGGCATCTAATTTCATGGCTCCTGTATAATTTTTTCAATCACAAAAAATTAAACATAAAAATTCATTTAATTAATTTTTAAAAAACAAAGCGACAACTGCGCTATTCTACGTCAGTGAATGGCAACGCTGTACCGGTGAATCGCATCATATGCGTGAGAGAAGGACAACGTTCGTACCACCCGGTACAAGTCGGATATCCGCATTCGTAAACGTAGACATCTGTATGACGTAGGCGCATTCTTGAACGTACACCACTGTGGGCGTGACTTAACAAGCCCAAATGCGCTACAAGTGAAACTAGCAAATTCAAATTCAGTACGTTGCAAGCCGCCACAGTCAGCAAATCTCCGGGTCTACTCAAAGCTTCGTAAATATTTTTAGAAGTTAGTGTTGGCCGCGAATCACGCCAAACTACTAACAATTCATTTTATTCATTTCCTTTTACAAATCAGTTCAACGATTGATAGTTCAAAATGCTTACAAGTAATATGCTTTTGGATGTTCTTAAAGTACTGTAAACCATTCCAAAGTTATTACTATTCATCGTTACGTTTTTTAATCATTGAAGATTTAATAAAAAGTGTTAAACTTACAGTGCATGTTTCATTTGGGAGTAACTGGATATACGAAACAACTACAGTGCATTTTACAAATCAAATTCAGACAGCGTTTAAAGAGGAAGCATAGTAATCAATCCGAAATCGGCTGTCCTTGCAAACGGCTGCTTTCGTAAACTACTGAAATTACGAGAGGGCCCTACAGGTCCGGTTTCAGTGCCAAAATACGACAGAAGTTCCAATTAGATTTGAACATACAGTCTCGTACGGAAAAATCAAGTGATTCTAGCAACTAAAAAAATCTCTTTTGATCTACTTCAATTAATTCATTAAATTCATAGGCTGACATATAGATGGTGACAAATCGATACGACCTTCAACAATCCGACATTTAGTTCAAGTGTTACAGTGATTTTAATGGCTCTATTTTTGTAATTTTCAAAAATTTCAAATAATGAAAAGTACGTAGAATCAGCTAAAGATTTTTTGTAAAAAATATACTCGAGCGAAAGTTGAAAATTTAAGTTAGGGGTAGCCATATGTGAGTGGTAGGTAATGAAGAGAAAGGGGGATGAAAAGTCCTTTATATCTCACAAAGTTATTTATTGGCTACCGGTTTCGACTATATTATGTCATCATCAGGCACACCTAGATGGAAAAGTTATGGGGTTAAAAAATGAATTGTTTGAAAAATAAAATAGAATCGAAGTTAGTGAAGTCAGACTCACCATCATTTATCCATGAAGGATTAATGTCAGGATTTTCACAAAAACCATTGTTCAGGTCACTGTGTTAACATTAAAAATTGTGATGTAATTAGGATGATACTTATTAAAATTATTTTGAATAAAAACATTGAATTTAATTATGTTCCAGCAGTCAAAAATATTAAATAGACATTAAAAATAATTAAACACGAAAGCATACATTTAAGACACAAAAGCTAGGAACAAATGGTTGAAATTTTTATCAGAAGATATTTTTCCAGAATAAAAGAAAAAGATAGTGACTAGTTTAAAAATTTTTTAATTTTTATTTTTTTTTAATTTTTTTAATTTAATTTTTAAAGGGACTAGTTTGTGTTCAAAAATTTAAACTAGTCGCTGACTTGAATATTCAGATTTTCTCACTTTGGAAACATAGATTTAATATGTTTGTTAAGGGTTGTGAAATTAGCTGATGAATACCTTTTATTGTTTTTTATTGTTTATACTGTCTTCAAATTATTACACGTCAAATATTTTGGTTATCAAACATTACGTGGTCACTCAATAAGTTCCTAGGCTGACATCTGGATGATTCCACTATTGACAAATCGATATGATTTTTAGACAACAATCTGACATTTAGTTCATAAGTTTTTATAATTTTCAAAAATTTCAAAAAATGAAAAGATTATGTCGGAATTTTTGTAAAAAATTTACTCGAGCAAAAATTGAAAATTAATTATATAGTGATTAAAATTAATAGTACCATTAAAAAGAGCACCCTTGAAAATATAAAGTGACATACTTTTTTCTTTTATTTTGTTCGTTTGTTAATCATTAAAACATTAACAACATTTCTCTGTATTGCCTCGGTTACTAACTTAATACTGGTAGAGCGAAAAATTATGTTTCATTTTAATTTATCCGGACTTCCGGACACATTTTTTAGTAACCTGCCAACACGAGTATCATGCGATATGAAACGTAGTAGCCTTTCGAATTTTTCATTATTTCTAACTAGACTCATAAACGAAACATAGCTAGAATTTGCTCTATAGAACGAAACATCTGCATGTAAAATGTAATTCGCATACACGCGCTGAAATAACATTATTTCATTTTGGTTTCTCTTTAATTCCCGTGTTTAAACAGTTTTAACAAGCGTTGCATGCACAACTGGCATATGAGCAAACGGTGGTAAAACCCAGTTCAGTTTACTCGCTCATTACGTTCCTTGGTTTCAAATTTTACCTGCTTTTCAGGTAGTCATGTAATAATATACAGTATGTAGAATTATTCCGCTGGTAAAGTAGGGGCCATAGAACACGGTGAGCTCATAAAATTCACATGAGAGGTTGTTTAGTGCGCGGTTAAAATCATCAATCAATAATAGCTCTCCGAGTAGTAAAAAACATAATTATTGATGTAGTGGATCCTCAAACGTGTAAACAATATTTCAGGTTAGGTTTTAGTTGAACCCTACATAATATCAGAAGATTATGGGATAAGCAATTCGTAGCTTTAAAGAGGAATCCCAATTTTTTACCACATACAGCGGCAATCAGATGGTCGAGGTGGTTACTGTAGCTAGTCGCTAGTATAAAGGAGTTCTCATTGGTGACTACTTGATTTAAGCGCAGTGTACAGGTTATTCGTTTTTAAAATAGGTCCTACAACTAATGACAGTAATGAGGAAAAGTTGGTGCATTTGTAAAAGGATCTCTGAATCGACTAAGTGAAGTAATTGTCTCCCTTTTTAGAAAAAAACAAACAAGAAAACGTGTACAAGTTGGATTAAGAGGTAACCGTTGGATTAAGAGGAAACGTGTACCAGTTGGATTAAGAGTAGAAGAAGTAGAACCAGATAGATTTTTATATCTACAGAAGAGCAAATAAGTCTGCAAAAAGAGAGATTAGGAACAAAAGTAGCGAAAAACATTTATTGAATTGCCACCACAATATTACAATAATAGTACTAGTGTGTTATGTTGAAAATAAGTAACGCGAGAAAATAAATTCTCAAGTGACTTATAGGAAACATAACACGCGAGTGGCATACAATGTTTTATCCAACAAGTGGAAGAAATTGTTTTTTTATGAGATAATAATTCATAAGCTTTGTGATCAAATCAAAGCTACTTGCGTCTCAGTACCCTATAAATGTCAGAATTACCTGACAGTGACTTTTTTACGTTTTGGTAAAAGTAGGTGGTTTGTTTGGTTGCCACGGGCATGATACATTGTTGGTAAATGTTTAAATAAATTTTGACACTTGTCAGTTTTCCTTTCAGACAAAGGAAGCTTTTTTGAAGAAAAAAAAGTATATAAAATGGAGGAAACCGATGAAAATTACGTTCCTGAGGATATCCTTATGGAAGCGGAAGAAGCAACGATGCAGATTTTGCCAGAAAAGTCCCGAGAGCTTAGGACAAGGAGCCTTGGATGAATTCACGGAAGATAAAAGGTATCTATCGATGAAAATGTTCTATTGGCTTATTTTAGATAGGGAACTTCCAGTGTTATCGGATGAAGTTCGCGATGTTGCAAATCATTTAGTCAGTTTTACCTAGATTAATCGGTACACAACAAAATACAAATTGCAGAAAAATTACAAGGTTATAATGCGTCTTCCAGCACTATTAGCAGCTGTACCGATATGGGAGCGACTGGTTCCAATAAACCAACGAATTTTACAATGACTTCAAATTCAAATATGGAGAAGGTGTAAGACACCACTTCAGAACAAATAATTAAGTTATTTTGAAAAAAGACATTTGTTTCACTTAAGTTTATTTATTTATTTATTTATTTATTTATTTATTTATTTATTTATTTATTTATTTATTTATTTATTTATTTATTTATTTATTTATTTATTTATTTATTTATTTATTTAAATAAAGAATGCAAAACGGGACAAACACAGGAACAGTATTCGCTATAAGCTTAACATTAGACACAAAAATTTGATGATAATGTGAATAAAAAAATATATATAATAAATAGTACAAAAGTATTTAAATTGTATGGTCTAAAAAGAATGTATTTAAAGTTTAGTAAACAATAACAAGGAACAAGGTTTAGCAGGTTTGATAAAGAATTATATGATTTGTGGGCTGGAACATTAAATGACTTCATATTTACGATTGAAGTAGAGTCAATGAGATTATTATAAATGTTGTAAATAAATTTTACATCATACATTATTCGTAAATTTTGCATAATAGGAGATCGATTATTTACTTGATGCGGATAGAATTTTTAACGAATTTCTCTTGCACATTTTCAAGTTGAGTTATGTAAATGTTATACTGAGGATTCCAAATAACAGATCCAAAATTTAACACGCTGTTAACGTAAGACATAAACAGGGTGCGGACTGTTTCTTTTTTTAAGCCTTTAGACGATGTTATATTGAAACCAAGTGCCTTCTGTGCTTTAATAATATTTTGCTGTGATAAAAAATTCCAATATCTTTTTCAATAGATACTTTATCGAGAGGTGTATTGTCAATACTACTTATTAAGTAAGATATTTTTGTTTCTTGAAAAGGTGATGTAGTGACATTTGTTTAGATTGAGATACAAGCAATTATGGGTGCAATAGGATATACAGGGTGCGCCAATTATTTCCACTCGATCTCTAGCACCGAAACTAAAAGAGATATCAACAAGATTTTTTGTAGGGGTAGACGGTGTCACTCGGACTACAATTTTAAAATATTTTGATGTATACAGGGTGGCTAATTTTTGTGGAATGAAAATTAATTTGGTTTTTTTAAATTGAACACCCTGTATACGATTATGTCTTTTGTATTTGTAAATCCGACGCGGCGTTGACAAGTTATTCCTATTTTAAGCAGATTTAATGAAAAAACAGCACTTCAGAAATATTAGCACAAAAACCACATTTTTTAAAAAAATCCTCAAAAAAGCTACTATGATGTAAATAAAACATGCACCTATCACAATAATCATACAACATCTTCACCTGTTGCACAGGGTGTTTGTCGATGTCGTGCCAATAGTCTAGTTTTCAAATGGCAATAACTTAATTTTTTCAAATGGGACACCCTGTAGATTTTCAGTTAGAAGCTCTCCCTAATACGCATTAAAAAAATATAGGGTTTTGCACATCTAACTTTACTATTTACTTTAATAATTGACGTTAAGTGACAAACAACATATTTTACACAATTTTTAATAAGTACAAAATTTTACACAGTTTAATCGTAAGAAAACTATAATAGTGAAAGTTAAAATTTATAGTAGGTGTTCAACACCTCTTCCATTTTCATTTATACATTTTCTTGCCCTTTTTTTCATTGATTTTCATCTCTTAGCATTGCAGGTGACCTGTCTAAATGCTGCAGTAATTCTTTCTTTCATATTTTCTTTTGTGGTAACCTCTTCTTTGTAAACAATATTTTTAATAAAACCCCACAAGAAAAAATCGCTAGGTGTAAGGCAAGGCGATCTAGTAGGCCAATTTATAGGTCCTCCCCATCCTATCCAACGATCCTGAAATTCCCTATTTAACCAATTGCAAACATCTAATAGGTAATGTGGTGTGGCACCATCTAATTGAAACCACATTCCGTGGCGATAATTTTGAGGCACATTTTGCAATAAGTTGCAAAAATCATGTTCTAAAAAATCTAAAAATATAGCTCCATTTACAGTCCCATCAAAGAAATAGGGACCAATTGCATAATCACCTATTATTCCCGCCCACACATTCAAAGACCATAGATACTGTGATGTGGTTCTCAATAAATGTTCATTGTGGTCCGAACAATAATGGAAGTTGTGTCTATTTACACAACCGTTCTTATGAAACGTGGCTCCGTCGGAGAATAAAACTTTGTTTAAAAAGTTACGCTCTGTATTTATCTTGTTTATTAACCATCTACAGTATTCCACTCTACGCGCGAAATCACGTGGTAACAATTCTTGGTGAAGTTGGATATGATAGGGGTGATATTTATTCTTTTTATTTATTTATTATGCGTCTAATTGTGGTATTGAAAATATCTAACTGATTGGTTAATTGCCTTGTGCTTATATTGGGATCTTCAACTATACTGATCATTACCTTATATTCGTTGTCAATAGTAACAGCTGTAGTGAATGTTTTTCATACTTAACGGTTCCTGTTCTATCAAATCTATTCTTTAAATTCTCAAAAGTATCCTTTAGTGGATGACGTCTTTCTGGGTATCTTTGACGATAGACCCTACTAGCAAGAAACGCATTTTTTTGACATTCACCCAGTATCCATATCATATCAATATTTTCTTGAACAGTATAATTCTTATTAAAATCCATTTTTTATACACAATACCGATTAAATATAGTAGACGTCATACAATACAAAATTTTATGTTGACAATTAATGCCGTAATAAAATATACCTACTGTCATTTTCATAGGTAACTTGATTTCTTATTAAAAATTGTGTAAAATATGTTGTTTGTCACTTAACGTCAATTATTAAAGTAAATAGTAAAGTTAGATGTGTAAAACCCTATATTTTTTAATGCGTATTAGGGAGAGCTTCTAACTGAAGAAAAATATTCAAGGTGTCCCATTTGAAAAAGTTAAGTTATTGTCATTTGAAAACTAGACTATTGGCATGCCATCGGCAAACACCCTGTCCAACAGGTGAAGATGTTGTGTGATTATTGTGATAGGTGCATGTTTTACATCATAGTAGCTTTTTTGAGGATTTTTTTAAAAAATGTGGTTTTTGTGCTAATATTTCTGAAGTGCTGTTTTTTCATTAAATCTGCTTAAAATAGGAATAACTTGTCAACGCCGCGTCGGATTTGCAAATACAAAAAACTACCGTAAATCTAATATTAAGTAGAATCAGAAGGCATAATCGTATACAGGGTGTTCAATTTAAAAAAACCAAATTAATTTTCATTCCACAAATATTAGCCACCCTGTATACATCAAAATATTTTAAAATTGTAGTCCGAGTGACACTGTCTACCCCTACAAATCTTGTTGATATCTGTTTTAGTTTCGGTGCTAGAGATCGAGTGGAAATAATTGGCGCACCCTGTATAAAGATAAAGAAAAAATTGCCAAGGTCATTTTGAATGTTTAAAGAATCCAAATTAGTAGCAAAAAACCTTTAAATCATCAGCGTACCTAATAAATTTCGAAAAAGTAAAACAACTAGCAATATCATTAACTCGTTCGCTGCCGATCCCGCGCTAACGCGGGATCCTGACATTGCTCGAAAGGCCAATCACGCACTGGCGCGGGATAGGACTGTACAGTGTAGATGGCGCGGGATAGGACTGTACAGTGTAGATATGAAATTTTAAAGGCGGCTATTGAATGTACTCACTAAATAAGTGGCGGCCTGTGAGGTCGAAAAGTGGTTGTTTTTTTTATTTGCGCGGTTTTTATGTTAGGTAGTACTGTGAAAATGTCAGAACAGAAAATATAATAATTCATTCCATCGGCTATGCGCGAACGAGTTAATGTAAATATTAAAAAGCAGCGGTCACAGATCAGATCCGTGCGGTACGCCAGATGTAATAATATAAAATGCAGAGCTATGCATGCCAATTTTAACAGCTTGAGTTCAACAAAGTTTCAACATAAAACGAAAATGTCGGGCTTTGATTGTATGTGTTATGTCTGCAAATTAACCGCAACATGGAATCAACTACCAACATTGTAAATTTAAATAAACAAACATCTACAAATACAATAGAGGCAATATATTATCCTAAATTCTGTCTGTTAAACCCCATATTTGAGTATAACAAAGTTAATTGCACATAAACAGTTACAATTTTCAGGTAATTTTCCTGCATGGAATGTAGGAGCTTTATATTTTACTACCCCAGTAGAATTTTCATGGAAAAGCAAATACCGTAGTTTTACTGCTGGTTAAATATGTGCCATATTTAACGTTGCATATATATTCAACATGTTAAAATGCACTTTTGCAGATTTTGGAAAGATATCAATTTTATTTTGTTATTAAAATAAAGAAGTAATTTAAACAACTTGTTTTAAGTTACTATGAAGGCTAGTACTCACTGGTAGACAAAATCGCGTAAATCGTGTTTATAGACAAAGTACTGCGATTGTCTACAGACAAATCGGAAACAAATTGCTTGTTCTGCAACTACCTGGATGGAAATCTTGACACTTAGTGCGCTACATTTTGTACAGTGGATGTGTCGCCCATGCAGGTTGTATTTGTTGATTGTCGGATTGTATTTTTAGATTGTTCGTTTTGAAATAGATAGACAATGTGGTCCTCGGAAAAGGCATTATTGTTTGTTGGATGTCACAGCGGAGGATTATAAAAGCCGCAGTAAGAAGAGGAAGAGGAAGAAATTGAGAAAAAATATGAAACTTCGGCTTCTGAAGTGGAAAAAAAGATCCACATTTTAAGGAAGGAGTTTTATCGGGAGCACAGAAAAACGAAAGTGATGAAGTAAAGTGGGTCCTCTTCGTTCAAGCTAATCTCAGCATGCTGGAATGGTTGTTTTGAATCTTGTTTTTTGCTTGCTTGCGATTATTAGTATTGCATAAATCCGGCAACGCCGTGAAAACACGCCACCTCGCACAGGCCGACGCGGTAAATAACAATAAAAAAACAGTCTAGACACTCAACCTTGATTTCGACGGTTAGAATATTAGCCAGCCGAAAAACAATTTTTTTATCCAGCTCTTTGGTCTCTGGATGCTCCGTTGCTACCGGTAAGCCGCGCGTGTTCGTAATCTTATTTAGTTTTCTCTCAAATCTCGTCTAGTTCACCTCGTTCAGTCCAGATCGCACAAATCGCGGCGATCGATCATTTGCAAATTTTCAAATCAATTTAAATTAGTATCGCTCAACACTCCGTTCAGTTCAGATCGCACAAAATCGATGTGATCGAATATTTGCAACTTCAATTTCCAAATTCATTTTTTAAACATTCACTTCAGTGAATTGCTCAACTAGTTGAGGTATCACACTAGTTATTCAAGTTAAATTATAGTACATGTTATTACCTGTTTTTATGTGTTGTTCTTGTTCTTCGTTAAAGAAAATTAAATAAAAGGTGTTATGAAATCCCTGATGTTTTATTGGTAATACTGGAGAGAAGGGAGAAAGAGTTCTTGTACGTTCTATATACAGTCCACATTATTAAACCACAACAGACGCATCAAAATAAAGGCAACTGCTTATTCATTGGTCAAACCTGGAAATTGGACTTAAGATTGGTCCGAATACCAAAGAATTATAGGTTTTAGGAAAAGTTGGCTAAAAAAAATTGACCTGAAGCGTCACAACGAAACAAATCTCATATTTTTTATTCTCGGTCTCGCGTAAACTGTTTATTACATTTTTTTTATTAAATGCTAAAAGTTGTTTTGTATTTTTTTCACGCAATATAAACAAAAAAAACATGTATGCGAAGTGAAAACGTATTTTTAGGCCTGCCTCCAATATAGTGTAGCTATAAAATGACTTGTTTTTCAAATAAACATCCATCCAAATAATTTGAATTTATTGGTACGCCACCATTGACAGCCAGACAAATTGATTGTTGATGAAAACAAATGCGATGTCTACCTGCGCATTTTCCGAATGTGACATTTGCAAATAAATAGGATGTATAAATAACGGGAAGAAAATCCGAGCATCCAGAAATTTAGTGTCAAGGGGGAGATTTGATGGAATTGAAGGGTGTGACTAAAGACACGTGATCGTAGAGTGAAATACGGCTTTGAATATTTGATTTGGCGTTAGTGCGTCCCTAACATGAGCAGGTATTTAAATTATTTAAAAGCTATTCATTCATACTATATCCAAACCCATTTAATTACAATCCTGTATGAAAACTTACGTTATACAGTAGAACCAAAATATTTATTGCGGTCAAAAGTATGGAATAAATCCTGATAATGAAATTACTTTTAACTCAGGTAACTTTTACCAATCAGATACTTAAATATAAATATAAATAGTTGAAAAGCTTTAAGAGCAACTATCTCTATGAAAGTTATTAGATAATTTGCTATCGAACTCCTAAAACATTAAATAGAGGCACAATCTCAAGATTAGTATCTATAACATATTACTAGTAATAGTTTACGCTAATTTCAAATAACCAGAATTATTTACAACAGTCAAAAAACAAGCGTATGGTGGCGAAATGTCCCATATCAGGAGGGCTAGTAGAAAACAAATTTGGTATATTTTTACTTGCATCTCATGTTTTTTCTCCTTTCAGATTCTCGTTTTCAATATGATCTATTGATGATTCGAGGGAATCCAGTAGGTACTAGAACTTTTCTTACTAATAAATCTTTCCGAAGACGATTTAAGTAATAGGGGATCAGTAGTAAATTGATATGTAACATATGTACAAAAAGGCATAATAAATAACCAAAAAGTATAGAAGGATTATGAAAGAGAGAGAGAAGCCACTAAAAATGCAATGTATGCTTCAGAATTAAAAAAAAAGAATATACGGAATAGAACCAAAATTTTTTCATATAATTTAAAGAAAAGTACAGTAAAGTAAGTAAATTTAACATTTGACAGATTGGAGTTAACTCGATTAGGAAATAACTCTCAAAACCAGACATTAGAAATAAAATAAATATCATTTATACATACCTACGACTGATATTTTTCATTTTTAGTGAGCAGACTGTTACGTACCTAAAACAAAAAAATATATAAATTAAAAAAAAATGCTTCTAATGGTTTTTTTTATAGTTTTGTGTTGAATGAATTTATTTATATCTAAAAAATAAAGAGGGCTTAGGTGCTGTTCAAACATATTTAGCTCATACTTCATATTTTCACCCTGACAATGCTAAGGGTGGTAACATAAAATAAATAAAAATAATTCAATAAAATAAAAATAAAAACTTTCACGCCACGACTGAGGCAATTAAGACGCAATATCGTTTCAAACTCATCCAAATAAATGCTTACGTGAGAGAATGAGCATTCAATTAATTCATCCTTAATGTGTTAGAGTGGGAAATATTGTAATGAAGTGAGTCAGAAAATAACAAAATATTTTTATAAAGTCTAAACACGTTTACATGCTAAAACTCACGTACACACTTCTGAAACAACCAATAGAATTCTAGGACAACGCATTCCTTACTACCCGTAAATTTCAAAGCATAAAGCTATCACCAAATTCGTCAGAACGAATTAATTTCCAGAATAATCTACCCCCAAGCGGCTGGCAAAGAGAGAGACAAAAAGCGTTTGTAACCGCGTACACAGATAAAATATAATGTACAATCAGTCATTATTTACTTGCTCCCACGATATGTTCCTTTGATCATATTCATTTTTAAAAGTACAAGTACATCACACAGTTGCTTGAGCGAGTCGCCATCAATATCAGCAAACCAAAGTATTAACAAGTGTTAAATAATTTATTCGTTAGTAATATCATAAGGGCATCTAATTTTTCCGAAAAAAATCGTTGCCAAGTAGTATTTTAACAAGAAGCATCCGTGCTGGTGGCTACAAAAATCCGAATCTGAGTCGCATTGTGTTTTATCGATTTTTTTCCCAGGAAAAATTAGATGCCCGAATGGTATTTGACAAGACTATTTCATGAGTAACAGATTATTCTGCATACACATAGCTTACAAAACGTACTACCTATATACATATGCATACATAATAAATATGTACGTATTAATTTGAAAACTGAAAAACAGGTAATTTATTTATTCACAAAATAGCCTAAGGATGTGAAATAAAATCACACTTGTTCCCAAGGACAAGGACATTAAAAATGTCCTACACTGCACCAGCGTCTGGACTTCAACAACTACTCCTTGGGCTATATGCCCCACCAGGTATTGAATTACGAAAGTCCTGACGTGGTTTGGGCAATTAATTTGAAAACTGAAAAACAGGTAATTTATTTAATCACAAAATACTATAAACTTAATTATTTATGGAACAATTAAAATATAAATTGCAATTTTGATACACAGTAGAAGCATTGTTTGAAATCTTTTTTAACTCATTGATAACGTTGGCTGTAGGTAAATCATTAATGTTGTTGATGGGTCCAGCTGTAGAGAGAAGCTCGAGGAGTGGCTGCAGGATCTTCTGTTTTTTGTTTCTTAGCAGGAGGTTCTGACGCGTCACTTCTAAGTGTGTTTATGATGTTGGAATAATGCTCATTATCCATTTGCAGATAAGGCTTAATTGAGTTGGCTGAACAGTGGCCAGTAATTTTAATTAATTGCTGTTCACCCACACCTCCTTTAGCTAAGTTACTGACTGCTGTCGAACGTATAGAATGGTTTGTTATTTTTATTTCTTTTGTATTTAATTCAGCCTTCGCCGCTGCTTCTTTAGTCCATTTCGAAAGTTCGTTTTTTCGCACTGGAGTGTTTTTGTATCATCCACTTGATCGTTCTTTGTTCCATGATGGGTTTACTGTTAAGAATAATATATCAGTTGTTATTCTAGATTAATGTTTAACCATTAGAATTTTAAAAGGCGGACTGGACAAAAGGTAGGATTCTTCGTGTTGGGGACCAGCCATTTACTATCCGCCATTTTTTTTTTCTCCACCCTGGGCCGTTTTATTGAAGAGATGATTATATTCTACTCTTCCTGAAAAGTAGGATTCTTGCAAATCAGTTATTTAAAAAAATATGTAACTATATTAACTACCTATTTTAATCCCAAAATTATCCACTTCCTCTTTAAAATAATGAACTCTGCAATTGACTGCTTCTCCACCTCTCCAGGGAAGTTCTACTGAAGCGATATGGTAAAATTTTCGAGTTCCACCGGTGTGTCTTCGTCCCATAATAAAGCTATTGCGTAGTATTCTCCCAATTTTAATGAAGCAGAACTCGATTTGCATTTATGCGCCAATAAATGCAAATCTGCAAATTCCTTCGTTTCGCATTACGAGCTTCCCTACTAGACTTGAAGATAATATCTTTAAATGGATCAAAAATTATTTGCCACTTCATAAAATACATCTTTTCTGAGTAAACCAGTAAGGAATTTTAATTTATTAGATTCGACATCGTAAGACCGGTTTCTGTCTTTCGACTTCATCAGTTAGGCTTTTCGAATTCAATAAATAAAATTCCAAACTCGTATAAGTCAATAGCTATATCCGCTATAAGATAACATTTTTAGATGTGCTACCATCTATGGTAAGAAGAGAGTATTGACATTAAATTTTGACTGAATCTAGTCAAGATGTCACTCTCTTCTTTTTTATCCCTTTTAGAGATTAATACAAAGTGAGTAAACCAGTAAGGAATTTTAATTTATTAGATTCTAAGACCGGTTTCTGTCTTTCGACTTCATCAGTTAGCCTTTTCGAATCCAATAAATAAAATTCCAAACATCTTGACTAGATTCAGTCAAAATTTAATGTCAATACTCTCTTCTTACCATAGATGGTAGCACATCTAAAAACATCTTTTCTGGTGTCCTAGGAGACCATAATTACTTGTTATCAAAGGTATTGTAATTTTTGGTGACAACAGCTGTCATGTTTTGCCGCGGGTAAACCCGAAAAAACTACTACAGGAGCTGTCATACAGTTTTTTATCTCGAAACCATTCGTAATTCAAAATTGCGCGTTTGTGATTGGTGGAAATTAAGACGAGGGAAATAGTTGTTGTTAATATAAAAATGAAACGAAGTGTACTTTTTTTATTCATTTCTACATAAATGGGATTTAAAAAGATAGCTTTGAAACTAAGCAAATACAGTCCACATGATACTAGTGAACAACTGAAGGCTCGGTTAAGATTTTGGTAAGCAAACGAGCTAAAGCCTACTGAATTCCTACAGGTACTATCTTTGAACTGGTTGTACAACGTTTTTTGATTTCAATGTTAGGAAGTTTTGTTTATAAAATTTCTTTATTTAATGTATTAATATAGTAATACTAGGACTATTACCATTGTCAATATTTAGCTAATATGATAGACAATCATTTGTTTTTTTTTAATTATTTATAATTTTGTACTTCTAATTTGACACTTTAACAACTTTCCTGCTTACTCCGTAAATATATGTTTCAAACATCTCTAGACTATCTCATAAATCTTCAACTCTATTTCTAGTTAAGCGTTTACGTGATAAATCAACTTTTGGGTTATTTTAAAAGTAAAATATCAATGAATATTTAGATAAAAATACTTTTTTCTAAGACGGTCCTGAGTAAGTAAACCACTTTGTTTAATCAACTTTTTTGTTTTGTCACCAACAAGACTAAATATAAAGCTGTTGATGTAATATTAATTCGTTATTACAACTCGCAGCCAATTTAAAAACTTTCGTTCTTATCTCGAACATTCCCCCGTTCCTGCAAGAAACAAAGATGATATTGAACAAAACCCGCAAACAAACGAAAAACAATTTACATCTCAAAGTTCTCTGCTGATTAAAACAATAGACTGAGATGTCTCAATCGATTGTTATACTACAAAATGGGATACAGAACGTAAGATAAACTTCAATCTGCATCTAAAATTTGAATAGGGTTTACGTAAGAGGTGCTGGAAAGTAATTTTGTTAAAAGGTTCACACTCGCTCTCTTGCCGGGATCTCGACTAGTCATAGGGCGACAGCCCGTCAGATGGATCTTCGCCTGTCACTATAGAAATGCCGATAAAGCATAAACCCAAAGGACGGCATTATCTGTTTTCTGCAAACTGAACATTAAGTGACGACCTTTTTGCGTCAATGCCTCTCACTTTTTCTATATTTTGCACATCCTTTTACCGCTTTACTCTCCAGTGGATCTGCGAGGTTGGCACTTCATTCATAATTGGTTTATCTCTTTCTTATCGCTGGAAGGGATGATTTGTCACGAATTTGTTGTATTCGGATTATATTCAATGAAGTATAAGTTTTTAAATGAAAAAAAAAAAAAATACCATTCACAGATGTAACCAAACTAAAAATATGATAGACGGGTAAACAAATTTTATGAATAAAATTGGAGTGGGACTAAAAGAACTTCCAGTTGATCCATGTATTATTCTGTCATATTGTGATTGATTTACCCCCAGTGCGTAAATTTATTAAAAATCTCTATCTAGTCAACGCGACGCCTACGTTACAAAAAAAACACCATTTAATGTTTCTAACTTCAGCAGTGTCAGCACAAGAAATTTAGTATTGTCTTCAAAGGCTAGGCGATTAACTCAAATTTACTGTGAGACATATTTATTTCAGTATGTTTATTATGCCATAAAAACGTTTTAAAATGAAAAAGTGCTGTACAGAATATGATAAAAATCTAAACGTCCGATTTGCGAAACACACAGTGTTTAATTTTCAATCACAAGAAAGTAAACATAATTCAATTTCATTTCATTTTAGTAACCAAAGAGGCAATGCAGCCAAAACGGACAAAGCACTTGTACCATTCGGTACCAGTTAGGTAGTCCGCTTCCGGTAGAGCCATTACAACATCCAAAATCTCCACGTATCCCACAGTCCATACGGTTCCAAATTAGCCAAATATATCTCTAAAAATAGTTCATCCAACGGGTGCGAACGAGACGGCATTATACAAGAGTGAGATACAAAACGAATGGCTCGCTCAACTTAAAAACCACTTCCGCATTCCTAAACGTAGACATGTTTGGGGTAGGGGAGAGCGACACACTGGGAGCTGCGAATTGGAACATATTCTTTTAATACGATTTTCGCTGCGCATCAAGTAAGTCTACTCCGTTGTTCAACACAATGTATTTCGTAAATTCTCAGACAAATTTTCATTCTGCCTCATAGTACGGCAAATAATAACTATATAGTTTTTAAACTAAGTAAGTTATCCATAATCTATATAGTTTTTATAAAAGATAAAATTACAAGTCATTTTCTGGGTGGCTGCACAAATCATTTCAGAGTTATTGGTGTAACCAATGTTGTGTAACCAAGGTAATATTTCTATTTGTTACGTTTTGTTCATTTCTCATTAAAAGTTTAAATAAAAAGTGTTAACACGTAACGTATGAGTTTTACTGGGAGTTTTCCAACAAATTACATCTTTACAGTCCACAAAGTCTACATCGAATTTAGACAGCATTTAAAGAGGCGGCGCAGTAACAACCTTCACCGGCTGACCTTGCAAATGGCTGCATAATCGTAATATTCACTGATTTACGACACACAGTTCTTTGAAGTTATGGTAGAATTAAGAAATTCACTATAATCCAATATTGCACTCCTAAGACGAAGCCAGTCAAAAGAATAGATTGCATAGAACTTACCTGCACCAAAAAACAATAAAGATGAAGTTGAGAAAAGTACAATCTCATTAATATAACTTTGAATTGGTTTAGCCATAACCTGCAAGTATGATTTGAAGTTGAGAGGTTTTCATGAAACGAGAAGGTCATCGTATCTGCAGAAGTCTATTTTATCGAGCAGAAAACCAAAACTACCATTTGAAAGGGTTAAAGATATTAGAGAATCGCTGGAAAAAGAGAATTTATTTAAGGGAGTACCCGCTTGCATTTTCCAGTAAAAGGATACGGTTTTGAATGAGGATACAAAGACACAGAAGAAACGCAGGGAATCAAATTATTGAGAGTTCCTCTAACTAAATGCTAGATTTTTTCTACGCACTCCGCACAGCTCCCCATATCTCACAGGACGATGAAAAAAGATATCTGCCTAGTGTGCATGGTCAGGGCGTTCAGAAAGGTCATAGAACAAAAAACCAGATTGAAAATACATCATCAAAAATAACTGGGAATCTTGAGAACAAAAAGTTGCTAACAGAAAATTTTCTATCGGAATTTCCATACGTCAATTTATAGCCGGTCATGTTGTGAATAAAAACCGACCAGGTTTTCTGCACAAAAGAAAAACACGATTGAACGTTGGGTCAGGTCAGGTTAGACAGCTGGCAGCACGCTATTGAAAGCGCCGTGGAAACCATTCTATCATAAATTTAAAAAATATATATTCTACACTGGCATTCTCAAGACATTAATTAATTAATTAAGACAAGACATTAAAAATAGATGTTGAAAAACCGAGATGTATTTATCCAAAAGTTTATTTGGTTGTTAGTGTACTAACAAAATAAAGTAATATAAACAGCCTATTCCCACTAATTGCAATTTTTATAACAACTATTATTATGACCAAGCATTATTCTAATTTCTGAAAAAATTGTAAGAAGCGCTGTAGAATACGATGACTGCGCCAAAGATAATCGATGCAGTTAGGTTTGAATATACACATTCGGACAAAAAATAATTGTGGTATTACGATTTAGCGAGAGGATAAAGGAAAGTTTGTTAAATGTTGAGACAGCCTTACAATTTATCCTCACTTATCGCGAAGAAGGGGATATCGACCTATCAATAACGAATCGTTCGCTCGTACGCTGCCGCTTGTGTCCGTGACTGACTCCGTCTCTTCAATAGCTAAGTGGGGTCAAAGAGGGGAGTGCAGCATTGCGTCTTTCTAGGCTATATGACCTTATATTATTATTGCTTTCTTTCGTACTCTTGTAGATTTCTGCCTATACCAAAGAAATATTTTGTCCGAATGTGTATAAATTAATTGAATCCGGGACGGGAGCGGACAAGTACATTTGCGAACATCTCTTAATTTTTTGAATAATAATAAAATGTAGGTGAGACAGTTGCAGACCTATGAATCCCAAACAGATGTAAAATAATGAAAATAGAATCACCGTCTCCACCTTAGCTCTATCTTGTAATGAAATTTTTATTAAACCCTCAAACCTAAATAATTTTACTCTTGTAATTTTAAATGAAAGAAATGGTCCTTCCAGACGATATTTATGGGATGGAAGATGACAGTACGATATTATTCGCTGATGATGATAAGTCAGCGTACAGAATATTGGTGATTTAATCGGATCGTGGACAAAATCTACTTCATACAGCCAAAACAATATTCATAGACGGAACTTTTAAAAGTTGCTGTAAACAATTCACACAATTACATTCGTTTCATGTTGACATAGGAAGAAATGCACCGAAACAAATATAGTGTCTGTAATGTTTGCGCTAGGTATTGCAAAATAAGCACAAGAAAATTAGATTGATTCAAATAGTAAAAGAAAAACTTGGTCGACGAAAACAGTAAAAATTGAATTTGAAATGGCTGCAATAGCAGCATATTTTTAAATATTCGTGTTAGTGGTTGCAACGTCCATTTCAAACAATGCTTGTGGAGGAAAATTACAAGAGTTGGGACAGAAGAATATAAACAAAATGCAGAAGTCAGGTTACATATACGTATATGTGCAGCATTAGCATATATGCCTCCCTCAGAAGAGGAAAATGGTTGATTGAGAATTATAGAAATTGCCCCTAGAACTTCAACGTTGCAGCAATTTCAAGATTATTTCATAGAACAATGGATGGAAAATTCAATCGTAGACGTTGACATGTGGAACGTCTTTGATCAAAATCATCGAACAAATAACTCCATGGAAGACTAGAACCACAGATTAAACGTATTCATGAAAAAGTCTCACCCACATATAATACAGTTAATTAAGTGCCTAAAAGGCGGGTCCATAGATACGGATTTGTTATTGAAAAAAATTTAAATATCTATATAATAATCTATTTATCTGTGATGGGGGTGTCGATATACTGCGACCTATAAGATCTATTGTGCCCCCTACTGCTGCCCAATCGTTAAGGATATCTCAACGATTAGAGCAGTTTATCCAGTCCTATTGATTTCAAAAAGTTCAGGATGTCGGTAGTCTTCAGGTTAGGTAGATCTTTCTCTTCTATTTGATATTCTGCGAGGTATCGTACCCTTGAATTTTGCAGGGTAATGCATTCTGAGAGAATGCGGATAGAGGTTTCCTCCTCTTCCTTGCAGAATCTGCATTCTTCTTTGTCTACTTCTTTAGCTGGCCGCCAAGCCGGCAGTGCCCTGTTAGGATACCCATTAGTACTCTGAGCTTATTTTTACTTTTACTGATGCAGTCCTCAGATCTCTTCTGGTTATAGTTTCCCAGTAGTGCCTTGGCCTGCCTCATTCCTTTTAGTCCTATCCAGTATTGGGATGTTTTGTTATTTACTTATTTTCCAAGTTCATCAAGTATTGTACTGGTGCTTATTCCGCAGAAGGGTTCAGGTCCCAGAAATGGTGTTTCAGCCCCTTTTTTTAGATTCTCTAGGCACTCTCAAACCATCTTGGAGTTGATTACGTGGGAGTTCAAGGCATTAATGGCTGCTTGGCTGTCTGACATGATGATGATCTCTTATCTGCTAAAATTTCTTTCTATGTTGAACTGGACACATTTTCCGTTGGCGTATATTTCAGCTTGGAAAATGCTGGGAGATTTGCCTAAACTTTCGGAATATTTGGTTCCAGGCCCATATACTCCTATTCCCGTTCCTTCTGTTGTTCGAGAACCATCTGTGTACCATTTAATGGCACTTTTGTTAAGTACCGTCTTTGTCCCATTCGCTTTTGTTACTTAGCTTTGTGTTGAATTCTTTCACAAAGCTTAACTTCTTTGTCAAGGTTTGGTGAGTTCCAGGAAGGAGTCGAAACTTGCGTTTGGTTGATCCTTCTCTGGTCATTCTGTAGGTTGTCCTTATCGCTATACTCTCCACTACGATATGGAGGGGTGTAAGGCTTAGGATTGCCTCCATGGCGGCTGTTGGGCACGTTCTCATTGCACCTGTTATGCATACGCAGGCTAGTCTTTGGATTTTCGGTAGATTTGCCTTTGTACTGGCCGGTGATGGCCGGTCTCACTATTGACATCCACTGCAAGATCTTTGGGTTACATCCCCTGTTTTTTTCCGCAAAATTTCTGCACACCATCGTGGCTTTGCTGGTTACTTATTTTTCGTGGTTATTTTAGTTTATTATCTAGTATTAGTCCCAGATATTTGACATCTGGCTTCCATTCAATAACTTTCCCGTCCAATTCGATGGTTTTGAGGTTAATGTTTCTTTTCCATGTAAAGGCAACTAAGGTAGTCTTGATGGGGTTGACGATAAGGCCCATCGATTGACACCATTCTTTAGTATAGTCAAGCCCTCTTTGAGCTATATCGCAGAGGGTTTTCTCTAATTTGCCTCTTGCGATAAAGACTATGTCATCTGCATATGATAATAGACTACTACAAAAATGTATGTAATACTTATAAGATAAATAAAAAAATTATAGTTGTTTTATTATTCGACGTCTGTTTCGGTTGTGCATTATTAGTAGGCATTAGCAGGTATCCCATTAATAGGGATAGGTCCGCAACTGTCTTACTTTTAATTCCTGGACTCGTAAGGGTAAGGGCAAATGTATAGTGTCCGCAAACGTACTTATTCGCTCCTGACCCAACACCAATTAATTAAGCTTCAAAAAAAATAATTAAGAAAGGCCTTTGCAAAACTTTAAAGGAGTACTTTCTATATTTCTTAATGCCTGTGATATTGTTAAAGATTTAACTGACTTTTTTCTGAAAACTTTTAGAATCTTGAAAATGTACAGTTTTAAATTTCGACACCTATTTTTTTGTCACTTTGTTTTCTTTCGTACTGTACCTGTCCGCTTATTGCAGTCTGTCTCTCTTTTTCACTTGTTTTATTATTTTTATAACTTACACAGAAAATCAACATTTAGAGAAACCTAAAAATTTAATAATTAAATTTTCAATTCAAAGGACTAGTATTTTATACCGTGATGTCCTTTTCGGTAAGCTTGTCACAAAAATATATTTATTTTTGCTTTTCCACGCGAACCTGGGATTTAAATTATAATTAAATAATGCCACAGGCTAACAGCAAAAACAATAAAAACCTGTTGTAATATTAATTTACCTTTATGAACTGCATAAAATTAAATTCAAACAGACGGTTTCGTGGGGTTGTATACTTCTCCCTAATTAAATACATTTCCTTTAAAGAGACATTATAAATTATATTGCATTATTTATTATTGCATTATTATCGTAAATTAGAGTAGAACTGGAGTTAAGGCAGCTGCAGGTTAAATGTTTAAAAAAATTAATTAAAAACTTTTTTGGTCCTTCCTTATCCTTGGAAACTGATTTCACATTTCTAAGCACTATAATTTAAATTAATTCTTCCAGGATACCTGTCGCTTACTTTTAACTTTCATGTTAGTACAGTATTAACTTTTACATACCTAAAAATTATTTTATTCTTATACAAATACATATTTAAATGCTGTACGATTTTTTTTACATATAGGGAGGGTGAGTTAGTCCCACAGCACTTAGGCCACATTTGACCAATTGTACATCCTTCCGAGGAGTTGTCCTCCTAGGCCATCGTCCACGCTGTCCTTTCCAGGAAAGTGGACAAGTCACTAGGAGACGTCTCCTTTATATCGGCAGGTGTAGGCCAAGACTCATCGAACACGCACTCTCTCATTGACGATAACTCCTGGAATTCGCATAGGACATGATTGACCGTTTTGTCTTCCTATTCAAACATCCTGCATAGAGGTGTGTCCACTAGCCCCATTGTATGGAGGTGTTTCCTTAGTTGACCAGTCAGAAATCCTACTGCTAGACGTAGGTTTTTCCTGGTCATCGCCAAGTATTTCTTCGACGTCAGCTTCACAGGGTCACAGTAGAGCTTGTCTGCTGTCAGTGCAGATTATTGTTTTTGCCAGAAATTCCTTTTCTGGTTAGTTCTTTTGTGGTAATTGAGATACCAGCCAGTTCTGTTTGAACCACGCTGGTAGTTTTTCCCATTCCCCACTTAATTCTTAGGCTTAGTGATTTGGAGTAGACACCACATCCTGGGCCTTCTTTGGTTTTGGAGCCGTCTGTTTATATGCGTATTGCATTTGCAGCATCTGACTCCGTGTTCTGTGTGATTTGTATTCTGTAGGGTTTGTTAAACATAAACTTGGGTTCAATTGCATCGCTGACCTCCTGCAGCAGAGATAGTGCACGCCAGACTCCATAATAACAAATGTGTAAACTTTCTCTTATTTTATTGTATTGAAAACATTCAAAGCGAGAGTTGATTTTTAGGTAAACTCTTTGCAAAATTACTGTATGTTCCTATAGTAAGAATAACCACCAAATGTTAGATCTGTCTTCCTCACTTGTTTAAAAATTCTAATGAAATTATATCATTAAAATTTATATTTTATTAATTATTTATGCCTTTAATAAAATGTTTATATTTATATAAAATATGCATTTCTTCTTATATCTTCTAGCTTCTCTTTAACTAGCAAAGAAGGTCGATGGAAGGTTAGTATCAGATCAAGGATCAAGACTTTTGTCAAATACCTCTTACAATACTAGGTAGTACACATATGCCTTAAGCGGCGTTTTCATTGGTATAGCTACTTGTACTAGCAACTGGTACAAGTAGCTAGCCCCAAGTCCAAGATTAGTAGGCGTTTACACATAATACTATTTTCTCAATACTAGTTACTAGTAGTAAATTTTAGAAAATATTGTTCCACGCACCTATATACAAATGTCACTGACATTAGCTGACGCAAAACTGTATACATTCGGCGTTCATCGAGGTTAGTAGCGAGATGAGTAGAAAAGACAGTAAATTTTAATGTGGTGGTAAGGTTAGTAGGCTAGTACTGGTACAAGTAAGTTAGTATGCAGTTAACATTGGATTAGTAGATGTCTAGCAAGTTACTGGCGCAAGTAATTAACCTATTTACTATACCAATGAAAACGCCGCTTTAGTGGTTTAGCTAAGCCGGGTCCACACTGAGCAAATGTTCGACAAACAAGTTTTCTAAAACAATTTGTTGAAGGTTGGGCAAACTCGAGAGGGTCGTTCACTGGCTGGTGCCGTCATATTTGTTATTTTCTCTCTAACCGAAAATTCCGTGATGTTTGCCATCACTCTGTGCCAGTTACTAAACAGAAACGCATGTGTTGTGGGTATATTTTAATAGAAAAAGGCAGTAATACCTAAGTCAGGAATGGGAACGTCTGACAAAAAAAGGCCACGGTGGGGTCATCCTTATTGCTAAGCGAAAGTTTGTGTATTCTTTAATAATCATAGGCCCCAATTAGTTAGTATTTCAAAGTCTGCGTTAGATACTCGGGTGAAATTTCTAAGGAAACAGCCAGCTGTCAAATCTATCCGTAAATCGTCTACATTATATTCATACCTTCTTTGTAATAATTGTCTCTGCCACCATCTTCGAGGTTGAGGTTCGTTGATAACCACGAACGCCGCATCTAAACAAGCAAGCCGTCGACGATGGTACATCACAAGTTCATTTATCACTTACATGTAAGTTACTACTAGCTCGGCTCAAACACAAAACAACGACTTTTTGTTTGTCAGACAATCTTTTTTGCCAAACCGTTTAAATTTTGTTATAAAACTATGACAACAAAGTTGTTTGTCAAACATGTTCGTCGAACATTTGCTCAGTGTGGGCCGGCATTAGAGTATCGCTAATTAACTTCCGGTACATGTTAAAATCTTTTGTTGTACATTTTCATTTAAATTTCAAAATTCACTTTAACACATTTTTTATGATCCGTTTCACCATATTTAGGTAACTATTTAGGTAACCAGTTAGGAAATAAGGAATTTTATTTGACGAACCGCAATATTTGCAAATGCCTGAGTCAAACAAAAGTCCTTTTTCCTAACGTGTTATGACAAGATTTTTTCTAATTTTGTTAAAAATTAAGTAGGCAAATGATTTTGACAAGTTATCAGTCAATAATAAATATTAGAAACCAACAACCACAACAATAAAAGTATTAGTAAATAATATGTCCTCAAGCGAGTCAGATGTACCACGCGACGGAGAAAAAGCTGCTCAAAGAGCGTTATCAACAGTTATTCCAACAAAATCTAAAGTTAGATATAACATTTGTTATGGAAAATTTGAACAATGGCAAGCACAAAAAAATGTAAAATTCATCAACGAAAAAGTAATACAGGCCTATTTTGAAGGTGAAAAATCACTAAACGTCTCCACATTATGGACTACGTACTTCATATTACGATGTGTAATATCCTTAAAACATAATGTCGACATTAAGACCTACACCAGTTTAGTAGCCTTTTTAAAGCATCAATCAGATTCATATAAGGCTAAAAAATCAAATATCTTTTCAAAAACTGATATTACAAAATTTCTTAAAGAAGCTGATAATAAAGAATTTTTAATGGCAAAAGTAAGTATTTGAGAAATTAGTATTGAGTATATTTTGATATTTTTATCTTTTAAGGTAGCAATGATTATTGGAATAGCTGGTGGATTGCGAAAATACGGGTTAACTTTTTACTTTACCATAGGTAAAGTATTGTAATCGCAAAAAAAAAGTTCAGCTTTCATTGGATTTACATGTTTTGAGACCCCCTAAGTCATTTAAGACCATTTCCAGAAAATGTATGTATGGAGTATGGAATTTGTGTGCGCTCTCCAACTGCGATCGGAATTTTCTAACCAAATTTTATATTTAGCATTTTTGTAACATGCTAATGCGCTGATTAGATTTTGGGCAAAATCGGACAACCGGAAGTGGGGGTTTACTCTTGAGAATTTTCAGATTTTCGCAATTATTATCGTTTCTATTAAGTTTATGTAAAAATATTAAGAAAAAAAATGTATCTTAAATTAAATTTACTATAAATTTTGTTTAAAAACTTTTTTCAAATTTTGTATTATAAGCGAGTTAAAAATAAAATATGGAATAACCTAGTTGCATAATAGCGCAAGCGCAGTAGAAGTGTTTTGTTTCATGCCGTAGGGCCGTTAAAGTATGGTAAAGTCATGGCCACATCCGATTTTTTACGAATAGAATATGTTTTTTTTTTGAAGAAACAGAGAAAATATACGTGAATTTGTAATATCTGAAGGACACATTAAAAACGTAAATTTTGTGATTAATGAAATTATTTAAATTTAAGACCGTCGAATGTAAAACATAACCGTTTTTTTGTAAAATATTGTAATGGAAAATATGGTACTCAAACGGTGGGCATTAACACATTTGGCAATTTACCGAATAAGATTGCTGAATGTATCGGCTTACCGAATCCAGATTTATTTACCGGACATTGCTTCAGAAGAAGCTCGGCCACATTACTGGCTAATTCAGGAGCCTATATTTTAAAATTAAAAAGACATGGAGACTGGAAATCCAATACAGTTGCGGAGGGATATGTGGAAAGTTCAATTGAAAATAAAAAAAATATTGCAAATGATATTCTGGGTGAGAAATCTGTTTCAAATATCTCTGCATCTATGAGTACTTCGAGTAGTTCTAGAATTTCTTTATCTAATTGTAATAATGGTGTAATTAATATTTATAATTCGTAAGCAAATAAGTTATGTACAGATAGATATTTGTTATTAAACGTTAATTTTTCTTAATTTTTGTCTTTTATTTTTCATAGCCAGTGATGAAATAAAGATTTCATCACTGGTTATGTAATATTTTACTTTACGCAACCAGTTACGTCAATTAGTTTATAAAAATGTCATGTTACATGTCAAAATTAGAAAAAAATCTATAACAAATCCTCAGCTTTCTTATATTCATTATTAAGCTTCTGCTCTGTATCCTAGGGGTGATAAATCATTGGATCGTATAGTCCGCATACAAGTTGTATTCCTTTCCCAATCGAAATGTTATATGGACAAACATCATTATGCTGCCACCTAATTTAAACGAATATTTTTCTACTAAAATGTTGGCTAACTCTTAAATGATCGGTAGGTCCTAACTTTCAACGCATGGAATTATTGCTGCTCGCACTGTTTATTCAAACTCTTTTAAATGTTCTGTTATCCTTTATTCATTAAAAAATAGCTACTTTTCGATAATATTTATGTATTTATATAATTTCCAAACTACACAATCATAAACATTTCGAATTAGATAATGTTTTACTGTAGTACGATAAAAGCTACTTAAAATTGAATATAAACTTATTTGTTTGATGAAATATAAATTGAGTGTGGTAGTCCAATTTCCAGTAATTGTTGCATATAAATACAGATATGAATCGAATATATATTTGAATATATCTAGAGATCTCATGATTTATCAAATATTGGTCGTTAAATTTGATTTATTACTAATGCCCATGGTAAAATTACGTTATTTTACATATTTGATCAATAAGCTCATTGTTCCATGACCTAAATTGCTTAAACTGGTAATAAACCACAATTTAGAAAATTGAATATAACACGGAAATACACTATTATTAACGTTGTAGAATTTATTAAAACATTTTTATTTTCTACATCTTCAATTTTCCTGGGAGCAAAAAGTAATTCCATCAAGTGCATCTAATATTATTAAATCTAGGCATATTACCGTAGAAACTGAACAAAAAAACAGAAAAACTTCATAATAGGCGATACAATAATAATACACATTATACGTCAACCACAATAGCAAAGTGAATAATGAAAAATCAGAAATCTTATTGCTTTCTTCCTAATTTGAACTACCAGATCTATAAATTTGAAACCTGAATTTCATACACAAAATTCACGTTTATTGTATGAAAATGTTAAAAAATATTTTATTCAAAGTTTTGCCCAGCTATACATTTTCCCCATATCTCTGCAATTTGCCATGCCCAAAAACTGTTACTCTTTTGAGCTTCCAAGTATGATTTCAGCCACGATAGAAATTTGCCCCGAAATCCTAAATCTCGTAGTTTATTTATTGTTATATCAGTACTAAACGAGTCAAAAGCCTTTGAAAGATCAAAGAAGAGTACACCTACCTTTTCCTATCCAATGAGGTGTGGATAAAATTAAGTAGGGCTATGGATGCACTCTCAGTTAATCTGCCATGTAAGAAACCATGTTGATGGTCAGATATAACATTATACTTTTCAAGGAAAGACAACATTTGTTTATAAATACATTTTTCTATTATTTTACATACAATAGTTTGGACTGTTATTGGGCGATAATTATCAAGACTACGAAGGCTACCTTTTTTATGTATTGGTGTAACAATTCATGTCTTTAGATTAGATGGAAACGTTTCTGTTTCTACTGAGTAATTAATAATATCTGCTAGAGTGTAAGCAATTTGTGGACCTATTCTTTTAATAATCTTTGTTGAAAGACAGTCAACACCCTCGGCATAACATTTTTCAGGCAATTAATTACATCCAACACATCTTCAGGGATAACAGGATTGAAATAAAAAGTATTAGCGACATACATTGTTGTATAATTTTTGAAACTATTGCCAGTAAAGTGAGTATGTATTGCTTTTTTAGTGTTCGTTGCAAAGAAAGTGGCATTCCATTTAAATCCACTGCATCAATTGTAGTATGTCTGTTTTTTCCTATTTTTTGTTGTACTGTTCGTCATATATATTTTTGTTTTTGTTTTACATTTTTATTTTCAAGATTTTTTTGGTAGAACAATTTTTATGATTTGTTAATTTCAGTGACAAAATTTTGCTTTAACCTTTTATAATTTAAATGATCATCGGGATTTGGGGAATATTTTGTTTTTTGTTAACCAAAACAAATTCCTAAGATCATCACTCATCTGTATAAGATTGCGATCAACCCATGTTTTTTTGGTTAGATAACATACGTTTTTTGTTAAAATATAGTATCTAAAAATTCATTATATACAAGATCAACACTTGAAATGTTTGTATTATTTAGATATTCATAGACTGACAAGAAACGTTCATTTTCTAGATGAGTTTGTAAATTCGATGGTGAGACATTTCTAAAATGTATCTTTCTTTTAATTAGGTTATTTTCACAAGAAGTACATACTATACTCGATCGATAATCTACTTGAATGTTAAGTCCTAAATGATCACAAGTTGCAAATCAATCACGTTTTCGTTATACTCAAAAATCATATTAGTTAAGAAATAGTCAACTTTAGTTTTTGTCGTTTTCAAATTTTTATTTGTGAAAATCCTCGTTTTATCACAATTTTTTAAGTTTAAGTTAAAACTCTCCATTAAGTCAATTAGTAATGTTCTTTCAGGTGATATACTTAAATAATCAATGTTAATGTCTCCACAAATAATAGTATCGTCATAATTATTTGAATAAAAATTTAGGACTTAAAAAGTCGGTCCATGAATATCTCACTGTTTCCTATATATTACAATTATAATTTAAACTGTTACTATATATCCAAATATTGGCGTCTACAACTTTACATTGAGAAATTCCAATAAAGAAAATACCTAATTATTTGTTGTTAAGTGAATTCTTAAATTTTATACAAGAATATTCCAACTGACACATGGTTTCAAAAGGTCAGACCTGGAGTATATGCATCAGAACGGAATAGACAGTAGCCGCTGGAAGAACCATTTCAAATTTGCATATAAATTGTATGTAATGCCCTTGCCATCAAAAGATAAAATAGAGTACAAGTTGGGTGCTTTGTTCGGAAGTGATTTTGATATGTTTCCAACGGACTTTTTGATGTATTCCGAGTTACTTATTCACATCTAAATTTTTGTTTCCATTTTTATGGTTCAATAAAAATGGGAAAACGAAAAAAGTTTCAAAAGGCGCATTGCAGAAGAAAAATTTCTCTGTAATATTTTTTTTATAAAACTCTATACGTATAAAAGCGAACACGTTTCTGTTTCAATCGTATTTCTTGGTGAATATATGTATTTAAATTTTTTATTTCCCTACTAATTAAAGCTAAGGTTTAATAGTATAAACATTAAAATAAAAAAAAGACACTTTCCATATAAAACCGCTAAATAAAATCCTATTCTGTCTCTTTTTATTCCACCAAAATTGCTTCTATAAATACCGCTGGACGATGGACAATACAATTACTCCAGAAACTCAAACGCAAGCAGCATTAAATGTAAAATATCGCCAGTACATCTTACTGACGATATTTTTCGATCTCAAGAGAATGAGAAAATAAGGTGTATTAAAATAGGATATCATTGGTAGCCTCTTCATCTTTTGGCGAAACTTTCTCAAAAAAAGACAATTTCGCTGACTAGAAAATAGAAACATCAGTCAATACAACTCTATTCCTTAGTGCTAGAATAATAAAAAATTTAGAACTTCCTTAAATTCCAGTGTATGTGCGGATGACCTAGTCTTTTAATGTAAAGCCGAAAGCCCAACTTCTAAAGCATAACTCTTTTAAGAGGCCATAAAAGACATATAAAATTGGTCCATTGAGACTGTTTACAACTGTCCTTAAAAAAGACCAAATGTCTGCTATTATCAAGAACTACAACCTCAAATCTCTATCATAATTATGCTCGACAATCAACTAGAATTTACTCAAGCACAAAAAATTCAGGATTCACTTTTATATAGATAGTCTCATACTCAGATCTTAAGGAAAAACTGGTAGGTAAAATAGCCTTAATCTCCTACCATAGTTTTCAGGCCACAATAGGATATGGATAGCAAAGAGAAATAGAAACTTACCTCACAACTTTCCATTCCACAGCCGCATCCAAAACATGAATCATCAAATTGATTTCCATTATAAAATCCCCACCTCTTTGGACAATAACTATTTCTCTTTGCTATATAGATCCCCAAAATTAAATTATCATAAAACATAGACTAGGCAAAAGAGAAAAAATAAGCTTGTTATTGCAAGGAACTCCCTTATACTAATCGGTGCCATCCAAATAATTCTACAACTTTATTTCCAGTACTGTAAGTCAAAATTAAAACTGCTAAAATACACTAATTGTGCAAAGGCGTAGCAATAATCTGGGTCCCTTCAAACATTGAAACTCCAGTCAATGAAACCGCGGATGTGACAACCAGAAACGCACATCAAGATCCCTACTTCAATGAAATCAATCTAATCCCAAATGAAGACCTACAGTGTCATCAAGCTTTATACTCGAAAGTCAATTTAAACCAACCAAATCACTTAAACATAAACCGTGGTCAGTAAATGGATGGATACACTAGAATGACTCGTCAGCAGTTTTTCAATAGAAAAGTCCCCAAAAAATATAGTGTATATGATCAAATACTATTAAACGAGCAAGGTTTGTATGTGTGTGTGTATGTGTGTGTGTCCAGAGGATCTCGAAATCCACTCGTCAGAATTCAATGAAACTTTCAGGCTAGACTAATTCCTATCTAAATCGGCGAAAAATGTAGGTCTCATGTCTGTGAAAATTCGATCTTCCGAGATATTTACAAGAAAAGTTAAGCTTTTAGTTTTATTTCCTAGCAACGGCACATAATAATAACTTGTTTCTATAGTAATATATACTATAAAGGATAGATGAGTACAGTCAAAGTGGGGATATAACGTCACATTCCATAGGCGTACTTTGCAAAATAAGTTTCTATAATATAAATAAGGTCACAGCATATAAAATATATATACGCACTTCGTAGATTAAATTTTGAAGTTATATTATTTACAAAAAATAAAAATAAACTTTATGCATCCGACACTTTAACATTGAACGAATTAAATTTAACCAATAAATAACAAGGAGGATTATATGTTGGGATTAAATTAAATCTCTTGGCATTAAAAGTAACGCTTCAGTACTTACCTAAACTCAAAGATTAAAAAAAAAGTTAGTTCAAGAACTATCTTTAAAAGTCACTGTCATCACTAAAACTACTGGCATCACTATAATTGTCTTTTCTGATGTTTATTATTATCGGTTCTATTAAATTATCCATTGATATATCCACTTTCCTAAATGAATTTTCCACATTTTTAAACATGATCAATGCATTTTCCCCAATGTTCTCTATTTACATCTGAAACTGCCTTCAAAAACAAATTTCGCACATCAGGAAATTTAAATGTTTTATTGTTTTGAGAAACATAACCTTTTAATAATTGAGACCAGATCAGTTCAATGGAATTTAACTCTGCGTGGTTCGGAGGAAATCTGAGAATTTTAATTCCTTTTTCTCTGGCCATCTCATCCATAATATATTTTTTGAATTTGTTTTTATGTTGCCTTGCTATTACTAATAATTCTGCCTTCAAGGATTTAGGAGGACTGATGAAGCCATTTTGAAATATATATTAATACAAAATTCTGAATCAATTAAAATACATACGATACGGCTATGAATAAATAAAGTCTGACTTATCTGTCAAAAGAACAAATTTATTACAGTAAAAACCATGGAAACAAGAATCTAGACAAAAACTATATTAGGCCGATCAGATGTATTAAAATTTAAATTTTAACTACAAATAAGCATTGAAGGATGAGGTAAAAATAAAATTTCTACCTGTTGAACCTGTACTACGTTCTGCAAATTAAATAATGCACTCCTTTCTTCTGTATAGTATAGTAGTAAAAAGGTTTGACTTTATTTAATTTCTGGCGTTTTAATCAGAAAGAATTCAATTTTAAATTTGTCGCTTTATATAAAAAAGGAAAGGTTCATTTGACGGACATAAATAATTTGCTTGTCAAATGACAGCCATCTTATTAATTCAAAGTTGAAAATACAACGTTGCCAATTCAATTTCAGAAATCATGGGTTTAGGTAAATATTTATAGGAACGTTGAGTAACACTGTTAAAATGGACACCTGTCTTCCCTTCCCCGATAGTGTGAGACTACCCCTTACGGCTACTATTTTATTATGCGGACAGCTTTAATATTTAAGTTTTCATGATCAGAGAGAGAGAGAGAGAGAGAGAGAGAAAGAATTTTTAAAAAAATATGATATCAATATCTGCCACACCTCGAGAGTCTGGTCACAGGTTTTTGTGGAGGTTTTTACCCAAGTATGAATATCAGACCTATAATTTTCCTTCACTGCAGATCAAAAAATAATAAAATCAATTGAACATAGAGTTTTTCTTATATAGTGATAAATAGAGTGAGCTAAGCGATCTTCTGTTGACGGGACATGTGCCCTACACGCTGCTGTTGCACGTCCCGGAAACGGGGCCTGTCCACCGTGACAATTCGCGAAGATCAAGCGTCAGTAGAAGTTGCCCTAAAAGGGTGAAATCCCCAGAAACTAGGCAACTTTAATGCATTTAACTAACCTCTGTGACAAGCAGTTGATAAACGTCAACAACAGCTGCAGCCAATTGAAAATTAACACTGACAGCTTTTTTAATTTTCTCGCCTACTTTCAAGCCAATCGCCAATCAACTTTTTATTTATCTCCCTATCAGTAGTTCAAGTAGATGTCGCCCACTCCGTGATTTTCGCGAATTAATTAATAATTTGTCATGTTATAAATATACTTAAATTATATACTCATTGGGCTGCTTAAAAATGTAGATTTGAATATTAAGAGCGAAGCTCGGTGACCAGATATTGTGATATTATCAGTAAAGCGTGTTTTGAATGAGTGTACTATATATACAGAAGTCAGAACGTTTACAAATATTTTCATTAAATAATCAGCGTATTACAGATTATCAATTCAAATTTTAACTTTTATTCTACTATAACACAAATATTTAGACTTATCATCTATAACAGAGAAGCTAATTTCATTTAAATAGTTACTTATGTGCCAAGGACGAAAAACTGTCTATTATAGACGAGTCTGCAAATTGATAGCCGAGGCTAGCAAGCAGGCGAGACAATAGTCAGTACTAATTTCCGAAAGAAAAATCGACCATTTTTGGAGGCAAGCATTTTTCGTCCGCAAACACTTTTCGTCCGCTGTGGTCACTAGGATACGGCACGGTTCGAGTCATTTGAGGATGAAAAGTAATGGCCTTCAAAAATAGTTGACTTTTCATTCGGAAATTAGTCTTATTTCCTGCAGAAATATTAGGGGGGGGGGGATTTCAAAGTAGTGACTGCGGATTACTCTGTAATCCATTAGCCTAACCATATGTGGAAATATTAGATGCAATTAATAATTAGCTGTTAACTAGTGTACGTAAATTGTCAACACAATAACGACTCAAAATCAATTTATGTATCCGTTTTACTTACAAAAAGTACATACTATGACAGCAAATGATTATCCCGCGCTATGATCTGTGCACATATTTATTGTTAATGTCTGGGAAGGAATAGTGGAAAGTAATTTAGTAATAGTACTTCACTGTCAGTACTCTCACTGGCCAGAAGTATTTAGATTTTTTACAAACACAGGTTCTGACGACCCTGTTAGATATCACTATAAATTCATCCTGAATGTATGGTTCGCGCACCTCATTTTAGATTGGTAGACCTGTTTCGATGACAAGCGCGTTTAACATATTTCAATCCTATGGTCTCTTTTTTCTTATATATCTTGACAATTTGATCCATTCGACACCTGTGCACATATGGTGAGAATTATTTATTTCAATGCTATTAAAAGTAATGCAGAATAGTTGTTTCATGTGCAAACGGATTAGTTGGCTAGATTAATAATTTATATATAAATAGGTTGTTCAAAAACCTCTAGTTGATTTATGTTTTTGATTTAATGGGCATCAAAAACAAACACCTTGGATCAAACTTTAAATTAGTTCCAGACGTGTGATTTATAATTAATCTAAATTATTAATTACAATGCGAACATCGTAAATATAATTATACACTGAATACTCTTTGTCTCACTCTCGGTTGCTGTCTCTCTCGTATTAATTAATACAAAATGCAAGTAACATAATGTAAACTAGTAATAGAAAATAAATGAGTCTGTTAATATTTACCGAAATAAATTGAGTAGGTGAGCTCTAATGGCTGTAATGGCTCTAATGATAAAATAGATAATTATATATTTAAATATATCGATGATATAATACTAATCTAAACTGTTGTTTGTTCTAATATATTTTTTAATAAAGCATAATTATTTTACCGCTGTATTCGACAAAGTTAATAGAAAGAAAATATGGGAACGCCTAAAATTCATAGGGATACTAAATAAAATCTTAAAAAATTAGCAAAATTTGAAGTTTACATGAGTGAAGTAGAAACAGCTAGCTACTAATTGAAATGGTCTTTCTTAAGATATTGACTCTAAATTCTTGGACTTCCTAAATAAAATAATTAAGTGTTTCAACAGAGCATTTCCCCTTCGCCTCATTAAAACGAAACGTCAGAAACCTTGGACAACTAAAGGAATAAGAATCTCTTCAAAAATAATATGAGGTCAGTTATGTATATAAAAAAAAATCTCAGATAACCCTCTAATATTAAATTATATCAAAAACTATAGAATACTGCATCGGAAAATTATCAAATCTACTAAGAAAAACTATTATAAAAATCGCATCTCAAAATCTAAAAACTCTTCCAAAGATATCTGGTCTATTATAAATTACTTAAGAAATAAAATCCGTTCTTCAAGCACTGTTAATCCTAGTCCTGATGAACTAAACAATTATTTTGTTAATGTAAGTAAGAATATCAGCTCTAACATAGCTCCGTGCCAGGATGCTCACTCCTTCCTCCTACCTACTAAAAGGATCACTAATAGTTTCTTCCTAGGACCAGTAGCTAAGCACGAACTAGTACAAACCATAAACAGCATTCAAAATAAATCTTCCTGTGGAAATGATGGCTTGTCCACTAAAATATTTTCAAATATACCTGATGTAGTAATTAATGAATCCTTCGAATCTGGTATCTAAAAATAGCTATAATAATCCCACTTCATAACGGTGGCGACAAAACCGAGACCTGTAACTATAGACCTATTGCTTTATTACCTACCTTATCGAAGATAATAGAAAGGCTAATGAAAAATCGCTTACTGCCCTTTCTTTCCAAACAAAATATCCTAACACCTCATCAGTATGGTTTCCTTCCTAAAAAATGCACTAGGGACGCAATGTTTTCCGTTCTTAATGATAAACTTTTCACAGCTTCAGTATTTTGAGACTTCGCAAAGGCCTTTGATTGTGTTAATCATGAAATCTTAATTAAGAAACTACAAATTTATGGCGTACGGGGAACTCCTTTGCAATGATTTAAAACTTACTTAGAAAATAGAAATCAGCAGGTACGTGCTAATGGTGAGGATTCTTCAAATCTGCCAATTAGCAGTGGAGTACGTCAAGGTTCAGTGTTAGGTCCAATTTTATTTTTGTTATTCATCAACGATATCACAGACTTAAAAATAAGTGGAAGAATTATTTTATGATGACGCGAGTGTAACCTGGAGTAGATATACAGACATTACAATCTAGCATAAACAAAGATCTAGTAACTATCAAGTCCTGGTCTGACTCGAATGGGCTTTGTTTCAACACCAGTAAAACCGTAGCAATGTCTTACAGAGGTACTTTACACCATATAACTCTAAGCAATAATCCGATTCTAACGGCGAACTCAATAAAGTTTTTAGGTCTTTATATAGACAAATTCCTGAAATGGTCCACTCATATTGATACCTTGGCAAAAACATTATCTTCTGCTTATTTTGCCATTAAAACTGTTTCTAAAGAGCTAACCCCTACTACTGCTTTTCGTTATTCGAATCTCACCTTCGCTTTGGTTTACCGTTCTGGGGTTCTTGTAGCTTATACCACTTCGAATCTATTTTAAAATTACAAGAAAGAGCAATTCGTTGTGTATTTGGTTTAAGTAGTAGGACACACTGTGAAAATTACTTTAAAAATTTCAAAACTCTAACCCTTCCTGCTCTATTTATCTTTGAAGCCATCTGCTTAGTTCGCAGGCATATTCAAAAGTTATCGGAAAGACCAACTCGTAGATATCCTACAAGAAATTTATATACTTATGTTTACTTAACTATTCCCACCTCTGACCTAATAAAAAATTATATTACCTACAATGCAAAAAAATTGTATAATAACCTCCCGATACAGCTAAAATCTATAAATTTATATGATAAGTTCAGAAGATCGACTAGGGCTTTTCTTCAAGAAAGACCATTTTACACAATGGCAGAATTCTATAACGTGCCTTAGACTTTTGGGTTGCAGCATATAGGAGCAATAATTGAACTAAGTTAATTTGAAAATTTTAATTTGAACAATAATTTATAGTGCATTCATATTTTGTTTGTATTTTGTTTTGTCTATAAATTATAGAGATGCTTTTGCCGTAGGAAAAAAGCTCTTTTTATTTATTTATTTATTTATTTACACAAATTGGGATACAAACAGGTTTACACCCAAAACAGTATCCACTAATACAATATGAATAATTCATATAATTAAAAAATTAGTATCTATAAATAGCAAAGTATTCACAGTGTGTGAAAGCAAATTACGAGAGCCTAAGAAATAAAAATTAATTTGACACATTTCTTATACCTATATAAAGATAAGTTAAATAGATCCAAATCAGTACAGTACTTATTGAATTCTGGATATATTCTGTTGATTGGTGAGTTAATACCTAAATTAGTATTAGAATAAGAGATGTAAAATAACAACCTGCTACGTGTACTTCTTGGTGGTGCATATAAAGGTATTTGGCTTAATAATTGAGGTGAATCATATTTACAATTAATTACTTTATATAGAAAAATAAGATCTCCTATTTATCGGCGTTGCTCCAGCGGCATGATGTTATATTGCTTTTTCAATGTAGCCATATTTCTTAATTCATAAACATTGGTGACTTTAAAATGAAGAAATCTTACAAAGTTGTTTTGTAGCCGTTCTAGTCTGATTTTATTTGTATTGTAATTTGGACTCCATATAGTGCTTGCAAAATTAAGCCTACTGTATATAAAAGCATAATATATTGATTTTATTGCTTGATCTCTTCTGAAACTTCGACAAGATCTTTTAACAAAACCCAACATTCTAGAACATTTATTGACGAGGTAGTCTATATGTAGATTAAAACTCATTCTTGAGTCAAAAATTACACCTAAATCCTTAACATTATTCGTTCTGGCGACAATGTTGTTATTAATACAATAATCGAATTATATTGAATTGAGGTTTTTTGTAAATGTGATACAGTGACACTTATTTATATTTAAATAAAGTTTGTTTAACGTGCAATATTCTGTAAAATTATTTATGTCTTTTTGAATATTTACACAGTCACGTATTGACTGCACTTTGCCGAAAATTTTCATGTCATCTTCGTAATACAAAACATTTGAATATCTGAAACAGCTTTTTGAATCGTTAATAAATATGATAAACATTAATGGTCCCAAATGTGAAGCCTGTGGTACACCGGAGGTAACCTGAAAAGGATCACATATGAAACCATTAACCTCAACTATTTGAGTTCTATTACATATATAACATGAAAACCAACTTAATAGGTTTCCTGGAATCCATATTTCCTGCAATAAACTGCGAATAAATGGCCAGTTTAGTAATACTTCTTTGAGAAAAAAAACCATGCTGTTTGATTAAAATGTTATTCTTCACTGTTTTAAATACAATATCATGAACTAAACTTTCAAGAATTTTGCCGAAAATACATAATTTCCTAATACCCCTATAATTATCTGCTAATCCCTTGTCGCCACTATTTTTATAAATAGGAGTTAAAATTGCTACTTTCCATACCTTAGGAAACATTCCGGTACTTAAAGATTTATTAAAAATGACATGTAAAGGTTTACAAAGGGAGTTGGCACATTTTTTTTATAAAAGACGAAGGATAACCAGCTCTATTGCGGAAAAACCCGAGGAAGGTCAAACATTTTGCAGTTTCCCTCCTTTCCTTTTTTCGAACAGTGTCCTCGAGGTCCAAAACTTGAGAAAATGTTAATTAACCATCACTGAACAACAAAGTTTCATTAACTTCCGACCTTTTTCCACCTAACCCCGCTCTCGACTGGAGTATATAGTTAAAATCGATATGAATACAAGTCTTATTTGCATTACAAGTTAATATCTTTCACTACCTTAGTACAGTAACAGTTCAAAGTAGGGCAATAAATAAAAAAATATATTGTTTGGAAAAAAAAATACTCAAAGGTTCTATAACAATATTTTTTTTAGTTGAATAAGCACGAAATTGCATGTCTGATTAAAATTCTACAAAACCTTGTTAGGTCTACAAATAAATTAAGTATTGCTACTTTTTTAATTGAACCCATAAAGCAGAGTCAACCAGCCATTATCGTTTTTTACTACTCGAAGATATATTTTACGATCTTGATCTGATTTCATCTTAAGGATCCATAACACTAGTTATCATAAAATAAATGCGTATCCCAAGGAAACATCGTAATACTATACCAGGCTTTTAACAAGCCGCCAATCTATATATCCTAATTACACTAATGAGTTAAAAAATTAATGCCTTGCAAACCTGTAAACCTGTTTGGCAAAGGGAGGCATTAAAGCGGTCAGAGATATATTTAAAGATATCTCTCACGCATAGTGTGCGAAATTAATTCGTATCGTTACCAGCGATATTTTCAATTTATTACCAGTCGATAAGAGGTCTTGATTAATTGACACGATGACGGCGATTTCCTGAGGTGGCTTTAAAAATCTATCACTGATAATAATCGAATTAATTTAGTTTATTAAATTGAATATAAAGATAACAAGAGATGTTAATCTTGAATATAGTTAAAAAGTTTTAGTAGATTGGGAAATTTAAGTTATCCCTGCACAGGCGTTTTCGTATGTCACAGTTTAACCATACCAATGTTTTTTTATTAATAGTCTCTGTTTCTGTTTTATAAAATTTTTTCCCAACATAAATCCTACTGATCCTTTTATGTCACATTGACAAAATATTGTTTTCACATTTTTTTCCCTTAATGCAGGGGAAATGGTTTGAAAAAATTACCTCATACTAAAGAATAGTAATAACAGAGAAACACGAAAAAATATTTTTTTAAATGAACTTTATTTTCAGCTAATTTTTCCAGATCTCCCAACATAAGTGCTTGTCTGGTGCATTCAAGGTATTTACTAACTTCAACAGTTCCTGAAAGATTCTCAAAAATCTTCATTACAGGAATTTAAATTCTATCAAGTGATCATTGAAATAATCAAATAAATTTAGAGGTAAAATAAATTCATAAAATAAGGCTGAACAACCTAGTTCGATCGACTTTTGGCAGAGTACCAAAACAGTTTATTTCTCACTCTGCACAAATATTTAATACAATACAATACAATAAAATCAAGTGTGTAATTAACATCTGCTTCACATTTTCTCAAAGTGGAACTGATAAATCGCCAGGATTGTATGCTTAAAAAAGCAAGAGAAATAAAAACAATAAACATTGTTTATATGCCTTAGTCCTGGACCTGCACTAAGGTGCTGTAGGAAAGTTTGAGTATGGAGAATTTTTCTTCAGGAATGTTTAGTAGGTGTCCTAGTAAGTGTTTTGGACTTGGGTGGACATCCGCCACTCTGTACAATTTATGCTCTTTGCTTCCAGCCATCCACGCATTATCTGGATCAGATTTTACGAGTAAATTTGGCACCAAAAAATCAGCTCTTCAAAGTGCATCTACAGTGTACTTGGAACACTTTGGTGTATCATCTAACTGGGATGACATAGAACAAATCCTCAAACCAGCAGAAGAATACCTAGTGCTGTTAATTAGAAAAGGGTCATCTTGTAAGTCCTTAGACGAATTTAGATTGTGGCTGTATTATCATGCCAAGAATATAGACATTGCAGATTTGCCGCCAACAAACAGAAGCGTTGGGGGCCATTTGTTGAGATCGTATTTCTACACATACCTTCAGGGACATTGTATTGATGATGTACTTGTTGGCTTATACACGTGTGATTTTGGTTTTACAGTGTTTGAGGATGATTTGGTGCCCCAAAAACACTTACACAAATATCCCACTGATTTTGTTGGTGCTTGCAACTGTTTAAAATGCGCCACACCCTCCTGCATTTGTAGGAAAAAGGAAGTTAAATGTTGCTCCTTCTGCAAGTGTGGCAGTAAGGGATTAGAGACAACCTGTAAAAATCCTTTTTACACAATCATATCATATTTTTGGAAAATCAAAGGTAAAGAAAAAATCTGCTTAATTAACACATGGCGACCCTTTTGAGTCCTCAAAATTCTGAAGTAAATGCCCTGGAAAAAAGGAATACTTAATTGGAAAGAAGATCGGTCAATGTTCATACAGATGTCAGGTCTTTGGGTATAATTCTATTTATAATGTTTATGATGATGTTTTATGATGCCTTTCATGCGAAACAAGTGCAGTAGCACTTATCGCTTATCATTCATTGTATTTATGGAATAAATAAATAAATATTTCAATACAATATCTATGTGCATTGATGATACTTATTATTTTTATTAAGTTATAAAGAATATGATTTATTTATAGTAGCAGTTAAAACACATTTCTATTCACCTTAAAAATAATATTTACAACAAACTGACCTAAGTTTCATGCAAATCGGTCAAGTATTGCCTGAAATATGAGAATTTCTGTGTTCCGGCGGCCGCCATCTTTGATGACGTCATAGCTGGAAAATGCACGGGGTGCGGATGTCCACCCAAGTCCCAAACACTTACAAGAACACCTAATAAACATTCCTGAAGAAAAATTCTCCATACTCAAACTTTCCCACTTTCCCTAGTCCAGGTCTTGCACTATATGGAAAATATCAGTTTTCTGTTTTAATTCTTGATATAAGAATGAAATATGCGCTTTTTAAGTTTTCTAGGTCTTTTCTGTGGTTAACTGTATCGTATTTCATTATGTTAACCATTTCAGAGAAATTCCTTTTAAACAGAGATGACTCATAACCAAATATTTTTCTGTTCTTAAAGTCAAATTGATGTTGGGTTGATATAAAAAACCCCATTTCGTTGGTTGAGCGTTGTATATCAACCGAACATCAATTTGGCTTTAAGAACAGGAAAATATTAGGTTATGAGTCATCTCTGTTCAAAAGGAATTTCTCTGAAATGGTTAACATAATGAAATATGATACAGTTAACCACAAAAAAGTCCTAGAAAACTTAAACAGCGCATATTTCAATCTGATATGAAGAATTAAAACGAAAAACTAATATTTTCTATATAATAAAATTCACCAAGTGGTATTCATGCATCAAAATCTGACTTGTAGTTAATTAAACTTCATTGTCTAACAGCATCTATTGAACTGTATGTTCTTCAACGAGCTTTGAGATAGCTTAGAAATATATATATATCCTACGTCTAATTCACTTAGTGGTCTTTGGGAATTGAAGTAGATACATCCAACGTATTCGTATTTTCCATATAAGTAAAGAAGAAATTTACAGATAACTAGCTTTCAATGTACACGTCAGTTTTTGATAAAATAGTTGTTGATGTTCAATTTACTATCGTGTAATAAGATACCTGTCAACTGGTTCACATCAATCATATTTATCAAAGTTGTTAAGAAAATTAGCAACAAGTAATAAGAAAATTAAATCTTTAGGAAGATCTCAACTACCTCAGCGGGAAAGAAAGACGACGTTTAATGATTTAAGACACCTACATCTGATATCTAAAGAGGACTTACATGCAGGCACCTCTCGTGCGTTTCATTCCCAATGGGTGTTTTCTATTTATTTTTTGTTTTAATATATATTTGTTTTAATTTCATTCATTCTATTATTTAATCATTTTCATATACCATCAATTCTACTGAATTCTACGAGTTGTTGGAAGAATACGAAGCTTAGAAGTTTGAAGAAATGTTGTTGTTTTTTTTATTAAAATATTTCTGGGTTATTGGTATCTAATATTTGTTACTCAAAATTTGGCAAATAATTACAATCTTAATCTACCTATATATCTGTGATGGAGGTGTCTATACACTGCTACCTATGAGATCTATTGTTCCCCCTACTGCTGCCCAATCGTTACGGATGTCTCAACGATTAGAGCACTTCCTCCAGTCCTATTGCTTTCAAAAAGTTCAGGACGTCGGTAAGCTTCAGGTTAGGTAGATCTTCCTCTTCTAATTGATACTCTCCGAGGTATCGTACCCTTGGATTTTGCAGGGTAATGCATTCTGAGAGAATGGTTCCTCCTCTTCTTCGCAGAATCTGCATTCTTCTTTGTCTACTAATCCGAGTTTCTTTAAGTGGCCTCTCAGCCGGCAGTGCCCTGTTAGGAGATCCGTTAGTATTCTGAGCTTATTTTTACTTTTACTGATGCGGTCGTCAGATCTCTTCTGGTTATAGTTTCCCAGTAGTGTCTTTGCCTGCCTCATTCCTTGTAGTCCAGTATTGGGATATTTTGTTATTTACTTCTTTTCCAAGTTCATCAAGTATTGTACTAGTGCTTATTCCGCAGAAGGGTTCAGGTCCCAGAAATGGTGTTTCAGTCCCTTTTTTTGCGAGTACCATAGGATAGTAACATTGTTGTTCTTGCCTAGTTCGTTTAGATTCTGTAGGCACTCCCAAACTATCTTGGAGTTGATTACGTGATGATGTCTTGTCTGCGAAAATTTCTTTCTATGTTGAACTGGACACATTTTCCATCGGCGTATATTTCAGCTTGGAAAATGCTCGGAGATTTGCCTAGACTTTCTAAATATTTGGCCATTTACTCCTATTTCTGTTCCTTCTGTTGTTCTAGAACCATCTGTGTACCATTTAATTGGGATGGTATTTTTGTCCCATTCGCTTTTGTTACTTACCTTTGTGTTGAATTCTTTCACAAAGCTAAACTTCTTTGTGATCTCATCTTGGGGCATGTCCCAGGTTTGGTGATTTCCAGGAAGGAGTCGAAACTTGCGTTTGGTTGATCCTTCTCTGGTCATTCTGTAGGTTGTCCTTATCGCTATACTCTCCACTACTATATGGAGAGGGGTGTAAGGCTTAGGATTACCTCCATGGCGGCCGTTGGGCACGTTCTCATTGCACCTGTTATGCATACGCAGGCTAATCTTTGGATTTTCGGTAGATTTGCCTTTGTACTGGCCAGCTTAGTTCTGCTGCTCCAGACTACTGCTCCATAAGTGATGGCCGGTCTTACTATTGACGAGTACATCCACTGCAGGATATTTGGGTTACATATATAATCTAAATGGCAAAGAATTATTTTTTTTAAGTTTATAGGTCATCTAGATGTGGCCAGGCTTTTTCGACAAATCCACAACTTTAAAAATAAATATCTCCCGATGTGTTTTATGTAGAGGATGAACCAGACTCTCCGTTATGAAATGCATATAGGGGAGGTCTAGATAATGAGATTTTTAAACAAATTTTCATTGTCTACTTCTGGGAATGATTTGTAGAGTATTTAACATTTATTAATTTGATGTTAGTTTATGCTGCAAAGGTTTTGTGAGATTTTTCTGAAGTAAGGCATTGTTTGTGTCACATATACATTTGGGGCGAAACATGGAAACATACCCAAACACAAAAAAATTGGGAAAAAATATATTCATTTACAGCGAGCCTCGTGGAACTTCCCGAAATAGCCATTCAATCGCAGAATCCATCTCTTCATTATTGGCAAATACCACCGAGCCATTTTTTCAAGTTCGGAAATAAATCTAGGGAATAGGGTGTGTGAGGAAGCATTTCGAACTTTAACTTATTGATTTTGGCCACCGCGATAACGAATTTGTGAACTGATGCATTGTCTTGCTGAAACAAAACTTTTATTTTGGCCAATTTCTTGAATTAATCAATCAAACAATGCAATAAATTCGCATAATACTCGTCATTGTTTGTTTTTTCTTTATGAAGATAATTATTGAAAATATTCACACAAGCATCCCAAAAAATTGCCTTTACAGCCATTGTTTTGACTGTTCCTTTGTCTCAGGTGTGAAGTAGTGGACAGATGTTTCATCCATTGGTATGAATAGATTCAAAAACTCTGCTTTTTTAGCGTTGAAATTTTGCCAAACATGTTTTCGTTCCATTGTAAGTAATCGCGGCATTCATCTTTCGCACAGTTTATTTTAAAGATTATCTATTATTTGCAAAATATATGTTAAGTATTCAAGTTTCCATAATTGTATACTAATATACAATTGTGTCTTATATCCTTTTATATTAAATAATAAAATAAATTTTTTTATCGAATGAATGCTTATTTACAATCTACATTTTTAACCAAATGTGCTGCAAGTAAGGCTTGCAGGATAAGCATCTTTTGATATCGCTCCTTTTTGATAATTATCTTACTGACTCACCAAGTCTTAGAGATCCATGTTCGGAGTGGATTCTCACGGCATTTTGGATAGTTCACAAAGCCTACAATCATTGTTAGTGTTTTGGATTGAAATCTATGGATGAAATCTTCGCACATCTCCAGACATATGACTACATCGTTTTATTACAGCTTTGAAGAATAATATTTTGTTATTTGATTGTCTTAGTTTGGTCTGTATAGGTTTTTTCTATTAGCACATTATTCATTTTCACTGATGGACATATTTCATGATTCAAAGTGAATGTAACCTGTATGCATTTCATTTGATTAACATTTGTTCGCCATCTGTTATACTAGTAGCGATTTGAGGTGGTTTGTCGGTTATCAATAGCTCATAAATCTTTTGGCAAAGGAAGCAATATGTGTAGCAAAGATTTCAGGCGTATCAGCGGTGTAGATTATAAATAGCAGTAGTCTCAGTAGGTTACCCTGTGGTATTCCGGATATGATAGGGCGGACATTGGAATATTCATCGGTGGCTATTTTTTGCCGATAGAAATCATAGCGACGTTATCGGCCAATGAAGCAATATGTGAATTATGGCTTTCAGTACGTTTTAAATAGCAGGCAGTGGTACCTGTACATTACCTTGAGGAACTAGGATTTGATAAGGAAGAAATTGAAATAAGTTTCGAGACAGTGGATTTTTTAGGTTAAAGAGTAATCATCTATTAGAAACTTTAAAGTGCATTGCCAAAGTCTTTGCCACGTAATAGAAACGGTTCTATAACGTGGCGGTGACTAAAATGGGGAACACTTTCTTGGTGGCAGCTACGTGGTGGTGTGGTGGTCGACACTAAACACGAAACTTTGTTCACTGCGCATGTCTTTTTGATTTGTAACTCGTTCTCAAGTGCCGCCACTTCAAAGTTATATTAATGGTTCCCAAAACCACACTAAAACTATCACGCCCACTTCTAAGTGGTATTTAAGTGATATGGTTCGGTGTCCGTAACTATTATTTTCCACTTTAATGTTTCTGCTACTTTGAGATAGTCTCGCTTAGTTGTTATTATAACTTTTCAAACACCAAAATATTATAAAACTATTAAGTGGCTCCCAGCGGTGAATTTTACGTGACTACAACTAGGGAAAAATAAAATGAAGTTATTCTTACTGTGCAGGGGTATTATTACGTAATAGCCACCCAATCGAAGTTGCGATATCAGTTTCTGTCACTATAATGCTACTTGGGCACCTTGTCATAGCCATACGTCAATAATGATGAATGATTTAAAAGTATTCTAGTTTTAATTAAAATTTTAATATCAAATTTGTGATCGAATTTTTTACACTCCTTACGCGTTGTGAACCGAAATAACTGAAATTCCTTGGCAATAACACGAACTAAAACTAAATTACAAAGACCCAGACGAATGCAAATCATCCGTCATTTTTACCCTGGAAATATTTAACTAGATCATATTTAACTCGGTTTTTCCGGAACGGGGGTACAAGTTGACTACAACCGCACAGCGTAGCCAGTCCGTAAAACTTGAACCGAATTCTATAAACGGCTGTTTCCTGCACCACCTACCCTTGCTTTACGTGCTATTAAATGAAATTTATAACCGTTCCTTTTATTAAAACTCATATTTTACTGCCGGATTTCACCCCATACTTTCTTTACGGGGAATAAAACGTATCCACCATTATGTCAAACACCGAGAATGACCTGCTGCAGATGTTTATTTGTTGGAGTGTCAAATCGAGAGTTTAAGTTTTATAGACTCAACAGGATTGTCAGAGGGTATAGAAATTTAATAATGCGCCTCATGAGGACAAACTGTGTGAATATAAAGATGGTTTACAAAAAAATTAATAAAACTTTATTAGATTTTCGAGCGTTTCCTTTTACATCAGTAAATTAAAAATATAGAGGTAAAACAATATGAAATAAATTTGGTTGCAGCATTTTCTAAAAAAGTTATGAAAGATACAGGGTGGTGGAAACTCCTGACATCGGATCTCTCTCCCAGTCGATTCCACCCCCCAAACGACCAAAAACAAATTTTTGAGATCTTTTCAAGTCTTGAACAAAATATAGTAGGTTTCGTTTAAAAAAATGTAAGTTTGTGCTGCCACGAGTTTTGGAACATCCTGTTTAATCGAAACTATTTTCAAAATGTGCATTCAGTAACTATATTATCTCACATAAAATTTGAAAGTTTTATCTCTTACCACAACTATGTAATCCTCCGATATCAGAAGTTTACGCCTCCCTGCATATTTGTTTAAATTGAAGTTCACACAGTAATTTGAGCCCCGGCTGGTTGCGCTAGCTCAATTAGTACAGAAGTTACAATCGTTTCAATAATATTTGTTTTCCCCCATATCTCCCCCCCTACTTGTCCCACCACCCCCACGCTCCGACACTTAAAAGTACTCGTTATTAAACTTTTATTCACCAAAAATTGACGCCCTATAACCACTGCCTCTAGAGAAATAATTAATTTTTTTCATTTTTGCAATTTCAAATCGCGATAATTAGCGAACTAATTGAGTTATCGGGTCCAGGTTGTAATGAGATTACGTGTTTTGTCAAGCTCTTCAATTTTGGTAAGAATATTTTTTTTGTGGTTCAAACTCGGCTGAGATTTATCGGAAAAACCGTTTTCAAGTTCTTTAGATAGAGGATTTCTCCCTCCTCCACATCGCCTAGTTGGAACATTTCATGCAGGAATGATGGGGGAACTGATTTCATCGATTGGGAAAAAAAATTACTCAATTTCATCAGTCCGTTTTCGAAAGCCATATCGACTCCGGTTTATTTTTCAGGCTAACTCAAAACGCTTTTTTGAAGCGTTATGTCATAAATAATTTCTTTTATAAATATAAACAAGTTTTACTGTTAATTATCCTGAACTATTTAAATAGTATATTGTGCAACAAGTGGGGAAAGTTCACTCGTGTGTTTGAGGCAGTCGCCCTTCAGGCTCGTGCCACAAACTTTCACACTCGTGAGAAAAGTACTTACCCCACGTGTTGCACATTATACTTTTTCTACAACTGCAAATATTTAAAGAACACAAGTAATTTGACTTAATATTTATTTTTACGGTTAGCAAAACTAAAATAACATGAAAGTAATCTACCTCTTAACAGTTAAATAATTTTTTTAATTTTATTTTTGTATTTCTTCTCCATTCCATAAATTTTTCGTATGCCAATTCAAACTTTTTTCTTGAAATTACCGGCAACAAATCTAACGTTACTTTTGCGGCTCTTTCCAATATCTCTGGTGGAGTATTATCAAAATCGTAACTACTGTCAGTATCCATATTATTTATTATAAATAGGTATGTCTTATTAAAATAATATTTAATGGAAATTTTATCAAAGCACGAATGAAAACTACCTTAAGAATTACAAAAACTTCTATAATCTGACAGTTATGACAACTATTTAAAGCTGAACAGCAGCCTACTAAGTTTTTGTCGATTTTTGTTGATTCTCCATATACATGTATGTGGTGTGGGCAAAGTGCCGTGAGGAAAAGTATTCCCGCATGGTATGAGCAATACATGGTTTTGAAATTAAGTAAGCTATGAGAAATTCGCTACTTTTCATAGCAGTTGTAGAAAAAAATATTTTATCGATTCTACAAGAACGACCAATTTTAAAAAATATTAAAAATAGAAAGAATATTTTGAACAGTTGATATATTTAAAAGTATAGAACTAGAAGACGAAGAAGAAATGCAAACAGTTGAGGATAACATAAATAAAATACAACCAATATCTAAAGAATTTTACAGTAAAAAAACTTTAAAGAATAGCCATTTTCACTTACAAATTGAACGAATTTAGAAAATAAAATAATCTAATTGTCCAGTAGTTGTTTATTACAACTGCCACTAATTTATGTAAAATATCTCCAAATTATAATAAATCTAGCAATAACTCAGAAATACGTAACTTTAGGTATAGGGAATGCTGATACAGATCAAAAGAGAATAAAAACTGATTCAGACGTGATAATAAAATATAGGGTGTTTCATTTAAAATTATCGACTTATTGAGAATTGAAAATATGAACATTGGACGCTCCATCCTAGACACCCTGTATAAAATATCGCATTTGACGTTTCCCCGTATGCTAGAAGGATATTCTCGCAATATCTGTATAAAATTTCAAATTAATAGCTTAATAAGTAAATCAGATACGGAAATTAAAGTAAATGCGTGTTTTTCAAACTTTTTTATAAAAATCTCAATATCTCGGAAACTTAGACCTGTGGTATGTTAATAATCTTTTGTTCAAAATTTGATGCTGAATCCAAAAATAAAAAGAAAAACGGTACATGTCATTTGAAATAACAAAGTTGATGTCTACTTCCGGTATAATAAATATTTTCATTACAATTTATAAATCTATTTATTGAAATGAGACGAAAAGTTTTTTATATTAATATCAAATATCCGTATCAATCATAGTTATGCAATACTCACATAAGAGTGGTAAAATATGTAAAGAACTTAAAGTAAAAATTATGTGAGAAACATGATTTGGAATTCGGAGTTGAGAGCATCTGATTGATGGAAGTTTTATGAAGCGTCATTATATAACTTCCAATGGATGCAGATGAGTTTTGAAAGCACTTCTCCAACTTGATATTTCGTACAAAAGTTTTTTTAGTTTAGTTTGTCTATTACAAATAAAATAATGCTGAAAATTTTAAAAGGTTGCTCACAGCTTGGGGAATGTTGAAAAGCTTGAAGGGTTATAAGAAAATATTATTACAAATTATACAAATAGCTGTTGTGAATGAATGAAAAAGAGTATGGTGTGTCATGGTGTAAACATTTAAAATAAGTTAAAAAGTACATCATAAACATTTAAATTACCCGTCATTTCTAGGAAATAATAAATTTTAATAAATGACATGCATAGTTGATGAAGTTAGAAGAGTAGAAATAGTATTTGCAAAATAATATGTATGGTTTTTCTTATTTTTTATTTCAAAATTCGACAAACGCATATTCCACTAAAATAGATTTAAATAAACTGCACGGCACATACAAGTACTTAAAATGTTGTACATTAACAAAAGCTACATATATTTTGTTCTAAATATCTTTAAAATTAGAAATTACAGAAAAATAGAAATTCCAATAATATTAAAAATATTATTCGGAAATACGATGATTTTTTTGTAAACCTTCGAGAAATATTTATTTTGTTAATTTTAAATGGAAAATAACAAAAGGAAGGGTCCGCGCCATTCTGTATTAAATCTATGAAAATTTTCTCCCATTTGTTTTAATAAATATCAAGTAGTTTTTAAATAATATGCTTTCCCTCCCTTTTCTTAAATATCTTTGCATACTGCTGCCTCATCGTTTCAGAAATTTAAAGCTGTCGAGAAACATTCCATCGCCAAGTGTTCTAAGTGGGGTGCATATAAATAAAATTTTATATTAGAAAATCTTCATAAAATAGAAGTGAAATTTGCTTTTCACAAGAGCTCCGGATTGCTCTTAACTAGAACTACTTATAACAAGGGACAGTAAAATAATAATGACATAGGAACATTAAGATATCCATAAAATGAAAATGTTCTAATCGCGTTATATAAATGTTAAAAATCTTACAACTAGTTTAAATATTAAATCGCAAAATATAAATTATTGAAATATCGTATAATATAAATTATTAAAATGTTGCCAAATATAAATTATTAAAATATGTAAAATATTAAAATCGTAAAATATATCTTAAAACCTATTAGGTCAGGAACATTAAGTCCTCATCTGATAATTGGCTGTTACACAATGTTTTTGGCAAGTTTGTTTGGGTGAGACTCAAGTCTTTTCGTGTAGCTTCCACTAAAATTCTTAATTTCATCCTTGACCGTAGGTACTTGTAGATCACCAGCAATGATATTATTAGGAACAAACCACGGAGAACCGGCTATCATTCTTAATGCCTTTTATTGGAATCTCTCCATGGTTTCTATATTTGAATTAGAAGCTGAGCCCCACAGCTGGATTCCATATGTGCATATAGGTTTGAGGATGACCTTGTTCTCTAGGGACAGTTGGGATGTCCGTCCATTAATCCAGCATAACTGGTGAAGTTTAAGCCCAAGCTGCTTTCTTTTTGTGAAGAGGTGCTTCTTCCAAGTTAGTCTTCTGTCCACATGCATTCCAAGATATTTGGCAATGTCTTTTTGCGGAATATTTTTGTTGTTAAGAGTGACTGAGGGGCAGTTTCTTCGTCTGTTTGTGAAGGTTACGTTAGTTGATTTTACTTCATTGACTTTTATTCTCCAATTAGTTAACCAAACGTGTAGATTGTCAAGTTTAGTTTGTAATATTTGGGATGAAATTTGAGGGTTAGCATGTGATATTAAAATAGCTGTATTGATGATATTATTGATGTATTACCACAAAATATCGATCTTCAAGGTAGGATTTTAAGATGAGGAAATAATTGAGGGGAAGGAATTTTCTGATTTTTTACAATAGCCCAGTATGCCAAACTTTGTCTAAAGCTTGGCTAGTATCAAGAAATACCGCAGAGCAGTAGTTTTTATCTTCCATGTCTTGCATAATTTTATTTGTAATACGTTGGATTTGTTCTTCTCTAAAGCTAAAATGATGAAGGGAATAACTTGGTTTTCTTCAAGGATTGGTACTAATCTGATTTTGAACATTTAGACAGTATTGGAAGCAGGCTTATTGGTCTGTATGAAGTAATCAGTAGGTTTTCCACGTTTGGGTATTAGAATTATTTGTGCTAATTTCCACTGGATTGGAAAATGTCACGTTCTTAATGTTGCGTTGCAAATTACGGTTATCATTTTAACTGCTTTTGTAGGTTACTCATGGAGAATCTTTGTCGTTATAAGATTATGATGACATAATTGGAATTTTTGAAATTAACGAAATACCTCCTCAAGCAGGAAATAGTAGTTTATGATGCAAAGACGCGAAGTGTTACTTTTACTATATATTAATAAAATAAAGAAAATTACTAGTTCTACATATAGTTTTATAGTTTGCCATTGTCAATGGAGCTTGTATTAGAAAGTATAGTACGGAGCTACACAATTTTTAAAAAAGGCGTTTCATTGCATTTGTATACTGCAAGAAGTACTAAAATAAATAAAATATACACAATACCTTCGAAGCAAAATAGCATGTAAAATTTATGAACATAAAATTTTGAATTATGATAAATTAAACCATTGAATTTGAGGGTTGCGAATAGCTGATCGGTTCTGTCAATTTAATATGGACACACTAAAAAGCAACGCAACACAAGTGTAAGAAATGTCAAATTCCAAACAAAAATTATGACTATTTTGACATTGCAACATAACCTACAAAATGTCATTTAGTTTTTTTTTAAAACACATCACAGCAAGTTAATATGTTATTTCGATAAGAAAATACTCCAAATATTATTGAACACAACTATTAATTTAAAGCTAAAAGAAAAAGGTAAGCCTATATTTTACTTTTCCGGACAGTTCACCGTCCGAAAAAGTACGAAAAAGGACTAGGGCATAAAAGTTCTTCTTCTTGTTATTGTGTACTGTATCGAATTTGACGTATTTTTTATATGACAATAATCAAATTCCAAATCTTTTCATTCAAATCCAAATTTATAATTTTGTTAAATTGTAGTTACTTCACATCAATCTACATTACCAGCAATATTGTTAGCAAAAACATCTTCAGGGATTTCAGTATTTTCATTAATAGAAATTTAAAGATCCAACGGCTATGTAAAATAAAATTTAATCAGTAGGTAAAACATAAAAGCTCGAGTCGCATTATATAAAACTCTCTTCAGAATATGTATTTATGTAAATTGGGATTCTTGGATTTGTTCCCTCTTTTGTGATATATAGTAACTCTTACAAAAAGACTTTCAACCCTTAATGCTCTTAGATTTTATCTTGTCCATATATTTTGTTGCCCCTACCGTTAAAATTTATAATGTTCCTGATGTAGAAAGCGATTGTAGAGTAAATAATATGTCTGTCACTACATTATATTGTTTACCAGGTAGTTTTAAAATTAAAACAGTTTATCTTTTAGTTTTTGCTTGAAAAATGTCTCTTGGCAATTCATACTACATCGACAAACCTCAAAATATGTTAATTTTGATACTGATGTTTTATTTATTTATGAATAAAAATATGTGAGTTGATCAACAATATTTTTAGTTTCATTATTTTGGTCCTAGTATTTTAATTAATTACTATTGTTTACTAAAATACATTAAATTGAAATCAACATTAACGAAAAAGCAGAAATAAAAATTATAAAACAAATTAAAGTGGCATATGGCAGCGAGATAATAAAATACTAAAAACAAAAACAGTTATAACCAGTGCTATTAATAACGAATAAAGAACAAAAATTAAGAAGGTTGGAAAAAAAAGAGTAAAGAAAAAGGAATTTTGAAGTTAAAAAAATGATGTACTAGGGTGGTATTAAATGAAAGATTTTTGGATGTGTCACCTTGTAATTATGTTAAGTACTTAGAAATAACCCATACTTAATTATAAATTTTTTAAACGATATTTAGAGGTTTCAATGTTCTGCATCCTTGGTTATAAATTGATTTTCAGTATAATACTGTGATCAGTTCAAATGTTAGTAACTGGCTGAAATATGCGAAGAAAGAAGTTAGGAAGAAAAGGATGATAGAGTCCCCAGGTAAACAAGCAGAAAGACAACATCAAAATGACAATATTCTACAAATGGAAATCAGTAATGAACAAGAAACTATATTTATCAACAGCTTAGATATCCGGCTTGCACGAATTTAAAATTCGAAAACAATAAATATAATAAATCAGGAAAAAAATACATAAATTCGCTAAAAGTCTCAATACACTTTCTCCTTTTCAGATGAACTGCATAAGATACGAAAACATAACCCTCCAAGGAAATAACTCCGTCCAAAACCCACTAAAAATCCCATGGTAACCAGAATTACAACTACTCCCCATGAAGAAACGCTCACAGCCAAACCTAAGGATCATCCAAGACGCTCTGGACCTCCCAATGGAACTTCAAGGTCTACTAGCACCCCTAAATTTTAATAAAACCCAAAAACACATATAACCAATCGATTTAAACGGTAGAGATCTAGGTTTTCTGTAGGCTATTGCACACCCTAATTGGTAACTCTTAAAGGGACCAATGAGGCCACAGCCGAAACTCTTAGAGCTGGACTAGAAACAATTATTGTCGATTATGTTATTATTAAAAGGTGATAAAGTTTATAGACTGCCAGTTATCACATCTTAGGATGCAAATGACAGGCTTCTGGATGTTTCCAAACTTCCTAGTGAAGAGACTGCCTATGCTGTCTTCAAAACTGTTTTTGACTGGGAACTGGAAGATCGTATAAACGGAATGTGTTTTGTATCCATAATAGTCAGTACAGCAGAAACAAAAAAGCAATATTTTTCATGTCCGCACCATTTATATCCGAATTTTAATACCAATTTTATCTTCCAGAAGTGTTTGTGCACATTTTCATCTGGTTTAATTATTTTAGGCATTCCCAGCACATTGATAATACAAAGTATGGAATAAATCAAAAAAGCTAATTGCTCTGAAAATAGAAAATGGAAATAAATATAGACAAAACAGAAGAAAATAATATTAAAAAAAATTAAATATTACAGAAAAAAGATGGTACTACAATAAATGCAACAGAAATAAAACAAGAAGAATAGTAAGCAAATAAAAAAATTAAGACGTTTGGGATCTGACATGGGGGCGTAGCCTATCCAGGATGGCGTCAATTAGGGTGAAAATTTAAATTTGACATGAGTGTTGCTCTCTTATTAAATATAAAAAATGAGTCTTACGATTGACAAAATTTGTGAAAGTGCTACAACAGACCCTAAAAAACTAAATTTCAAATAAGCTGAACGCATTTTATACGCTGGTTAAATGCGGGGAAAAAAATGAATGAAAGTGAAGTAGCTGTGTGGACTTGGTGTTGTTGGTTCCTGCAACGCTGGTTCAGGGGACAAACGCAAGCACTGCATTGCTACGTGCTATGTTGTTGCACTGTTATAGGTTATAGTGGCGTGTGTGAGTCGGAAGAACATGGACCAAAATTTACCCGGATCGAGAGTACCTCCCTCCCCCCGATTTTGATGATGCCGAAGACGATGACGTTATCAAAATTTCACTTTTCGAACCTCTAAAACGGCCAGAAACTGCCCCCTAAATCGGTTAAACGAGAAGCACATCATTTCCCTGTAAAAAAAAACGTCTTTTCCCCAGTTTTCGAGGATGCTGAGCACGGTGGTGGTGTTGAAGATTCCTTCCGACCCACACAAACTCCTCCACCGGCCAAAAATCACCCCCGACAGGGGCGTTCTTTTTTATTTTTTATGTCAGGGGCAAATAATCTTTCCCCCAGTTTTTGAGGATGCTGAACACGATGGTGGTGTTTAAAAAACGTCCAGACATTTATTAGAGTTATTATTACTTCCTGGTACTGCGCAGTACATTTTATTTTTTGATTTTTCACGCTGTTTTAATACAATTTCGGTCATTATTTATCTCAAAAATGGATTTTCCCGTTTGATGTAATGTATTTCTTATGGAAACGTCACCCTACTTTGTGTACCAGGTGGCGTATCGCTGGATGTCAGATCCCATTAGAGACAATTAAACTGTATCTAGAAAGAATCAAATCTGACAAAAACATGTGGAAATAGGGAAAGATGAATGAGAAAATGAAATGACTAATTAGTTGGAGTGTCTGAAATAAATAGATGCAAGAGTGCATTAGAGTCCTCAAAAAAGCACTTTGAATATAAGAAATGTTTCGAACTTCCTCATTTCATTTACAAAATTATTTTCATTTCATTATTGTTTCCTACGTTTTTGTTTTTCCATTTTCTAAGGTTTATAAAGCGGGTGTATTACAGCTGCACAATAAAATAGCAGCTTTAAAATAGAATTTCCTGCTTTAGGTTCTAGGTATAATCAGAAAGCAGCTTTTGTAACTCATGAAAATATACTGCCAAGTGTATTGTCTTTTTCCATTTTCGCAATCAACTTTCGCATTTGTATGGATTAAATTACTTCATGCCGTTACAAATTTTCGTAGAGAAAATAATGAAATATGAAATTAAAAATGCTAAAACATTTTTTTTCAAAATGGGTTTGTTTACATGATACTTATTTTATAACTTCTGGAAAACTAAGAGAATGAAAAAAAAATCTAAAAAGCAATAAAATAAAGGTAATAATACTCATCAATAAAAAATCTTTCTTGTACAATCTACAGATTCAACCCCTTAATACCATAATTTAGTTGTAAATTCTAGAATTCCCCACAAAATTTGAAGCTATAATAGAGATCAAAGGTAACCAAGTCAACGCCCACTGGACGACATGTAATCACTATAAAAATGTTCATCAAACTTCAAAATAATGATTTTATTCGTCCAGCTTTTCAGTTACCAGTGAACGAGTTATTCTCAAATCTCCAATGGCAACTAGAACCAACTTTAAATGAAATTCAAATGTTAAGAGGTCAAGTAGAAATAGAAGATCTAAATAAAAAAGGTGTTATTTCGAGAAACTTGAATAAATTACAATCATTTACATTTAATACAATTTTGATGAACAACAAGCAGCTTCTGATCAATGTTGCAAATACAAATGAATATCCTGAGATAAAACAATACAAGAATGAATGTGAAATCAAACAGGATAAAAAGTAGTAGTTGAGAATGTACCCCCAACTTCTGGGCTAAAAGCTACTGCTCATAAATTAGGTGAGGGAGGTTTTAAAATTATATCTTTATCTGTAACAATAAAGTTAAAATTGTGGAACTTGAAACTAGTACTACCATAATGTAAAACCTGTCAGTGGTGAGGCCACACTTAGAAATTCTGTAGAAGAAATCTATGTTGTATTAAATAAGCTGGAAATTATCTGACAAAGCAATGTACCACGTTAAACAACATTCCAGCAAATTATAGATGCTGTGTAAAAATATAATTAAAGTAAAGAATCAAGGAACAAGACCAAGGTCGTTTCAATTTAACAAATTGAGAATTGCAGTTGTTTACGTACAGGGAACAAAAACCACGAAAATTAAATCTGAAGGAAGTGTCTATGGCCCCATTCTCTACTTGTTATATACCAGAGATGTGGCAATTTAAGAAAATACATCAAAAGCTACGTTTGTCTATGAAACTCCTCTTCTCGTAATTGCATTGAGAAGAAATTCTCTCTATTTCTCGTATCCGTTCAAGCAAAAACAAAGTAAGGGAACGAGTTTGAAATTAAAACTTTTCACATACAAAAAAGAGAATGACAAAATAACCGGAATCGGTGAAAAACTTGGAAAATTTTGTTTTGTTAAATTTTCCACTCTCTTCTCTCGACTAACACGGTTGCATAGTTTATCTTTTAGTTAATTTACCTATTAATGTTATTGGATTCGACGGTTATAACAACTTGGTGTTCGAAGGAAGGGCTGTCAGCTAATTCTAACAAAGCGACACTTCACTATCAGGGCGAAACTAAACATACTTCCTCCGAACATGAATGGAATAACCATCTCTTAACTACCTAGGAGTCATTCTTGACACCCTAGATCTTTTGGATTAAAACGTTAAAACGTAGATGTAGGGTATTCCAAACAAGAGAAAGTACAGGGAAAGATTAGTGGAAAGCGGAGCATTGGCACCTGAGGGATTGGTTTAACTGCAGTAAACAAGGTCACGATTGCTGTGATGATAGCAAACCTCCGATAGGAGATGCACTATAAGAAGAAGAAGTAGGGTATACACAAAGGATCTCATAGGGCGCAGTGTGGTAAGGCTAACCCCCCCCCCCTTGTAATCTACAAGGCCCAACTCATGAAGTCGTTATAGGTAGTCTTGGGATGTCGTTTTGTTAATGATATCCCGTTTCTTGTAGCAAGATATTGTATTTTTGTTATTAAAAATAATGTTCTACTTCCTTTATGCTGGGCTTATTTTTGTAAGTTAGGTAATGATGTTATAACAGTAATGTAAAATTGAAAAAACAACTTATTCCTGTATAATTCTGAAAATGGATACCCCCCTGTACCGTTGTGATTTTACAATACTGTTGCAAGATGTAATTGCATCTACATTTTTGGAAGTCAACACATGCAGATTTATGCAAATGTCAACATAGAATAAGGAAACAGTACATTTACCGTTTAGTACATAAATCCCCTAGGAGAACAAGGAGACTGCGTTCTCTGCTTTAACAATAATGCAAGTTGAGTATTGTGCATTACAGGAGTGAAGAAGTTACATTACCAAGAATTATGACTTTTGCATGATACGCGTCTTATAATTGCTCTAGAATACGTGTATATTAAGTAAAATTTAAACCACTTCCATACAAAACTACAAATAAAAGACAAAATTTCATAACATTCCAAAATATGATAATATAAAAGATTTAATTTATTTTACGGATATATCAATTTAAATACAGAATATAGAAAACAGAGAAATAAAAAAAACACATGCCAATCGTAAATATAGTGAAGATTGGAACTGCAATAAAAGAGGAAAAATCAGTTTAGAATGCTTTTCTAGCATTGCCATAGACCGTACAATTTGTAATAACAGTATTAATAAAAATTTAGATTGACAGTTGTTACTCTAATCAACACAGCCACAGTCTCCTAGTCTACTTACTTTTACCAAAATCGTCATTCACTTGTTATGGTTCGTTATTAAAAAAATAACTTTAATTATTATTATATTGAATAGATTTCCAGATTAATCCATTTAAATCTTTTGTTTATCAAACTAATTAATAATTTATTGAAATATTTCTTACCATTCTCTTTTAAAATTAGAAACAGAACTTTAATACAAATAAAATAATTTAACACAACCAAAATAATTTATTAAATATTAATAAAAATATAAAAAAAACTTTGTTTATTTAGATTAAACAGGTATGTCAAATTTCACTAGGTTAAGAGGAAACCTCTTCTTCAGTATTGCCAATTTAACCGCTGGATTTTAATAAAAATCACCACATTACCAGGCTTAACTTTTGTACTATGGCCCTTTGACCTCTTTTGTTCTTGGCACAGTTCTGAAGCACATGGTTTCTTCAAATTTCGAATTTTATTTCGGATTTTTAAGCCAAAAATAAAAAGTTAATATAAGACATTACACACTACATCTCCGGTAAGTCCATCGATTGCCAAGGGTTTAAGCCCAAAATCTAATAAATGAAAATATTAAATTTGCTAATTTCTTTTTAGGCCAAAACTAGCTACCTGCTTTCTAATTTCTTCTGCTATTTTTCTTTAATCTGCTTTTCTGCATTACTTCAATCTTCCATCTCTGGCATTGGCACCTGCTTTAACTATTTTGGGACTGCTTACTCTACTTCAACACCTTCCTGCACACATTTCGCTTGCGTGTGCTATCGCTTATGCGCTCATTAGAGGTAGTTGCTCCTTCGGTTTGGGTTCTATAACCTAGGCTTTGCTCTTAGCTGCCTGCCTAAGAGATTTCCTTATTTTAACCTATCCATCATAGTGACCGCAATAAAACTGATACTCCAGCACTTAGTACCTTCAAGTTACCACCGAAGTGTTTAACTATATATTATCTAAAATACCTATATATTTATTATGAGATAATAATAGAATATTGTAATAATATTGTATTGCAGTGTATAGCTTCTGTGAGCAGATTGGTACCACTCAGAGATCCTAACTAAATTACTGCTTTTAATCTTTTAATCGTAAATAAAAGTACCTGCGCGCCATAAGGATTTTATGTGGGCTAACATACTGTATGTCTACTTCAAATTCAATGTCATTTTAAACTTCAAAATTTTCATATTTTGGACCCCATTTTGAAGGTATTTCCGAAGTAGTATAGAGGGGCACATCAAACCCTAAGCTTAATTTTTGATGCTCTATCAAAATCTGAAGTCAGAATTTTAAAATTCAGAAAGACAAAGAATCAACACACATACACACACACACACGGTGAAAACTGTAATCAATTAAATTTGATATCAATACAAAACACAAACTAATCATATTTTTAAAACTCCAGACATTTTACTTGATGTTTAAAGGAATATAAAGATGAATTGAAAATGTCCATATTTGATGCGTGGTTGCTGGCAATCCTAATTATTCTTTTGACGAATTCATTTTGGCCATAATCAGTATTATGGAAAGCGATATTAAAACTTCTGTAACTCGTATGTTTCTTATATTTGCATTAATGTTAACCCTTCTCAACAAATCAGGACAGCTAGTTGAACCATTAATTAATTTGTGAAGGAAACAGAGAGATAGTTCTATTGTTCTACGATGCTCCAAGGTATTTAAAATTGATAGTATCTCTTCGTAATCCCTTATCCTACTCATTTTGTATGCTGTAAATCTAAGAAAATTGTGTAGTACTTTTTCTATTCTATAGGTGTTAATATCTATATTAGGATTCCATATGAGACCATTATATTCAACATTTGATCTTGCTAATGAGCAGTTTAATAATTTAATGGAGTATACAGAAAAATGTATAGACGATCTCATAACAATACCTCACATTTTAGACGCTATAAATGAATATATGATGTTTTGTACCTATAAAAGTAGCGTGGTTAACCACATCACGCAAGCTTGAGAATCCATTTTCTACGCAGATTGAGATTCAGAACAAACCAGTACTACCAGTACTAATTCTGAGGTTTCTCCAGTAGTCTATCATGTCAAAAAAGTGACCTCTTTAAAAATAGCTTTACTTGCTGTATCATACTAAAACGAGTTTGGGATCTATGAAGTTTTGGTTAGAGCCTCTCCTAGCCAATTTCCGATGCTTTTCCAAGTAGCTAGTAACCTATTTTAGCGTAATCCTGAACAATACTTTTTTTTTAATTTAATTTCCCAATAAATTTACAATCTATTCACATCTGAACAATAGGTAAATATTTTGGTTATCAGACAAGTAGACATGCAGGAAAATAACCCAGTGGTTATTTCCTATTGAATCTTAGTTACAAACGCAACTACTTAAATCTAAATCAATCAATCTAAAGTATTGATAAGTTATTATAAAAAGTTTAAAATCTATTGACTAAATCGTATGGCTTAAATCGTTTGAGTCTACGACTTATAATACGTTGCGACACTAGATTTTTCGCAAGACTGTTTGGGTGCGTTTTAAGACTGTTAGTATAGTTTTCACTCAACTTTTTAATTTCTTTTTTAACTGAGTTCACATTCAGATCTCGAGCGAGTGATTATTCTAAGTGATTTTGCTTGGAACCTTTCGATGATTTCTATATTCTAATTTGATGCCGAACTCCAGAGTTGAACTACGTATGACCAGACTGGTTTGAGGATAACTTTGTATATCAAGACTTTGTTCTCAATAGATAGCTTGGAGTGACGCCCTATAATTCAGTAGAGTTTGTGCAGCTTAATACCAAGTTGTTTCCTTTTTGCAGAGATTTGATTTTTCCACGTTAGTCTTCGGTCCAAATATATCCCTAAGTATTTTACTACGTCACGTTGTGGTATTTCCTTGCCATTTAGTCTGACGGGTGGGCAAATTCTTCGACTATTCGTGAAAGTTATATGTACCGATTTTGTTTCGTTGGCTTTTATTCTCTACGCTTTTAACCACACTTGTAGACTCTCAAGGTCAGCAAAAGTATTCGCTTTTGTTATGTTGTCTCTTATCCAATGGCCTTCTGAAGAGCGGATGGGGTGATTGAATATTACGTGGCTTCAGTTGCAGAAAGATTTTGTAAGTAATGTTGGATATTATTGTTTTTAGTATTGCTAAGTATTTTTTTTTAGTTCCTGACACGCTCTGTTTAGGTTTCTTTTATCTTCTGGGCACCTTGTTCTTTGCCAGATTTTTCGCAATCTACGTTTTTTTGGATTTTTTTCTCTGATCATTGTAGGTAATTCAGTTTTTACACCTGATTGCACTTTGCGTGTGGTAAAATGCCAAGCAGCATTCTGGATGGTTCTTGTTAGATGCTCTACTGCAGCTGTAATTTCAGCATTTGATTTCAGGCGTACGTTCAATTCTAGATCATTACTTATCAGTTTTGTGAATGTTTCCCAATCGGTAGATTTGTTACATATATAAGGAATGTCTTGGATGATAGCTTCTGTACTTAGATTAATTATCACCGGTGAATGATCTGATGACAGGTCCAGACTGGATGTTGCCCTAACTAGGTTATGTGGAATTTTCTTTGTCACGCAAAAATCGATTAGGTCTGGTCGTTTATTCCCCTCCCTTGGCCAGTATGTGGGCTTTACTTGCTGTATCATACTAAAATGAGTTTGGGATCTATGAAGTTTTCGTTAGAGCCTCTCCTAGCCAATGCCCGATGCTTTTCGAAGTAGCTCGTAACTTATTTTAACGTAAACCTGAACAATACTAAGAGGCTGACTATTAGTACATATTTAAATTTGTGGTTGTAATATCTTCTAAGATTCTCCTGTATAGATAGCAAATATTCCTGCCTTCAAAACCGTGGCATGATTTCCTAAGAAGACAATTTTTCACTCTCGGACCCACGACATAACCTCCTGTCCCAGTGCACTCGTTAAACCAGGCGGTCTCATTATTTATAAGAGTAGCTTTATCTTCAATCCGGTATCTAAACTTGGAGATAAATACTCAAAAAGAAGAATTCTATCACTATCGTGCTTCTGACAACTGAGAAAAAATTAACCTATGAATATACCGTATGTACTATGAAATCTATTCTCTGGATGAAGCAAACTAAATGATCATCAAATATGCAGCAACGTAAATAAGTAAATCCAAGGACGACCAGAAAACATATATTTACTATCAAAACTAAAAAACGAAATGTAACACGTTTAAGCAAACAAATAACTATCTTCTTGCATTAAAACATGTTGTCTGAAGGTGAATACTGATCCGTTTTTACGAGTACGAGCTTTAAATTACCGCCATAAAGCGCAACAACATCGTTAAGATAAATAAAATCAACTACGAGTCGATATATCTCCACCTCAAGGTATATTTACATACTTGCTCGGTAATTAGGTGTCAGACTAAGGATTCAACCGTATATATATCTAAACGCACCTGGCCGCAAGAGGAGGCTAATAGGTAATTGGTGTGACTCCTCCCGCAGTGATTAACCCCAAATTGGATTAACTTTCGGCATTACATCGAAGTTACGGCGCCAGGGAAGACATTAAATTTAGTGTTATTGTTATTATTTAAGTTTGCTCTTAGGAAATACAAGTGTGGGGTATTCCTAATTGAATTTGAGGGGCGGCGAAGGCTAAAAGAGGGCGGTTGATGCGAGGCTTATGTTGATTATAGGGTTTTTATTAATATAAGTCACGAATTCCAGGCTAGTGAGCTTTTAATATTTAAGAGGATCAAATGAAAAATATGCCTTTAAATAAACGTAAAATTTGAGATAATAGATAATTCTTGAGCGTGAGAATAATAATTTTCTATTAATATTATTAGAAAGTCTGACTGTATAGTTGAAAAAATATAATCGGTAACCTTATTATATCCGAAGGTCTTAGGATTTAAGGCTGGTCGTATGCGATTTTTAATTTCGGAAAACGTATAGGAAATCCTCAGACATCTCGGAGATATTTTCTTATTCCAGACAAATGCCAGAATTGGGGTCACTAATCATGTTATTTGCAGTATCAAGTGATTGGGATCCGGAAAATTGATCGCCAGCAATTGATCACCAGCAGTTTACTGCCAGAGAAATTGCTTGCATAAGCAATTTATAGCCTACAATTGATCGCTGGAATATTTATCGCTAGGCAATATTTTTTTTATCTACACAAATTTTATAACTTGATGTATAATTGAGCTTGCGCAAAATTCATTTAATGTCACAAAAACAAACGGCTTAAGAGAAGGGATTAGCTTCACAGAGGCAGTTTTGGAGCGCACATAAGAGCTGCTATAAAAAGAGCACAGGAAAGGGCAGCGTCCTTGGGAAGTATGCTGCCAAACATTGGAGGCCCAAGCAGCCAAAAAAAGAAATCCTACATGGGGTAATGCAGTCGAACCTCGTCTACGTAGCTCCAGTTTGGCATGCGCAACTAAATGTTTCTGCATATAGGAAGGAACTGAGAAAGGGAGAACGGAAAGGTTTCCTGCGCGAAACAAGTGCCTGCCGAACCGTCTCAACAGAAGTCATAAATGTTATTACAGGAATTGTACCCGAGGAATTGCGGACCAAGGAACGAGCAAGAACTTATACGAGAAACGTAAATGAAAAAACACAAGAGAGAAATATAACGATAACTGAATTAGAGGGAGAATGAGATGAAACAGAAGCAAAAGCACAATGGACAAAAAAAGTTGATACCCCGCAGAAAGGACTGGATAGAATGCGAACACAGAAACATCAACTATCACCTAACAGAAATTGGAGGAGGACGCATGCATGTAGTGCGACAAGTGAATTGAGGAAAACCTCACGAAACATACGCTTGAATCCAAAGACAAGTGGAATTACATAAACCGATTTGCTAAAAAGGTCATGAGCAGGAAAGAGGAAGACGAGAGACAAAACAGATAAAGTTAAGGCAGGTGCGCTCTGACGTAATGCACACAGCAGATTCCAGGGCGTGTCCGATGTTCTGAGGGGGTTTTAGAGAGTAAACAATACCCAGAATTACAGTTACTTCTTGGACAACTTTTTTTTTATTTTAATAAGTGCAAATTGACAGTCTATTCCTATTATAGCTACAGAATATTTACCAAATGGTGAGAATTTGTAAATCTTTTGAGTCAGGTCTTCGCCATAATCTTTTAAGTCTTCTTCCAACTAGTGCTAGTTAAAGTTGGCTGACATAAGCAGAATTTTGTTCCTTAGATTTATTTATATGTAGAGTAACCACATCCTTTATAAATAGTATCCCCAGGTCATTGTGAAGAGTAGCTTTGTTAACGTATCACGGAGTACTTGTTATCACAGGCAGCAACCTAAATTGAAACTTTTGGAAAATCTTGTAATCTTATAGAGCTTGATGCAAGTTCCAAATAGGCTTTTTTAACAGCAACAATTTATTTTCTAATGACAACTGGGATCTTCCACCTATTAACCAACCACTTTTAAGTTTAGCTTTAGTTTCTTCACATCAGATTCTGGTCGATAGTCGATCTGTTTTATCAATTACCTAAATCTAGCCTTATCTGTATTGAGTCTAAAAACTTTTGCAGCTTTTCAGACGCTCTTTCCAGATTTTTGTCCATGGTAAGGAATCCTGAGTCAATAGCAAAGGTGGTCATATCAATATAGTCTGTAACGGGGATATAATCAGTAAAGAGGAAATAAAGGGAGGGGTTAAGGACACCTCCTTTGGAAACTTCAGATTGGATACTTTGATATTTTGAGGAGGGCGTGTTTTTTTATTTAAAAATTACGTAAACTTTGCTAGGCATATATATCTTCAATTTGTATATCAAAGCGTTGTGCCAATCCTTGTCAAATCCTTTTTTCACATCCAGGAAAACTGACCCACATATTTTCTTTAATTTGTATAACAATCCTAAACGAGTGTTGAATTTTTGAAAATGAATATCGGGTATATTATTTCTAGTTTAAAAGAATCCTTTGAAATAGTTTTGATGTCAGTGGTCAACAAGCTTATTGAACAAACTTATTGAGCGGTAGGAAGAGGGATCTGTAGGCGGTTTACGTGGTTTCGCAATAATGATAATTTGTGTGTATTTGCTTTGGATAGTGACATAAACATAGCATACTGATATGTACAGTAGTTAACAAGGCTACCGCTCTTCTGGGCAATTACTTCAATACATCGCCAGTATTTATATCGTAGCCTGGACCCTTCAATGAACTTGTTCGGTTTACGAATTTATGTCGGTGTGAATGGCTTAAGTGGTAACGATAATTAATATGTTGCATCGAGAAATTCGTAGCCAATTTATTTCTTAGATGGTAAATATTCATAAAATTCCAATGCCTAGTTTAATTTCTACATTACTAGTAATAAATGTATCAGCGAAAATAAGGCAATATGAAAAATTATATAATTGTTGCCCTTAAACAAGAGTACCTTTTATGTGACATAAAAAAATATCCGTTGCCCCCCTCAAATGAGGCGCTAATGATCGTGATAGAAAAATTTTGTTAACATCCGGAAAATCGCCAAGTTTCATATGTTTGAAATGGGGCGTTCTGAAGACATTTGAAAAAAATTTACCTAAAAAAAAGCAACTTATTTCCAACAATGGTACCCAATTACAGAAAATGCTAGAAATGATATCACAGAGTACAAGGTGACCAACTAAGAATGCGAGGTACTCTATCTGGGAAACTATGCATCGTAGAGGTTGCGACAAAAAAAAGTTATTACTAAAACGGCCAAGAGAAAATATAAATAGTTTCTGAATTGACCGCTAGGGGGCGTAACTGCATTCGTCAATCTGAAAAAGTAATGTTTCTGTGAATTTTGTTATATTAACCTAACAAAACAATACCTGATCTTTAAAGTCGAGGATAATCTGAACCCTTTTTGTTTGACAATTTTTCCTCTATCTCTAAAAATAAAGTGGTGGGGGTATGGCTCCCATAAATAAAAATCAAGACAAGCTAAGTCAGGTGATCGCGCAGGTTATGGAAGCAGACTTTCTCTTCCAATCCACCGCTGTTGTAATACTGCATTAATAAGCTCTCGCACAATAATAGAAATTGGTCTGCAGAAAATCCGCATTGGTTGCGTGAAGTTCAACACCAAGAACGTTGGAGTTTAAATATGTAGTGTGGCATACTGGGAGGCAGAATTATTGGGCCATATTTTTTGCAGTATTACAACAGCGGTGGATTGGAAGAGGAAGTCTGTTTCCAAGGCCTGCGCGATCACCAGACTTAACTGGTCTTGATTTTTATTTATGGTGGCGGTTAAAGGACATTGTGTTTCAGACTCAAACTACGACCAGAGAAGATATGAAAACCCAGATTCGTAATGCATTACGTAACATACCGAGAGCCGAAATTGAAGCTGCGGTTTCGTCTACCCATGAGAGGCTTCCGCAATCAGCAATGGCGTTATTAAAAATCTTTCTTTTTTAAATCGGTCCTTTTTAGGGCCACAACTTACAAAATAAAAAGAAATAATTAGTTTAAAAAAATAAAAATTTCCGAATAAAATTTTCTTTGGCCTAAATTTTAGGTGAGGAACAAGATATCGAGAAGTGGTGTTCACGAGCTTGTTTAGCCATCATTTAGATACTTTTCATGAAAAAAAACTCATACCAATGCATTTAATTTTTTTTGAGAAAATTAACCATTTCTGTCGAAATGTCGAAAAAAGCCCTCTAGCGGCGACATGTGAAACTATCAAAACTTCAAATATTATAACATTTGTAGCCCAAGAATAGCTTGAATATACAGGGTGTTTTTACTGAAGCCTTTGAATACCCCCCACCACTTTATATTTAGAAATTGTCAAACAAAAAAGGTTCAGATTATCCTCGACTTTCATCAGGTATTTTTTTGTTAGGTTAATATAAAGGAAATCACAGAAACATCACTTTTTTAGATTCAAGATTGCAGTTACGACCCCTAGCAGTCATTTCAGAAACTTGAAAATATTTTCCAGGTTTTTATGTTGTCCATTTTAGTAATAACATTTTTTGCCGCAATTCTCTATGATGGATAGTTTGTAAATTTATTATGTGCTAAATTTATTTTCTTTTTTACAGTTTTTCTCAGCCCTACTTCGAAACCAAAGCTCCAAAAGCAAATATTTATAAGAACTTTTCACTCTATTTTTGCATGTTCTATATGCCTAAAAAATCTGTAATACCCTGATATTATATGCTGGCAAATGTACGTGATACAAGACAATTAATGAAGAAGAAAAATAATTATTTTCTCTTTAACACCCAATTTTCAATAGTAAAAGTCAATGAAACAATATGTTGTATTTCTCTTATCGAAAAATACAGGTATTCAAATGTAACTACCCCAAAGGCTAACGCTGTACTATGTAAATTGCATCCTCAGGAATTTTTTGAAAAAAAAATATCTGCCCCAGAAACAACTTTTTTTAAATTCGTGAAAAAATTCGATCAATGTAGTTATGATCAAGAAATCATCGCAAAACCAAAGATATTTAAGAAAAACATAACCTACCTACCTACTATTTTTAAAAACAGCTTATATCAAAATATCAAATCATTATATGAAAAACTGAAAAAGTTATAGTAAAACCAAAAAAGACGTTTTTTGATGATTTTTTAATTATATCTCGAAAAGTAATTCGACAATCGATACTTAAAAGGTAGTCAATCGAAAGATCTTCTTATATTCTACAACTTCCTCATTTAAAATTTTTCGATTCAACGAGAAGTTTATTTTTATTTACAAAAACCGTTTTCTCAACTGTACAAATTTTTTAGGTTAGGTTCGGCACTGTTTTGACACTATCGTTCTTAGAATTCTTTTTTCAGGTAGCAATTTTTAACATTTGAAATATAACACTCTGAATTTTTGTTAATTATTACCGAGTAATCTCTGTAATTTCATTAAGAACACATCAGTTCTCTTTGCACCTCGTGTCACTCCCTGATTGGTTCAATTCGGATCAACGCAATTCGATTTCACGCGTTTTGGACTTGTGTTCCCTTAATTGTTGGACGTGCAGTACAACGAACAATCCCAAAATAGGCAGCGCTGGGGTATGCTAATTGAAAATTTAGTAGTATTTTCCAACTTTCAATTTGCATTCGATGTCAACTGGCCCAATAAGTGATACAGTTCGAATCAAAGGAAACAAGATAGGAGTGGCAGAATCGAATGTTCGATGTACGTCCTACAAATGAAATTTTAATACTACGTAAAAAGAATATATGAACTATTCTTTTATCTGACGTTTTGTTAAAGCTGACTTCGTCCAAAGAATAAAAGCTTTGGTAATAAAAGCACTTTATCATTTTACGATAGCGCTGATAGACAGATATCAAAAAGTTATTAATGACAATGTTGAGGGTTCTGGAATAAACCCTATGTTGTGCCAGTTTCCCAGGACGACCAACACTGGGTTATCGCCTTTTTAAACTGCATCGTTGTATTCGTAAAAAAATGGACTGTATAAGGATTGCTTCTCAACTTCATTCAACAAAAACTATGAACCCTTTTATTTAACTATTTATTAAACTTGTTAAATAAAACAAACAACAACATAACAAAGGATTACCTTAAACTAGTAATCAATGAACAAGTATTATAATTAATATGTGCTTAACAAGCACTAACACATATTAATAAAAATGAGTTAAAATAAAAATGATCACATCATTCAGAAAATATTGTTTGCGTGTGTTCTGCGTGAGTGATAATTAGACACTGAAGGGTCCTAGCTTGATCATGGCTAGCCCCACTTCTCTCTTTATTCGACAACCTCCGTCGCTTCAAAATCTTTCTTTCCAGATTGCGCAACACGTGTAAGCGTTTTTTTATTGTCTAGATTCGACGGTTAAATTTGCCCAATACCATTATTAACATCGAGCAAAAAATAACTTTGATGAGCCGCGCTCTTCCGGGTTTGATACCGCAATTATGAAATGGAGCAATAAAAAAAATTGTTTTTGCTGACACCGCGTCTTTGTGATGCCGCTCGTCAACATATTTTGGTGCATCGTTGCCGGTTTTACGAGTAACGAATATGAGTTTACATGTTTAATTATCTGAAAATTAAACATTCTCCCCCCGCGAAAAGAGGCGGAGTATAGGGACGCATTGGTATTGAAAGTTTTTTTTTTTTTTTTTAAAAAAATTTTAGTAATTTGGGTCATCACCCTGTAGTTTGGGAATGAATTTAATTGAAATAAGTTTGAAAAATGTAAAGGGTTTTAAAATGTTTGGATATTTGGATCCTGGCCACTTGTGGGCGCATAGTTTTTTAAAAATTGGATATTTGAATCCTGGCCGCTTGTGGGCGCATAGTTTACAAAATATGATTTGTACAAACGATTTGTGATTAGGCATCACCGAGCCATGTTCCTTATTTGGAATTAACAAACAAGACATGCCAAAATCTTAGCAACATTTGCAAAAATTGCCGCTATAGGCGTTGGCTTTCCCAGATCTGCTAGCAGGAATATCCCAGATCAATTCCTTAGCCCTCTCTCTATAACGACTACCTCAGCCTACAATAGTTTTTCCCTACAAATGAATGCCAAAATAGTACATGAATGTTTGAACGAAAATGGGCAAAAAGATCCCAAGGGTATACTATCACCCTGTATGAAAGTAGAATTGTTTAAAATATTTGGATGGATATAAAATCCTAAGGGTATTTGCTCACCCTGTATGAATGAAAAAGGTTTAAAAATATTTGGGATGGATATAAAATCCTAAGGGTATTTGCTCACCCTGTATGAATGAAAAAGGTTTAAAAATATTTGGGATGGATATAAAATCCTAAGGGTATTTGCTCACCCTGTATGAAAAGAGAATTGTTTAAAATATTTGGACACGAAATGTCCCTAGGGTGTAATCTTTGGATGAGATCACCCTGTATGAAAAGTGAAAAAAAAATGTAAAGGTTTCTGAATGATGGATATAAAAAATGAAGAAAAAAGAAAAAAAAATGAAAAATAGAAATTGCATTACTGCTTGTTTAAGGTCTTTGCTATAAAATGAAGTGCCTTGTGCAATTCAAGCAGAAGTGCAATAGCAGGAGTATCTCCCGTTAAAGGTTTCGTATCACCTTGTATAAATGAAAAGATAAAAACGCATGAAATATTTGAAGGTATGCCTGCTCTCAGCATAATGGCATCCTTCATTAAAAACCCTAGGAGCTCCTTTGACAACCTGTCTGAGACTCCTATATATATATATATTTATTTTCCCCAATAGCCCCCGGGTTCGGCTATTAAAATTTAAGTTAGTACCCACCATGGACTCTTTTTTTTTTCAAAAATTGCGTAAACGCTTAAGGGAACGTCACCGTTGCTGGTGTGCGATCCGAGTGCAGCAAAATTGTTACCCATCTCTGCAACAGGGGGTAGGCGTCCACCCACCACCCCTTAGCTAGTGTAACAAAATTGTTGCACACAGGTAAGTCAGTGGGGTTTTGAAGGAGAGGATAGAAAAGCGTGAATTTACATATGCGGTTAGATGCGACAAATATTAATGCCTGTACACAGACAAAATATAACAAAAGGAAAGTAAAATAAAGCGTTTATTGGGGTTGATCAATGTCATTACCACCAATAGGGACGACTTTAGTTATCGGTCTTACGTAAGTACTGCCGTTAGATAAAATTTTAATCGAACGAATATTACCATCTCTGTCAGGGTAGGTTTCAAGAACTTTAGCCAAAGGCCATAAAAGTGGAGGAGTTTCTATATCCTTTACGAACACAATGTCATTTATTTTTAAATTAGTTTGAGGAACTATCCACTTGGGACGATTTTGTAAACGATTTAAATAATCTTTTGACCATTTTTTTCCAAAAATTCTGCTGTATATGTGTACATTTTTGCCAAAAAGAAAGTCGATTTGTCGGTAAATTAGAAATATCTTTGTCTGGAAAAGACGTTAATGCCGTTCCTATTAGAAAGTGACCAGGAGTCAGTGGTAGCCCATCTCCTGGGTCATTTGAATTAGGGTATAAAGGTCTGGAGTTTAAAATGGCCTCAATTTGGGATAAAATTGTTGAAAGTTGTTCGAAAGTGTGAGTATTATTTCCTATAATTCGAATTAAATGATATTTTGCGCTTTTAATTGCAGCTTCCCAAATTCCACCCCAATGTGGAGCTTTAGGAGGGATAAATTTCCATTGAATTTCATTTGTTGATAGAAAATCACTAATGGACAAAGTATTTGAAGTGTTTTTAAGAAAAATATGAACATCTTTGAGATAATTACATGAACCTTGAAAATTGGTAGCATTATCGCTGTAAATGACAGAGGGGTTTCCTCGCCGAGAAATGAAACGCTTAAGAGATGCGATAAATGCCTCCGTACTGAGGCTGGAAACTAATTCAATGTGTACGGCCTTAGTGACCATGCATACAAAAATTGCAATATAACACTTTGAAACTGGAGCTTTTCGTAAATGTGAGGTTTTTATGAGAAAGGGACCTCCGAAATCAACTCCTACCTTTTGAAAAGGTCCAGATACTGTGACCCGATCAGCTGGCAAGTCGGCCATTATTTGCTGAGCAGTCTGAGCATTAAATCTAAAACATATGATGCAATTTGAAATGATTCTTTTTATTTCTCTTAGAGCATTCAACGGCCAATATCGAAGTCTGATATTGGACAGAACATTTTGAGGACCGCTATGTCCTAATCGAAGGTGTTCAAGAGTGAGTAATAACTTCACTACATGACATTTGGAAGGTAAAAGTATTGGATATTTTTGGAAATAATTAATATTAGCTTGTGACAGTCTGCCACCAACCCTGATCACTTTGCATGAATCTAAAAAGGGTTTTAACGAAAGTATTTGTTTGTTGGCGATAATTAATTTGTTATCTAATGCATGAATTTCTTTAGAAAAATATTTACTTTGTAAGATAGTAATTATGAATGTCAAAGCAGAGTCTAATTCTGTTATTGATAAATTTCCAGTAAATTTATTATTTTTATTTATTAAATTATTTTTATATCGAAGAACATATGCAATGGTTCTTTGAAGTTTAGAAAACTTTGAAAATTTTAAGAATATCGAATACCAAAATTCGGTGGATTCGACTACGAGGTGAGTTGAAAAATTAGCGACAATAGTAGATTGTCTGGTTTTTAAGGGCAAAACGACTGGCTTAAAATTGTTACAGACATTTATATCGAACGAAGGGTCTGTTAGAAATTTGGGTCCTGAATACCAAAAGTTTAAAAGTTCAGAGGTAAAAATTCCTCTAGATAGCATGTCTGCGGGATTTGATTTTGAATCATTATATCGCCAGGTGGCGTTGGGTATAAGTGTTTGAATTTGGGATACACGATTACTGACATACGTGTCCCATTTTGATGGATGTGCTTGAATCCAGGATAATGCGATCTGTGAGTCGGACCATAGATTAATTGATTCTAGTGAAAATTGTTTTTCAAAAATATGTAAGATTTTGGCAGTTAGTTCGGCCAAAAGCTTCATGGCACAAAGTTCGAGTTTTGGAATAGTTATTGTGGGTTTAATAGGTGCTACTCGCGATTTTGCAGATATTAGGTTACATTGAATATGATGTTCGTAAAAAGAAACAAAATAAATATTACAGCCATAAGCTAATTTGCTGGCGTCACTGAAGCCATGAAGTTGGATTTTTATAATACTGTGATCGGAAAATATCCGCCGAGGAATTTGTATGGTTTTAATGAAATTTATTTGATCTAGAAAATGTTGCCATTTGGCTAAAAAATCAGTGTCTGTTATAGACTGGTCCCAAGAACATTTGGATAACCATAGAGTTTGCATTAAAAGTTTCCCTGAAACAATTATAGGGTTAATTAAGCCTAGGGGATCATAGCACCTAGCAATAGTGGATAAAACGATACGTTTAGTGATTTTATTGAAAGTTAAATTGTTTGGAGTCGAAATGTAAAAAAGATCGGTTGTTGAATTCCAGTGTAAACCTAGAATTTTTTCCGAATGTTCATTGTCCAAATTGAGATTTAAAATATTTGAAGCAGTATTTCGCTCCGAAGCGGTTTCATGAATTATATTAGTTTTTATTTTATGTAAGTTGAAATTATGTTTATTTAAAATCGAGTGTAATTCAGTTTCCAATTTGGATAAACCTGAAATAGTTTGGGCTCCTGTCAAAATGTCATCAACATATGTTTGATTGAGCAGAGAATTTGAAGCTAAATAAAATTGTGGATTTTTGATTGCAATATCTTTGAGTACACGACAAGCAAGAAAAGGAGATGATTTATGACCGAATGCAACAGAATTTAATTCTATGCATTCAAAGGGTTCATTTTGTGAGTCTCGCCACAATAAAGTTTGTAAAAATGTTTGGTTAGGATTTATTTGAATTTGACGATACATTTTTTGAATATCGCCAGTGAGTACGTATTTAAACGAACGAAAACGACATAGAATATCAAATAAAGGTGGTTGCACCTGAGGTCCGCGAAGGGATATGTCATTTAGAGACAAATTTGTAGAAGATTTAGCAGAAAAATCAAAGACTACTCGTGTTTGAGTTGTACTATCGTCTTTGAATACACAAAGGTGTGGGACAAAATATTTATTCGAATTTGAATTATTTGTTAAAGAAAAAGGAACTTTTTTAGCCTGTCCTAATTGTATGTACTCCAAAAGTTGTTCACGATACAGTGTCAAAAGTTGTGGATTTTTATGTAACCGGGTTTCTTGAATGAGAAATCGGTTTTTAGCCGTATAATACGAATTGCCAAGCGAAGTGAAGGCAAGTTTGTCGATTAAAGGTAAATCTACCTGATATGTACCATTTTCTAAAATAATGGTAGTATCCAAAAATATTTGTTCCGCAATTTCGTCGTCGGACGATAAACTTGGATTAGGAGCGTTGATCTCCTCTTGTTTCCAAAATTTCTCGATAAGACAATGAGTGTCTTCCTCGATTGAGTTTTGTTGCCGATTAATGGCTAATAATGAATGTACTCGGGTTTCTGCACGTTGTACAGTTTGTAAGCAATATTGAGGGATTGAGCCTGATAGCAGCCAACCTAAATGAGTATTTATTAATGTAGGGCGACCCCTACCTAAGTCCTTGAAACCTCCCTTAAGGAGTTTATAGTATACATCCGCTCCTGCCAGAAGATCGATACAGGAGGGAATATTGAAAGATTCGTCAGCTAAGTTTTTAATATAATATTGAGGTATATTTAACTTTTGAATATCAATTGCAACTTGCGGCAATTGTTGCGTAATGTTTTGAACAATGGAACATGAAATTTTAAATTGTTTTTCAGTTTTACGAGAAAGTACAGTAACGTCGATGCTTTGAGAAACTTGACTGGATTCGTTAAGAATCCCTGAAATATGTAAATTGTTGGGATATGATTTATAACCTAGTTTTTTAAATAGTGATTGTGAAATAAAAGAAGTTTGACTGCCGTTGTCTAACAGCATTTTGATTGTAATTGATTTACCATGTTTGGTTTTGATTTGTACCTGTGCAGTAGCTAATAATACAAGATTGTTTTGAACAGCCGTTGCTGACAAAGCGCTTTTAGCATTTTGTATAGACGCAGTCGCCCCCGTCGGAACTTGACTTTGGGGAGTCGAACTGTGGTAAAACGTAGAATTATTCGAAGGTGAATTTTGAAAGTTATTATTTTTATTTTTAGTAAAATTATCTTTAGATTCGTTAGTTGGAAAATGTAAAACGGTGTGATGTTTTCTTGCACACGTGCGACAGGTGTATTTTGAAGTGCAATCTTTTACAATATGAGATTTTGATAAGCAATTTATGCAGGCGTTACAACCTTTTATAAAATTATACCTTTCCTTGACCGGAAGTTGTACAAATGTTGGGCATCGCGACGTTACGTGATCGTTATTCTTACAATATACGCAATAAAAATGTGAATTTGTCGAATGCGTAAATGTGTTTTTAGTTGAAGATTGATTTGTTTGCAAAAAGGTTTTTTGATTTTTAGGAATGTTTTTATTAGTCGAATTTGAAGTGGTTTGATTATTATTTGATTTATTTTGAGCGAAATTAAAACTAGCGGAATTCTCGAAAGAGACACATCTATCCTCTAGAAATTCAAAAAAGTCTGCTACTTGTAAAGCTTGATTTTTATCGATTGATTGTTCGAATGCTTGTTTTGTAAAGAAATCTAATTTTCCCTCTAAAATGTGTATGAGAAATGAATCTAAAATTTCACCTGGTGTCAATGCCAGGTTACTCAACGAATCGATTATGGTTTTTGAACGAGTAATATATTTTCTGAGTGATTGTGGATTCTGTTTATCGATATTATTAAGCCCCAACAACTGAATAAAATGGTTATTTAATATTTGTCTAGGATTATTGAATCGCTTATTTAAAAAATCTAGTGCAATTGGAAAATTCTCATTAGTAACTTGTAACTGATTAATCAGTTGTAGTGGCTCTTCAGTTAAAAAAGATTTTAGATAGAATAATTTTTCAGCATCTGATAAATTATCATTTTTTGTAATTAAAGCATTGAATAAATCTATAAAACTTTTATACTCTAAGGCGTTGCCTGAAAATTTGTGAATATTAACTTCAGGAAGCTTAATAATTTGTGAAACGTGACGACTTGTACTTTGATTTGTAGTTGAATTTACAGTATTTCTGTTATTTAGTTTATTGAATAAATCTTTAAATTTTACGATTAATTGAATGTAGTGATTTTCGTAATCTTCTCTAACTTCGACATCTGATAGAGAAGCGTCAATGCTTAATAAGTAATCAATTTCGTCTTGAGCGACGTTATATTTTTCAAAATTGGCTTCTAATTGATTAATTCTGTAAGAGATTTCAGTAGAGTTTATTGTAAGAGAATCATGGTTTGTTTGAAACCAGCTTTCAAGCCTCGTAATCTGGGCTTTAGCTGCAGTCCTGGACTTTTTGTATGAGTCCATGTTAAAAAAGTGAAGTATGCAAAAATTTATTCTACCTTGTTAAATAAGTAAAAACAAATAAATGTTATAGGTCAAAAATATACGACAATTATATAAATTTAAATTCCTACAGAAAAAATGTATAAAATGCGACAAATGTTTTATATGTTAAGAAAGAATGAAAAAATACATGTATCTGAGCTTTATAGCTATAACTATGTAGAATACATAAATACGAAATGTTTCCTTTTTTATAAATGTTTGATAGTTTACAGTAAGTAAGTAAATAAATATCTACGGCCGGCTAATTAGCGCATGCGCCGAGAATATGGTAAGTTTAAAATACAATGAAAGTTTTTTATACGTAAATGTAACGAAAAAATGTGTGCATTAATTTACCACAAGCCTACGATTGTTATCGGACCGCTTTTAAGTGGTTACAACGAGTTTAAATGAGTTTTACAAAAAATACCTTACAATTTCTTGCTGTGAAGAGTTGCTTGAAGGTTTGAAGTTGCTTGAAGTTTTTTAAGCCACCATAGGCCTACTGATGAAGTTGAAGAGTTGAACGGGATCGCTCAGGATCATTGAAGAGTCTCTGGAGTCGCTCAGGATCTTTGAAGAATCTCTGGTTTAAATCCGGATCGTTTGGACCATGTTGAGGGTTCTGGAATAAACCCTATGTTGTGCCAGTTTCCCAGGACGACCAACACTGGGTTATCGCCTTTTTAAACTGCATCGTTGTATTCGTAAAAAAATGGACTGTATAAGGATTGCTTCTCAACTTCATTCAACAAAAACTATGAACCCTTTTATTTAACTATTTATTAAACTTGTTAAATAAAACAAACAACAACATAACAAAGGATTACCTTAAACTAGTAATCAATGAACAAGTATTATAATTAATATGTGCTTAACAAGCACTAACACATATTAATGAAAATGAGTTAAAATAAAAATGATCACATCATTCAGAAAATATTGTTTGCGTGTGTTCTGCGTGAGTGATAATTAGACACTGAAGGGTCCTAGCTTGATCATGGCTAGCCCCACTTCTCTCTTTATTCGACAACCTCCGTCGCTTCAAAATCTTTCTTTCCAGATTGCGCAACACGTGTAAGCTTTTTTTTATTGTCTAGATTCGACGGTTAAATTTGCCCAATACCATTATTAACATCGAGCAAAAAATAACTTTGATGAGCCGCGCTCTTCCGGGTTTGATACCGCAATTATGAAATGGAGCAATAAAAAAAATTGTTTTTGCTGACACCGCGTCTTTGTGATGCCGCTCGTCAACATATTTTGGTGCATCGTTGCCGGTTTTACGAGTAACGAATATGAGTTTACATGTTTAATTATCTGAAAATTAAACAGACAAAAAGAATATGTAATACGTTTATTCCAAAGGTGAACGACGGTCTGTTGAAACGTGCTTTGACAATATATAAGAGGATTTATATTTTAAGTGTCTTATTACACTAGGTCGCCAGGCCACGTCGCCGGCCACGTCGCTAGCGACTCGCTCGTCATCGTCCATCCATTGTTATGGAGCTTATTAGACTAGGACACCAGCGACGTGGCCAGATTTTGGTGTCCGGCTGGCCACCGAGCCCCGTCGCCACATGCGTGGCCAGTGGCGACGAATTTTGAGTACCGACCATTGTAGTATCATATGGAGCTTATCATACAAGGACGCCAGCGGCGTGGCCAGCACTCTGTATCTACGCACCAGCGATGCCAGATGTACCATAATTATCCTTTTTCCCATACTGCTGAAGTCGTCATTGAAATTGTTAGCTTTACATAGGAAGAAAGTCCGGTAATCGAGCAGCTAGGCTAATTGATGCTTCTGCATCTCGACCAATCCGTCTATTAAGAAATTTGTTATTTAACTATTAATAATAATAATAATGTGTCTGTGGACACCTAGATATTTAACAAATTCTTCAATTGAACAGTATCATCAGCATTTTTTATTTCCAGGTAGTTGAAATCGGGGAGGTGAGATGTGTAACAAGTGAAAGTGTAGGAACAAAGTTTTTTCAAAGTTCAGTGTTAATTTTTTTTGATTCAGTCAATCTATAATTTTACTCATATCGCTTTCGACTTTCTTTTTCAGGTTTTCCCAAGATGTGTCTTCATAAAATATTCCCGTGTCATCTGCAAAACTAATGATTTCTCCGTTGGTCAGTGAAGTGAGTATGTTATTCATGTAAATTATAAAGAATACCGGTTGCGGCACCCCATATTGTACTGTTCTTTCTTCACTAAGTGAATTTTCGATTGCTACACGTTGCTCTCTGTTACTCAGGTAGTTTTCAAATAATTTAAGTACATTTCCCCTAAATCCTAGATCTTGCAAATCCTTCAAAAGCTTTACATGGTCAAGAGTGTCGAAGGCTTTTGCGAGATCCAAAAAAACAGCTAGTGAGCTAGTGAGCAAATCGCGTCATTTGTGGACTTTCCTTCAGTGAATCCAAATTGTTTTTCAGATAAAAGTTTATTTTTATCAAGGTAACTGACTATTCTGATCTTCAAAAGTTTTTCAAAAACTTTTGCGATGTTACTGATTAGAGAAATGGGTCGGTAGTTGAGGATTTTTCCACTTTTGAATAGTGGCTTTATGATTCCAAGTTTGAGTGTTTCAGGCCATTCTCCATATTCAATTATTTTATTTTTCAAAAACGTGAGGGGTTGTGAAATTTCGTTTCTGATTTCTTTTAGTAATTCCGCCCTTATTCCATCAAATCAGGGAGCTTTTTTGTCTTTTAAATTATTTATAGTTGTAATTAATTCATTTTCTGTTACAGAAATATTGAAGGCTGCGTCCGAGTTTCTTGTAGTGGTGGAATTGAGTGTGCCTTAATTTTATCAGCGAGTTTTTTCCCTAGCAATATATAATGTTTATAGAATAAGTTTTCTCTTTTAACTCTATCACTAAAAAGGCGGAAATAGACGGTTCAACCATATTGAAAGACAAATGTATAAACGTTTCAGTTAAATTGATCAATTTCAAAATGTCCATTTATGCACCATTTTCGAATACAATCACTACGTAGTCGCAATAGGGAACAGTAACTGACTAAATACACTCCTTCAACGGTCAACAAGCGTGTATAGACGTGTCAATTTTGAATGATACATCCCGGTTGTACAACAAAGATGAACGAAAGTAGAAATTCTTTCAACGTTCAATTTGGTTGAAATACACTATATAATTTGGTTGAATCAACCAAATTGTTCAACCATGAACGAAATAGAAATTCTTCCAACTTCTTTCAACATTCAATTTGGTTGAAATACACTATACAATTTGGTTGAATCAACCAAATTGTTCAACCATGAACGAAGTAGAAATTCTTCCAACTTCTTTCAACGTTCAATTTGGTTGAACACTTTCATTGAATCGTAAAATACATTATTCAATTTGGTTGAATCAACCAAATTGTTCAACCAAATTGAACCGTCTATTTCAGCCTTAAATTCTTTTAACTTATTTCAGCGTTCAATTTGGTTGAACACTTTCATTAAAGCGTAAAATACACTATTCAATTTGGTTGAATCAATCAAATTGTTCAACCAAATTGAACCGTCTATTTGGTTTATAGTATTTTGTTTTTTGGCAGCTGATAACTCATTTACTATATACCAAACTAAGGTCGATTTTTTTTATAGTATGAGGTTTTAGCGTTTTTTATTAATGTATTAACTATATTTCGGTATCTCATATATTCGTTTTTTAGCATGTCATCATTTTTGTTCGTTTTGTACTGTTTAAAAAGCTCATTTCTGTGGTTTATATTCTTAATTAAACCTTTTGTTATCCAGTTTTTTCTTTTAATTTCATTATGTTTTATTTTATATGATTTAGAGCAGTTTTTAATTGTATTTTTTAAAAGCATAAAAAACTTTGTTAGTTTAGTATTTAGTGATACCTTGGTACCTTTTATGATGTCCCAAATAAATCGTTTTCCAGAAAATTTTGAAAGTACGATCATTTCCCTTTTCAATTAAAAACATAAAGTTTACCGGTTTATTTAAAAATTAAAAGTATAAAGCAGAGTAACGTGTGGGAATTTTTAAATTAAGTAATATTTTCATTATTCCCGGCATTTTTGTTTTATATCATTTCAATTTTTTGGTGTATTGCGTTTCTTTTATATATCTATTAACAGTTTTCATCATTCACTTATCTTAATGACAAATTTGAACCCTTCAGACCACAGCATCCATCCGACCAACCGATCAATATATCCAAACGACATTGTAGAGAAGCATTTCTCTAACAAACACTGGATTTCCAAATGGAAGCATTCTTAATCCACCTTATTTGCATTGTTATTAACTACCGTGCTGATTTACGCTTCAATTTTGTGGCTAGTGTCCTGACATGCCGTGGGTCTGATATTGAATTTTGTATTTTCGGTTTCACCTCGGATTATGGCACCTTACGGACCTCCAGGCTACAGAAAATATGCTGAAAGGATACTTGGATTATACCCTGTCGGTTTCACTGAATCAAATACGAATTGAGGTAAGCTTTAACGAAATGGTAATTTATTTGTTGATTTGTAAGGAGAACTGCGGATGTTTTATGATGGAAATTGTTTTCATAGAAGAGTTTGCGGTACTTCGGAATATTAAAACTAGGATAATTTGACTAAAATTAGTAAAATTTAAAAGTTTTTGAACTCAAAGTAAATATCACTTTCAGGAATTGTTACCCAAATTTTAGTGACTATATAAATATCGCTTGATCATCTGTATGTTTTGTGAATTTTCTTTTGTTTTCGTGTACATAAATACGTGAGTAGTTTTAAAATATTGTTACATACTATCCATTTATTTATAACAGAAATTAAGTAACGATAAACCTTTTTCATTAAATGTGGAATAAATGTTTGGTCGAATAAGGTAAGTATAGTTTTTATTTATATAAAAAGAATTAACAGTTCTGATAAAAATTTGTTGTCACACACTTATCTTATTCTCCAATATTATACTCTAACCAAACTTATTTGTAGGTTAAATAATTTTTTTTAACCCTATCTAATTATTTTGTGGCCTTTTTATTATTTTAATGATTTGTTAAATATCGATATTTAGTACCTTTGTTTATTCCTTAGTTATTATTCATGAATGGATGTCCTTCTCAAAAAGAATACATTAATTCATTTTTCAAAACAGGAACAGGATAAAATTGGATCAGGATAATCTGGATCTCTTTATCAGGATACTGGATAGGATGGATAATTTGGCTTCCTCTTTTGATTTTAAAAGTTTTCTTTATATTTTAAAATAGCGCCACTTGTTTGACAGGTAATGTTTTTTATTTAATCAGTACTGCTTTGATTTGATTTCATTTGTTTTCGTTAAGTAGAGCGATGTGAACACTTTTAGTAAAAAGCCCCGCTTGACCCCGCGGAATAGTTTTTATAATTCAGCGAGTCTTAGCTTACTACATTGAAATTTTATAGTTTTTAACGTACATTTTTACAAAATTCAAAAATTATCAATTTTTATACAAGTTTTAATCAACAACAAATTATTCTAGAGATGAAAAGAAAAATTTTGTTGTAATTTTTACACAATTCCTACTTATATTAATTTTATACAAAGACTTTTTATGATCGTTATTATTGAGTTCTTAAATTTCATAAAACTTTATTATTATTGCCTTTTTTCACTGAATCTATTTCTTTGATTTATACTATTTCCCTTGAATTTGAATTAATTATGTTGATGTATCATGATATTGAATTTTGAGGTTTTGCTTGATTGATTAAGACGATTTACCTGACTGAGGTTTTTAAAAGCCTCAATACTGCAGCCTTAAGACTTGTATTATGTCAGTTACATCGTTATGTTCAGGTGAAGAGGTTTGTTACCTTTATCAGGCTGAGTAGCCTTTTCACCAGATTTTCTTTTGGAAAGTCCTCCTGTGGGTTTACCGGCCCCAGTAGGTTATACCTCCAGTGCGTGAGTGCCTGGCACTCTAGTATGATATGAGAGGCTGTTTCCTCATCCTCATTTCATAGTCTACATATGGGTTCATCTTGAAAGATGCCCATTTTATGTAGGTGTTCCCTAAGGTTATTAGTCCCGTGACATGCCTTATTTGATTTCTGCTTAGATTCAGAATATCACCTGTCAGTACTTTTGATGGCGCTTTAACCATTCGTTTACTGTTTTGTTGGCCCGGCACGGGATCCCAGCGTGACCGGTGTTCTTTTAACATCCACCTAGTCAGCGAGAGTCGTACCGAGGATTTGGGAATGCCAAACGCCGGTTCAGGACCAGTAAAGACGGTCGCTGAGGCTTTCCTTGCCAGGGCGTCTGCTTCCTCTTTGCCTTTTATCCCTTTATGCCCTGGGACCCATCTAAGTGTAACCTTATTTTGGTTGGCCAGAACGAGCAGGGTTTGTAGGCAGTTCCAGACCAATTTTGATCTGATTTTGTTACATGATAGGGCCTGTAGGGCAGCTTGACTGTCAGAGTAAATGAGGATTCTTCTCCCTCTATGCCCCCTGTGAGGTTAGCTTGTGATTTTCTTTTTCTCCAAACACTTAATATAATCACGTTCTCATTGTTATTATAATCGCAGACTTATCTGAGATTATACTACTTTCAATTTTTCTATTCGTTGTAAACATCTCTTATGGGCTTACAATATTAAATTTTGATATATGAGATTTCATAGTTTCTTTTACAATTACTATGTTTTGAACTTGTTTAAAACATTATTTTAGAATCGCATTCTGTCCTGTAATTACCCACAATATAATAAGAAGTGATTTTATTCATATTAATAAAGTTATCTGTTTCTTTTTAATTCTTCGTCTAAATATTAAATTTTGTATTCTCTTTTTGAGCTAGTTAGATTATTACAATATATATCGAGGTTACAGTCAGTATGGAATTTTCTTTAAATGTATTACGGCAAGATTATCTCCAATTAGGGTTGTATATTAGTATTATAAGGCATTTGTGCAGTTTAAAAAAAATTATATTGGACGATAAGACTGAGTATGCTGAGTAATTTATCGGGTTCTAGATTGCTTTTTAACGTTTTCAGTGCAAAGAATGTTTTACTTAATTTTTTACATAAACAGATATGGTAAAATTTTAACGGAACATACGATTTTCAATGTATTTTGGACAAGAGCTCATGTAGAAGTTGACCAGCACAATATATAAGAAATCTGCGCGACGACGTATCAACTATTCAATTGCACCACAATACCACAATACTTCTACATGTTAACATTTTTTTAAGTTTGAAATTATATGTCATTATTTCATTTATTTGCCTTCTATTTAGTTAACGCCTGTGTGAGTGGCTCCACTGAAAGATCTATTGAAAGACTTGACAACCTTTTTACATAAAAGTCGCTTTTATCTGGGTTGGGTATTTTCGTATAGAATATGAAACAAAAAGCTAATACGATCATAAATGGCAATTATGATGGATCGTCCGCACCTCTAGCCCTGTCGATATCAGCCCAATCAATTTGTACCGCTTGTTTGTATCTCAGTTTAATTACAATCCGTATAAGCGAAGTTTCTGATGGCTATACATTCCACATCAAAGTATAAAAAGGGGGGTTCGGTTGGTGTTATCCCTTTATTTTGCAATTCACCCAAACACTCTTTGTAATATTTTCTAATTATACCAACCCGATAGAGATCAGAGAGAATACAAGATTGGCACAACAGACACAATATTTTATAAATATTTTTTTTTGCGAAAATGTTAATTATAAAATACAGGTTCCAATTATTTCATTTACGATTTAATATAACCCTAAATTAGTCTTTTATTATAAATATAATATAGTGAATTTTATAAAAATCCAGAATCTGCCTTTTTTTGAAATAGTATTAGATGACACATCAAGTATGTAACTCTTTTTAATTTCTGTTTTTATCATAAAATTGTATGGCTTTCTATAGTGGAGTCAAACTAGCATGAAAAACTGATAACCTGTAACTTTTTTCGGAGAAACTGAATCGACATGCGGTTTTTTTTTTTAATTTTCGAAAAATTATCAATAACAAAATCTACAACTAACCTCTTTACGCTCGGACATTTATAATTATTTATTTAACAAATTGGACAATTTTCTGAGACTGAGAAGGCTTTCACGGCCGGTCAAATTAAAATCGAAAGTGTTTTCCGGGCTTTGAAGCCGTGGTCCAATGGAATTTCTTCCTGACGTTTCGTCTACAGCTGCGGTAGACATTATCAAAGGCGATGAGGCAGTGGGCGAAGTGATCTCCCGTGCTTCCCGACGTTGACTGATTCGACAGTGGTCCGCTCGGTCGTATTTATATCCCCGCCGTTGCGCTGCAGTTGGGGGGCTGGGGTGGGAATGGTGGTGGTGGTGGCGCGAGGTTTCGGCGTACTTGATGTATGTCGAAGAACTCGCTTCCAGTCTGGGTTTAGAAACGTAATTTCTTCCTTTCGGTTAAAATTGTTGTTGTGCTTAAATATCTCAATGGCTTCCCTGGTTAGTCTCGGATAGTAACGCTGTGTTTAATGTAAAATCTCCACCTCGTTAAAAAGAATGTTGTGACCTTCAGAGAGAGCGTGCTCTGCTACGGCTGACTTTTGTGTTTGTCCCAGCCTGCAACTCCTTTTGTGTTCCGTAATTCTCGTGTTGACACTGCGCTTCGTGGTGCCAATGTACAACGACCCACAGCTACATGGAACTCTATAAACTCCGGGTGCTGATAAGGGATATCTGCGGTCTTTGGCCGATCTCAAGCTCTGTTGTATTGTACGAGTGGGTTTAAACACAGTCTTGACCTTGTGTTTTTCCAGTAGCCTGCCGATCCTATCCGTGACTTTATGGATATATGGTAGACTGGTCCAACCGCGCTTTTCTTCATCATCTCCCGTTGTTTCTTCTTGGCGCTCTACATTCCTTGGAGGGACGACCCTATGGAATTCGTATCTGCTGTATCCATTCCAACCAAAGGCTCTTTCTAGATGTTTCATTTCCCGTTCCAAATCTGCCGGCTCACATATTCTCTTGGCTCTCACAGACAGAGTTTTCATGACTCCCCTTTTTTGTCTGGGTTGATGGTTTGATCCGTTGTTGAGGTATCGGTCAGTGTGTGTTGGTTTTCTATACACGGTATGCGCAAGCTTTCCATTCGGCCTCCTTGATACCAAAACATCCAAAAACGGTAGGCGTCCTTCCTTTTCTTTTCTTCCCTTTCAGATAAAAAGCACATTCATAATTAAGTGCTAATTTAGTGCCCTAATTAAAAATTTTGTGCTCCTTTTTTTCTTATAAAAAACGAATGTTCTGCTAGCTATATATGAACCTAGCAGAGCAGACAATTGCGATTGACTAACAAATTTAAGACTAAATTTACTTTAAGCAGTGATAATTATTTTATTAATCCAGATCTAATTTGCTCTGTATGTAATACACAAGAAAAAGAAACCCTTTTTCATGTCCTATTTGAATGTCCCATTTACACTGTGATGAAACAAAATATATCTTGTCTTCAGAATATCGATTCACTTATAATTGCTCTTCAAAACATAACCATTATAGAAGCCAAGACGATCTGTGAGTATATCTGGAATATCCTCAAGTTACGTTCTTTTGTTATGAATGAATAATATTGTGATTTTGTTTTGCTCTTTTTGTTATATCTTTGCAAATAACAGTTGTTTTTTGTTTTCCTTTTAGATTACTTATATTAATAATTCTAATAGTTTATGATATATCTACTCATGTATTTCTTGCTGTAAACTTTGGTTTTGGAAGCAATAAAGTAATAATAATAATATTTAAATGTTAAAAATTAATGAAACATGATGTAAATAAGTTAAATAATTATGTGCTAATTTAGTGCACTAATTAAAAATTTATTGCTACTTTTTTTCTTAAGAAAAACGCTAGCTACATATGAACTGAACAGAGCATACTATTTAAATGTTGTTAAAAATTAATGAAACACATGATGATAAAAACTTAAATGCTAATTTAATGTCCTAATGAAATATTTTTTGCTTCTTCTTTAAAAAATACCCATGTGGTGCAAATTTGAATTATATATCAGTTACCTTAAGGTCGAGGTGCACAAGGGACATTATTAGACACTACCCCTCTTTTTAAATATTTATAAATATAATGATATTTATTTTTGGTACTTAGTCGGCTCTGCGGAATCTCTTTGAGCTCTCAGAACATATTATATTTTCAGAAAAAACGCAGCAATTAAATTCTAATTAGGGCACTAAATTAGCACTTAATTACGAATGTACTTTTGTTTTGTTCTGCTGACCTTACTCTGCCAGATTCATCGACATGAAATAAAAATAGAGAGAACCACAACATCATTAGTCAAGTTAAAACACAGTTATTGGTAAGACATATATTTCTAAAATTATCATCTAGTGGTGTGCGGGTAAATGCGGGTATAAGTACCCGGTGTTTCCAATGTTTTCTTCAGACACTGCTTAGAGACGTGGTGTCGAGGATGTCTAGTTCCTACTGATGAGGCACAAAAATGCCGAAACTAGTCTAGGAATGACGAACTCTTCAAATAGCAAAATCAAAGTGTTGGTTTGGTTAATAGCCTTCCAACTCGCGTCTAAATCGTTTTAATTTTCGATTTGGAAGTGATTGCATTTTCTGTATAATTTTATTATACTTTGTTGGTACCGACTTTAAGATATTTCGAATTTTTCGATATTTATTTTTAAAAAATAGGGCCACATTTGAGATATGGAGAATTTATTTTCTTCAATTAATATTATATTGTACCTAAAAGGATTCTGCGCCAAATTTAGTATTCTGGACCCCTAGAAAATAATTGGTAATAATTTCGGGCTACTCATTTACTCCATATTTCCAATATTACAGAAAAAAAAAGATTCGAAAAAAAAAAGAATTGTGTTTTATCAGGTTTTAAAAGAGATTTATTTAAATAAGAGGTTAAACAACAATCCTAAATTTTTTCCCTAAATTTTATAGTCTAGCTACATCTACGAGCACTAGAACTATAAACAGACATAATTCGCATCACTGGTTTGAAACTAATCCCCGCTGGAGCCCAGAAGTTCATTAACAAGGTCAGTGGTCACTAAACGTCTGGTGTGGCATTCTTGATAGCATAATTATCGGCTCTTACATTTTCGAAAACATTGTAAATGGTGCATAATACGCAAACTTCCTAAGAAACGAAATGCCTCTTGTATTAAACGAATATTCATAGAAGTAAAGCGTAACATGTGATTCCAATAGAATAGATATTGATTGGAAAAGGAAGCATATTTATGGGGTCGATTAAAAAACATAGACTACCAAACTCGTCCCAAAACTAGTGTTCCGTATTCTTCGAGATACGTCTATTTTTCTCCCGCACGATTCTAAAACGTGGGTGGCAACGTTGCTTTTTCCTCGAGTAAGATTTTAGTACTTGTACGGAGAGTACAGAGAACGGAACAAAATTTAATTTAATTAAATTAAAAAACGAATGTTTAAATTTCGGATCGTGATATTTTTTTGTTTTAAGACATTGTTTTAAGAAAGGCATTTTTCCTTATCCCCCTTCATCCTCTCCTAGCCAGCCTAGCCAGAAAATTACATCAGCGATACATTGGGTAAGTTGAGAATTCTTTCACCTTTTTTGGGTAATATTTTCAACAACTAGAGGATTAAAAATGCATTTACTAGTATTTCTCAAGGTGCTGCATTAGTTAACATAGTAAGGCTAAATATTTATAAAGGCAACGATGGAAAATGTTTTGAGCAGATTATTTAATTTTTATATGGTTTTAGTTGGTTATTTATTTTTTCAAATTAAAATTCGAAAAAACTCGAAGTCGAGTACCACAACTAATATAATAAAAAATCTGTTGTGTCGCCACAAGACTTTCCCGGCAGTTATAAAATAAAAATTAAAAAAATTAATTTGGTGTTAAAATTGTTTAAAGTCCAAATCAAGTGATATTTGGTATCCCAAAAAAAAATTCGTTTCGAATTTTTTTAAAGTAAAAATGACATTTGAAATATTATAAAAGGAAAAACATTTCACATGTCAAAAAAAAGTAAAACAATTTTGTAGGGTCAGAATTTTGTTTACTTTTTCTTTGACATGTCAAATGTCAATTGGATTTTAAACTGTTAATTTTTTTTCCATTGCTTAGTTTTAAAATTAAGAAATTAAAATTTCAGGATGTATTTACAAGCCAAATTTAAGGCACCAAATATCAAATAAAAACTTTAAGTCTTATTCTTTTTCGCGATGTACATAGGGCTACTGCGCCCGCTGGTGGGGCGATTTCAACCAAAAACAAACGCATTCATTCCGCGATGATCCTATACCCACATACCAAATTTCAGCTGAATCCGATTAAGCATGCGGACGCTATCGTGGAAGAATACACAGACAGACACACAGACAGACACACAGACAGATGGACAGACTTCCATCTGGAAATCGTTTTAATCGTTTCAGGGGACCTCAACATGGATATATCCGTCGTTATCTCAATTTTTTTTTAGCGCGTTCACAATAATTTCCCTTGGCGAGGGGCCAGGATAGTAAAATTATATTGTAATGCAATCGCGTCCAAATCGAAAACAACTACTCCTGGGACAAAAGCACCCACAGGCGTTGAATTACATCGATTTAGACGCGAGTGGGAAGGTTATTAACCAAACCAACACTTTGATTTTGTTATTTGAGGAGATCGTCATTCCCGGACCGGTTTCGGCTTTTTTGTGCCTCATCAGTGAGAAGTAGACAACCTCTACATCGCATCTCTAAGCAATGTCTGAAGACAGCATTGGATCCACCTGGTACTTATAGCCACTGATTGAGACGAAGTCGGTGTATTTTTATCCAACGCCCTCTTCACTCAAATAACAAAATCAAAGTTTGCAGGTAGGCAATCCATCAAGCAGGTTAGGAAAATATCAGCCAGACTGGCAGTTTTTGAAGCAAATAGATTTCCATATCTCAAATGCGTTAGGGTTTTAATAACATATTATTTTTATTTATGTTTAACTCAAGCTTGAACATAAAACAATTAAGCAGTGGGCTAGGAACCTCTTCACTGCGATTTTCGCAAATCTAGTGTATATGACACTGTCTTGTCTCACGTTATGTTAGAGTTCCATCTTTATTACTACTCTCCATAGCCTTGTCAGACCTGCGTAGTACCAGAGTATGTGCGCTTAGGTATTCTCACCCTCTTGGCACAACCTATATGGTTGTGTCTACCAGTTCGATGTTGTTAATGTGTTTGTTGAGTCTACGATGCCCTGTCAAGAGCCCAACCTTGATACTGGTTGGTCGCTTGAACTGAGTTAGTTGGTACTTCGTGAATGTTGGCGATGGTTCTTTAGTAAACTCTTTGGATTTTTTCCTGTCGCCTTACTTCATCATTCTCGTGCTTACTTTTTCATCCAATACTTTCGCTGTACCTCAGACAGGTTCTGGACCAATTGAGGCATATCGTGCTTCTTCTCGGCCTAGTGAATCAGCCTCTTCGTGGCTCTTGTAACCTGTATGGCTTGGTACCCAAGCTATTTTTTTTTTCATTGCCTATGACTGAAATTGACACTTACACCTACTACTTACGTAACTGTGAACTAGGAATTAGAGAAATAACAAAGATCTAAGTAGCTTGTAGCTAACTATTAAAAAAGTTTCCTAATGTGACCAATTGAATTTCGCTATCTACCAAAGATCTCTGAATTATTAATTTGCAAACAGTTATTATCACGTCTATGGATGTAATTTGGTATCATAATGGGGGAGACCGAATAAGCAATTTAACGGAGAAAACAATAGCAACAATGATGTTATTATACATCCCAATGATATAATATCTGTTGCCAGTATTATCTATAATATGTTCATTTCCTTTGAAATGCAAAGGGCGTATTTGATTATTATCGTCAAATTTAGACTGGATTAGTCCCGTACAAATAATATAAGCCAAAAGTTGATGTAAGAGAAATGGTAAATGAGGTTAATTTTTATTATGATTAGGTAGAGACTATCCTAAAAAGCAGCGTTTGAAAAAAAATTTCCCTTGAATGCATGATTTTCTTTTCCCAAAATTGGTATTGTAACATAAATGTGGAAAAATATACAAATTATTTTTGAAATTTATTTCTGGCGCAACAAAGACTTCATGTAAAAAATCAGTGAAATAAAAGAAGATAATACAGTCTCACTAAAATCATTTGATTGAAACAAACTTTTATTCTTTATTCATTACTGGCGTCCTTTGTTATCGTTCTCCTGAATAATTAGGACATTATCATAGCATCCATGTTTGTTTAATCGATCGAATAGAATTATCATAAATTTAAGCTAAACAAACAATTGAAATGTACTACTTTCTATGCAAAGAAAACTTATTGTTAATCGATAAAGGAATTGTTAAAATATGTCACCAGTAACTAATGTTTTTTATTTATAAATTAAAAAGTTAACCTTATCTTGAATCCAGGTTAATTGTTAAGGTTTGTCGAAATTCATTATGAGGTTAATAGTAAACAGAAAGTTATTTTCAAATTAAACTTTTATGTCTAGTATTCTTATTAAAAACACATATAATATAAAAACGTATAATTTTCTATAAAAATGATGTGAAATAAATCACAAGCTCTCATAATACAACATTAGAAAATGTCACACACTGCACCACGTCTGGACTTTAACAACTACTCCTTGGGCTATATGCCCCAACAGGCATTGAATTACATAAGTCCAAACGTATAATTTTCTGACTGGGGTTCACGATTAACTCTCAAAATTCAAGTTGAAAGTTTTGTGAGAGTAAATAGTTTTAGAGCAACGACCAATAGAGGCAAAAAAATATACAACTTTCAAGTAGTCGATCAGTTTGTCTACTTAGGAGCAACATTTACAAGAAAATCTGGTACTCTGGAAGAAATTAAAACAATACTAGGAAAGGTAAATAGATGTTTGTATAGCCTGTACCACCTACTGAAAAGTAAACTAATTTCAAGAAAGTTAAAGATTAGACTCTACAAACAAACAAACAAACGTGGATTTTGAGAAGAGCAGACATCAATACGTTGGAGATTTGGGAAAGAAAGGTTCTGAGGAAAATTTGTTGGGGAAAACGAGTCAATGGATTGTGGGATAGAAGAAAGAACTCAGAAACATGTATCGAGAGCCCAGCATTTCAGGATTTATTAGTGCCCAGAGGATAAGTTCGATAGGATGGCTCAGAGTAGGATTCCAAAAATGATAATCGGTATAGGATGGAAATAAAAAGAGGAACAACGAAGTTGAGGTGGACCTACATTTCTTGGGGTACAGAACTGGAAGGAGAAAAGCTTGGCCTGTAGAGTTACTCATATATAAATTTATAAAATCTGATCCCTTCATTAAATGGAATTTTTTTTAAAACTATGTTTAATATTGTTGTTAATAAAACTATTGTTGTGACTCGAAAATATATGTCTATTTTGGATTCAAAAGTAAGGACGGCGTCTTTTCAGGTAAAAACATCTGTTTCAATAGCGAAAAGGATTGGTAATGAACCCTAAGGGTAGAAAATCGTGGCAAAGACGAATATCCATGGTTCCAAACTTCTGCTCTGCGTTTGGTGGGATCAGCTGGGTGTAGTTCATTATGAGCTGCTCAAACCGAACGACACCATCATGGAAAGACCGCTATCGACTACAATTGATATGTTTAAGCCTATCATTGAAGGAAACGGTGGCCTAGTTGGTTACGGCATCGGCCTTTATACTTGATCACTGTTAGGGTCGTAGGTTCGAATCCTGCGAAACTCAAGTGGAATTAAAAGTCAGATAAGACTTTGGGCAAGTGCAAAAAGGTATTTTTATATCAGTTTCATTCACGCCGGTAACCAGGCCGGATGAGATCGGATATCTCGTGGAACTGATAGGGGTTGGTGACATAATTACACACTTGTTAGTTGGTAGATCACCTGAATGACAAAGGCATAGTCCTGGGTTTAAGGTGATTAAGGACCGTGGTTCGGAGCCCACGATAAGCTGTAGGTCCCGTCCAGATAAGCCCTGGTTGCAGAAAAGAGACGTTAAAATTAAGCAAGAAAAAAGAAAAACGGCCCCTAGATGAGCAGAAACATGGCAAAGTGATTTTGCAGCATGACTACGCTCGACCACATGTTGCAAATCCTACTTAGAAGTTCTAATTAGATTTGAACATACAGTTTCGTACGGAAAAATCAAGTGATCGTAGCAACTAAAACAAATTCTTTTCTTTTCTTCAATTAGTAAGTAGTAGGGGTATGCGGATTCTAAATCAAATAGGTAGTTTTTCATCAAGGGGTAGTAAGGGGTATCTTCGTTGTTAGGGGTGCGATCTGAATGGGACAAACGGCGTTGTAGAATAGAGGGGTTGAAGATTAGATAGGTAAAGAAAAATCATGCGCAGAGACGTTGCCAGAGGGGCCGTAGAGTCTAACTTCGTTGTTATTGGTCCGGTTTGAATGTGACAAACTGCATTGTAATATAGATGGGGTAAAGATTAGGTACGTAAAGAAAAATTATGCGCAGAGACGTTGCCAGATGGGCCGTAACGTCTAACTTCGTTGTTAGCGGTGCGATTTGAATGTGACAAACGGCATTGTAATATAGATGGGGCGAAGATTAGATACGTAAAGAAAAATCATGCACAGAGACGTTGCCAGAAGACCCGGAGCGTTTAACATCGTTGTTATTGTATCGATTTGAATCTGACAAATGGCAATGTAATATAGAAGGTGTGAGGAATAGAAACGTAAAGAAAAATCATGCGCAGAGACATGTGGTCGGAAGGACCGTAGCGTAGCGAATTGAATGTGCCAAACGGCGGAATTGTTGGGGGGTGGGGGAGTGGGGGTGTGTGGAGGTGTGGGTGAGTAGATTGAGCGTTGTTGAATATAAATTGTATCGCTAAAAGTAAATAATTTTTTATTCATATAATACAATAATTTTTGTTTGTCACATTCAAATCGGACCAATAACAACGAAATTAGACTCTACGGCCCTTCTGGAAACGTCTCTGCGCATAATTTTTCTTTGCCTATCTAATCTTCAACCCCTCTATTCTACAACGCCGTTTGTCCCATTCAGATCGCACCCCTAACAACGAAGATACCCCTTACTGCCCCTTGATGAAAAACTACCACTTTGATTTAGAATCCGCATACCCCTACTACTTTAGTAGTTATTTGCTTTAGTGGCCGTCCTAAATTAATCGACTTTTATATTAAAACAAACAGAATTTAAAACTGCTAATATTCCGACCCATGTACGCTTATTTTAAATAAAATTTAGAATAACATTAACAAATCCTTCTATAAATTACGAAAGCGACTTTCCATATTATTTTAACCCCACATTTAAAAGCTACGCCCTAATCATACTCTATCTCTCCGAAAACCTTCACAAATGCCACGGAAGTCAAACTCAATCCGAACACATAAAAGCAAAAGTCCACTTGCGGCTAGTTTACTTTAAATCTCCTTATAAAGAGCAAATATAACCGAGTATAATAGGATGTCGGCGTTAATGGAGATTGCATACTCTTGAGCGGGCCTTTGATTATCTTCGAAAGTGCCTTACTCACCGCACCCGACATTCATATATTGGAGAGAATGGATTTCTACGTTAGCCTAAGTAGCGAGGCCTCCACGCCGCGAATATCCCGTTTGAATGGCAATGCACTATTAGAGTATGCATCCACTTACTTTGTGGCACATCGTTCTTAACAAAAACATTGGCGTAGTAAAATTATTCTAATTTTAAAGGCCGCTTGACTTTTGTGGAAAGACTTTAGCAAAGTTAGTTTAACTGTGACAATGCAAAAGCGACAGGGTTGTCTTGAGAAAACTAACTTGGACTATTTATAAAGAACCGCATTGAATAGTTTAAATTTTGTTTATTTATGAAAATTATAATGTAGGCTGTTATATTAATTATGGTTAAAGTGTAACCTTAAACCAAATTCGTCGATGTTATTTCACTCTTCACCAATAGAAGACTTGTCCGATTTCCAAGAACCTACGGCCATAAGAACTACCTGTTTCACATTTTAGCGGTCATCTATTTACAATATAACTGCGCCGAATGCTTGGTACTCACCTACCTACCAAACGAGTTGTTCATCTATTAAACAAAATACGTTAACTTTTAAAGAGCATTAATATTTAATTCATACAGTGCGGATCATAAGTGTTACCCCCCCTATCTAACTCGTTACTGGACTCTTGTTAGGAAAATCGCCGAGACAGGCCGACTTTTGATTTCTACAATGTACCTTTTTGTATGAATAGTTTACCCCCAATTTCATCCCTTACTGGAGGGGAGCAACCTTTTCGAAAAATTTAAATAGGATGGGGTGGTGAGTGATAGCTCATTTGAAAGGAGGTTTCATTCTCCATTCAACCGTGCAAAAAACTTTAAATTTGCTTTATTACGTGATGGGTTATTAATGTTTAACAATAACAAAACACCACAAACAGGAAGGCAACTAAACTACAATTACAGTTAGAATAAATGTTCAAAATGTTCCCCGTTGACCTCCTGGCAAATATAAAGTCTATTTTTAGTTTCAGCTTTGACGTTTTGCAAAAAAAAACATTAAAAAAATAAAATTAAATTAAAAAGATAAAAAAAATCATAAAAAAAAGAAATAAAAATAATAGTAAAAAATAAAAAAAATAAAGTAAATATAATAAAAAAATTTAAAAAAAAACACGGTTGAATAAAGAATAAAACCCAATTTCAAATGAGCTATCACTCACCACCCCATGCTATTAAATTTTTTCGAAAGGGTTGCTCCCCTCCAGTAAGGGATGAAATTAGGTGTAAACTATTCATACAAAAATGTACATTGTAGAAATCAAAAGTCGACCTATCTCGGCGATTTTCCTAACAAGAGTCCAGTAACGAGTTAGATAGGGGGGTAACACTTATGATCCGCACTGTATTCCTGAACATTATATGACCCAAAACCACTCCAAATTATAGATTGAATTCAATCTCGGTAGAAACAATCGACAATACATTTTATCCATTCTTAGATACATAAAACCATGGAACTCCAAATTAAAGATTCAAAGAAATAGAAATTAATACTCATGCAATAATCTTTAAACTAAATTAATACCTCCAATCGCCCATTAGACAAATTTGTTCTACATCGTCCCCTACGAAAACATAAAAGATGCTAGCGAGAGGTACGACTTCAGTTGTAGCTTTAATTTGGTATTGGCTACTTGTTTTTATGCCTCTCAGACCATCAGACCATATACACCCGAAAAAAAGGGAGAATTGACAATATACAGATATAACTGAAAAAGAAACTAAAATAAAAGTAACTGAAGAGAAAATCCGAAAAAAACTGGATGAGAGTTCTAAAAAGCGTTTAGATAAATAAACCACAGAAAATAGCAAGAAGGCAAAAAAAATATGCTTCAAATGAAGACGACGAAGAACATTTATGTCTGATTTTTAACGAAATTTACGCCTGCAGCAAGCTTGGTACATGGTACATGGTATTGGTACTGGTCACACAGGGTTTAAAAAGACAACGGTGCTGTTTATTTATAATAATTAGAAATATTATTCATATATTCTCGTTCAATAGTTTTTATAATAAAACTTTTTTTAATATGCCTCCTACCCAAAAGACTAAAACCACTTATCGAAGAAAGAGAAATTAGCCCTGATCACCAATTTGGATTTAGAAATAAGCACTCGACGATCGACCAAGTTCATAGAATAACCAACATTATAGAGAAATCATTAGAAGAGAAAAACATTTGTGCTACTGTCTTTCTTGATGTAGCACAAGCGTTTGATAAGGTTTGGCATGAAGGCTTAATACATAAGCTTTTCCTTCCAAAACAATATACAGATATCCTCCATTCATATATATCGGAAAGATACTTTAGAATTAAGGCTGGAGTACCACAAGGAAGTGTCCTAGGACCTCTTCTATACTTACTGTATCTTGGGATATTCCAGAGTTAGAAAACAATACCTTAGCCACCTTCGCCGACGACACTGCCATTCTAGCAGTAGGGAAGAGCAATGAGAAGCAACTCACAAGCTGCAAACAGCCGTCTACCTTATCTATGACTGGACAAAGAGACGGAAAATTAAGCTTAATGAAACTAAATCACTCCATAGTAACTTTACAAATAAAAGGATAGATCATATTCCAGTCAGAATAAACAATAACCTGATTCCATATTCAAACACAGTAAACTACTTAGGTATTATTTTAGATGCCAAACTCCGTTGGAAAGTACAAGTTAAAAATAAAAGAGAAGAATTTGGACTAGAATATAGAAAAATGTACTGGCTAATTGAAAGAAACTCCACTCTGTCTCTACATAATAAGCTTGTGCTTTATAAGCAGATACTGAAGCCTGTATGGACCTATGGTATCCAACTATGGGGATGCACCAAAGCAAGCAACTTAGCAGTCATCCAAAGATTTCAAAATAAAGCACCGAGGAACATAATAGATGCCACTTGATACATTCGCAATAGTGATCTCCATAGGTATCTGGAAATGGACACTGTTGACCAGACCATCAAGAAATTAGCCAAGAGTCATGAAGAAAGACTTCATCATTATGTCAACTTCCAGACTATTCAGCTCCTTTATAATAATGGGTTAGAAAGAAGACTTAAGAGGATCAAGCCCTTTGAGTTAGTTTAGTGTTTTTAGTGCAAAAGCAGAGCTTGTGTGTGCACGTTAAAGTTTAGTGCAATTCATTCTACAGAACCGAAGGAACGCTGATGAGTATACCTTAGTTTTAAGTTTCAAACTCTATTAGATTAAGTCGACCAGATTGTAATATACTAAATGCATATATGGGTGTTTAATAATAAAAAAAAATATGCCTCAAGCATTAAAGCGTTAAAGGATTATTTTTTAACTCGGATGCTCTGCCATCGCCAGCTACACCTCAGCCTCTTGGGCTTTTTGTGCCTAAGCGTTAAAGGATACTCTGACTTCTAATTAATTGCAAAGTAACACATTGGATTGATAAAATTATATAAATGTTATAAAGTATATCATGTAATATTATTGTTATAACTGTGTGAGGACAACAAGTACATTTTATAAATCTCGTGAATATATGGATATGAAGTGAAAAATAAGTGAAAACGAAATAATGTTCTCAAATTTTTTGTATTCACCGAAGAAATAAATTTATTTCGGAAACAGTTCCACGCAATTCGCTCCCATCCATTTTCACTAGAAGAAAGAACAAAGCAAGCTGGTGTATACATCGAAAACAAATGCCATCTATTGACACCTACACGACCTCAACTAATCTCCGGCGAGCTCGTATGCTCGGCGCGATATAATCCCTAAATCTAGTGCTCTATGAATGAGTTCCACTTACACAAGGATCCGAAATAAGGGCAAGTCTGCATTTTTATTTATTCTCAAAGGTCCGACGGGCCAGAAAGGGCAATAAGTCACGAGATTTCAGTCGAAAACAAAAGAACACGGAATTTATACTCTCCTATAACAATCGAGTGGAATTGCTAAAGGTTAATGCGTTCTTTAAGTGTGTACAACTTCTGAAATTCCTTTTAATAGACATTATAGTTTATAAGGCTAAGAGGGAATAAATATTTCCTGTATAAAACGAGAAGCGTGTTGTTATTAAAATATTTATCCAGGGTGACCTAAAATATCTTGAAAGAACGTTGTTTCACTTCCATTAATCATACAATCTGTCCAAGTTTAGGACAATATCTAGTTCCTGTGACTGTTTAAAGCATGAAGTGAATGCTCCAGTGAACATCCCAGTAAATAAATTAATTAGTTACTTATTAAATTAATGTTCGTTTCGAAACGTTACAAATGTCTTGTTTTTGGGCTTATGTACAAGATCAATGGGCTGTTGAACACATTGAGAGTTTTTTACCACATTTTGTATTTCTTGCCAGATATTATCACAGGTTTTAGAAGAAGTTCCGTTAAACACCTGACAAAATTGTTAATTCAGCACGATGGAGTTTCACCAAATTTTTCAGCAAATGTACTCTTTCTTCCTCTAACCAAACCCATATTTCCTTCCTTTCTAATACTCCTACTCCTCTTTGGAAAGCAATGGGAACCTACCAAAAAGTAACTTTCCTCCAAGAGAATAACATGGGCTTGGCCTATGTGATCACTACCCTTCTGTCAAGAAGGAAAAGAAGAAGAAGAAGAACTCTTTCATTTAAATAACCTTTATGGACTGAACGAACGATGTAGGTGGAGAGACCAATATTATGGGCACCTAGATTTACTCCACTTGATTTTTTGTATGGGATCATACGAGTCTCCAGTAGAAAAGGAGGAAGATCTGGGTGGTCGTATAAAAGGATTAACAGAAGACATACTCAAGTTTTCCGAAACGTTTGTTCATCCATGTTTATCTAAACGTAGGATGTAGACAATAAGCACAACGTCTTTGATTTTGTTGATTTACTTTTCGTTTATTTATTAATTAAATATTACATCTTTATTCTAGCTTCACACATTTTTTCGAATTAGCCTCTGAATGGCATTAATCAAAATTAACTTTTTCTCGTGTTTAGAGTGACAAAAGGATCCTTGATCATTAGACTAGGCCACTGGAAGAACTATTCATTTTAAAACAAGTAGTTTATTGACCCGATAATAATAAAGCTTGATTTTGTTCCATAGCACCACTTAAAATTTATTAAAAATAAACCGTTTTCCTGTTCAGCCTAAGGAATTTTCCCTATGGCTTTGGCAGTCGAATTTTGGGACTATAATACAATAAAACACCCTTCTTTGCAGCGGATATTGCTAAAACGCCCAGTCCCAGCAAATAAATTAAAATTCCAAACTATATGTTCTCATCTATAGTTTGACTCGACAGGAAAAGTGAAGCTTTGACTAATAAAATTTAACCTATTTAATTTGGAATTTAAGATAGACGTCTATACTTTTTCAGTTGTTTATTTACCACCTTACTGATAAATGGCTATACAAGTAACTAATTAATATAAATCTTTCATTTTCACTATCTGTTGTATCAGTGAAGAGAAACGTTTTGCACATTTAAAATTAATATAGAACAAATTGTTAAAAATATATAATAGGCGAGAGAATATAGCAGAAAAATCTGGAATTTTGGTGCAGTAAGTCGGATTGAGATGGGGTTTTTTGCATTCGCTTCGTTAGCTCGTCTAGAAATTTTGTGCCTGATTTTGATCTTGTGTTGTTTTGAAATTGCATCGCTGCATCAGAAAGTGCATTCTTCTTTCCAAGTGTTGAAGAAAAAATCCATATCTTGCAAAGAAAACATCCGAACGATACGAATTCCAGTACCCGGGGGTGCTTTGGGTCGCTTAACCTAAATATGATTGCCAAATGAGCCCCCTGTGTATCTGGAAGTCAGGACGGCGCCAGGAACGTTATCACCTGGAGTTCCCTGTAAACTCATCAAAAATCGATCGAAACTTTTTACCCGGGGGTTTTTCTAGTTCTAGTTCTGACATCGAAATCATCCTCCAGAGAACTTGGTGCACGCGACCTGGCTAGACACATGGAGTTTTACTGAAATTATTTACTAAATCGATCGAAACACCTCACACGGGGGTTTTTCGGGTCACTCGTCCCAGACCTTACATCGACATCGACCTCCGAAGGATTTGGTGCATGCCACCTGGCTAAAAACGGAGATTTACTGAAATTTTGTCGTCAAACTGTCAAGTTTTCCATAATAGTGTGTTGGAAGTGACAATCCCAGCAGTTCAAATACAACATTGAAGCGCCGTTTAATTTCTGTCAATACTGTTTTTGGTATGTCAATATATAGAGTTGAACATTTGTAATTTGTGTCCAGTTTATTTAACTAATCTCCATAATCTCACCAAACAAACCTGCGCATATTAAGAGGTTATGGGCCCAGATCTATTTTTGGAATTGAACAACTCCGAAAAGTTCAAAGTTTTTTTAAGGGAGATTATGGATGAGGAAAATCGTTATAAAATCCCGTTGTTTGATGGAACGAACTATGATAACTGGAAGTTCCGGATGGATGAACTCGAATTTCTTGATTTCACCGAGATGTCGCGTGCTGAGATTCTGGAGAAGGTGAAGAGTGAAGAGTTATCGAATGCCCAAAAGGAACATGGGTGCGATTTGATATGGAAGCGTGACAAAAAATGTAAGTCTGCAATTATACAGGGAATAGATGATAATCAACTTGAATATATTAAAGACTGCAAAACGTCTTTTGACATTTGGAAAATTTTGAGACACTTTCCCAAGGAAAGGAATAGTTAGTCAACTGCTAATTCGAAAAAGGTTATTAACAATGAAATTTAATTCAAGCGACGACACTCTGGAAGCCCATTTTTTGAGATTTTATAAGTTAGTTCGACATCTCAAGTCTACCGGGGCAACATTGGAGGAAAACGATGTGGTTTGCCACCTCCCACTAACGATGCCTGACGAATACGACGTCGTAGTCACGGCGATTGAGACGTTAGCTGATGCGAACTTGACGCTGACTTGTCAAGAATCGGCTGCTGGACGAGCAGGCAAAAAGTTTGAGCGTGCGGCAGGACGGAGAAATGCAGCCATCTACAGCGTTCTCGGCGCCTACTCAGCGGAACTAGCTTCCATACAAGGACACTCGCAAGCCCAATTTGAAGAAGCATCTTGACAATAAGCATTACCAGTGTTACAACTGTGGCAAGCAGAAGGAAGCCCACATCGTAAAGAACTCGGAAGAAGAGGAAGATGAGGCCTACAGCTACAATTTTTTCGAGGGAGAAGAGCGCTGTGATAGTCATAATTGGATTCAGGGGCTTCAGAGCACTTGGTGAGGAATTCTTATTATATACACAAACCTGCGCATATTAACATAGTGATATCACAGAAACAATTCATGGGGTGTTAGCTTGTTCTCGGCGGGACTGGTGAGGTATTTCCATCGATTTGGTTAGTAATTTCAGTAAAACTCCAGGAGACGACGTTTTTAGCCAGGTCACGTGCACCAGGCACTCCGGAGATCGATGTCGATGTCAGATCTGGGACGAGCGACCAGAAAAACCCCCGTGTGAGATTTTTCGATCGATTTAGTAAGTAATTTCAGTAAAACTCCATGTGTTTAGCCAGGTCGCGTGCACCAGGTCCAATGGAGGATGTTTTCGATGTCAGAACTGGGACGAGCGACCCGAAAAACGCCCGGGTAAAGAGTTTTGATGAGTTTGCAGGGAACTCCAGGTGATGACATTCCTGGCGCCGTCCTGACCTCCAGGTACACATTTGGCCATTATATTCAGGTTAAGCGACCCAAAACACCCCCGTGTACTGAAATTCGTATGGTTCGGATGTTTCCTGTGCAAGATATGAATTTTTTCTTCAACACTTGGAAGGAAGAATGCACTTTTTGATGCAGCGATGCAATTTCAAAAAAGTGCAAGATCAATATATGGCACAAAATGTCTAGACGAGCTAACGAAGCGAATGCAAAAAACCTCATCTCAATCCGACTTACTAAACCAAAATTCCAGATTTTGGGCTATTTTTGTGTTAAATTTTCTCTACTATAAATAATGGTCATATTTCGGGAAAAAAACCTATTCGACAGATACAGTATATTCAGCGGGTCTCATTATAAGTGAAGTATGAATGCCACTGTATATTTAATCTGGTTTTAAATATTCGGGTATGCTCCTACATGTTTCATATGAATTTTTTGTGCCGCTAATAATAAAATATCAGTATCAATAACAATATAACATAAATCCTCTTATTTTGAATACACATCATACCGGAATATTGGCTAAATTTTTCCAATAAGAACTTCCTTTTCGAAACATCGCAAGTAGTTATTTTCTTTCGTGCAGAGCACTATACAATATACCAGTGCCAAAGTATAGATTACCCGGGGTTTCCCCAGCTCAGTCGATGCAATAAGTTGGCCTTAGGAAGTAAGCGGCTTTACATTTCCCGGAAAATTCACCTTGGTCAAACTTTTGTGCACGTATAAGAAATAAAAGCCATGAATTAAAGCATTTCCGTTTAATCTACTTCTCTTTTCATTCAATAAAGTTAAGGTCATAAGGGATTTGGCTTATTTAAAGCTGGCTGTGTATGGTATACGGATGTTTCTTTACATTTCTGAATAAGTAACTATTTTAAATCGGTTGTAATATTAATATTTCCAGACAGTGGCACGATAAGATTTGTTTGGAAGGTATTAGTAATAATAATAATATTATTTTCGATTTAAGTAAATATTTTAAAATTAGACAAAATTGAAAAAATGATTTTGCTAAATTTTATTTTTATGGGTTTGATGTCGTGAGCCTGGTTTAATGTTGAGATTCTAGAAGAAATTTTTATACAATATTTTAAATTCATTTCTGAAGATCATAGTGGTTTCCTTGTTAGTTCAATTTCTGTTCTCAAGGAATAAAACCACTTATTTTGTTAAAAAAGTTTTTTCATTTTTGACGTTTCGACTTCCTTAATTGGAAATTGTTTTCAAAATGACATAACAAAATATATAATAAAAAATTTATTATAAGAGAATTTATACTTCGTCATAAATGAAGTTTTCTTAATAATATTATCATAAGAAAAAACAAGATAAAAACTTATGATACTATCCCGATATAGAGGGTATCCTTTTTGCAATGAACTCTTTTTGTATATCCATCCATCCAAATTTTTGAAATATCGGCCGAACAATTAGAAACACATCCGTTATTATTTAAGCATATCAATGCTGCTTCTTTAAGTTTGCGGTTATAATTATTAGGTTCTTTTAATAATCTAGTTGAAGAATTCCATTGTATTTTATGACCAAAACCCCATGCATGTTCACATATTTTTGATTTTTCGAACTGTTTATTTTTAATGTATGATTGGTGTTCATTAAGTCTAATATGAAAAGGTCTAGATGTTCATCCTATATAAAATTTATTACATTCGCATGAAATTTTGTAAATACAATATTTTGAATTTCATTAAAAGGTTTTGTATTTACTATTAAAGATTTTAATGTATTATTAGTCTGAAAAACTGTTTTTAAATTAAATTTATTGCCAATCCTTCTAATTTTTTCGGATAATTTTGGAATATAAGGGATTTTTATTATACTTGAATGAAGTATTGGGGGATTTAAATTTTGTTCTTTATTTATGATATTTCAGTAAAGTTCACCATTTACAAATTTACTTGGGTAGTTGTTCTTAATCAAGACAGATTTGACAAGTGATAATTCATTCATTCATATTTAAAATATTGTCATTTGAACAAATTGTTTTTGCTCTATCGGAAAGAGATTTAACAATACCTCGTTTAAAACAAATTGAGTGGTTTGAATTCAAATTTAGATATCTATTTCTATGTGTTTCTTTTCTAAAAACTGATGTTTCAATACAATTGTTGTTATTGGGCATTAGTACATCAAGAAACGGTAATTTTTTATTATTTTAAATTTCAATTGTAAATTTAATAGTAGGTTCCGAATTGTTAATATTATATAAAAATGTGTCCATACATATCTAAACCAGACAGAAGGTCTTAAATTCTCCATTTCAAAATTCTCGATGAAAATATCACATAATTTTGGTGATAAAGATCCCATTGCCATGCCAAAATTTTGCTGAAAAAAATCACTATTTAATTGAAAATTTGTAGTTTTAATACATAATTCCAACAATTCCAGAATTTTAAATATGGGAACAGCTCAAGCCTGAAAGGCGGAATAGCTGATAATCCTTTCCTTCTTATATTAACATTATGAATGTCGGTCCGATAAATGATTTTACGAGAGGAATGAGGAGTTTTATCAGAAATTATTTTATGGTATACTGTGGCAGCATGTAGCATTCCTCGGTTATTAATATTTAACCAGCCTATTTCGCGAAGTTTTAGGGATATTCTTTGCCTTGATTTTAACCGTAAGCATAAATTCTGAATTTTTTTAATTTTCTGTTTTTATTGTGCTGTTAAATTATTATCTGGGTGGGTAAGCACAAACATTAAAAATCAGTCCTTAAGCAAAAGAAGAGATCGAGAAATAAACTAGAAGTTTTGATATTTAAGTATATGTAGATATAGATCTATTATTGGAAATATGGAAAATAAAATAGAGTAAGTAGGTGAATCATGTATTATACAGGGTGTCCCGTTGGTAAACGGAAATATTTTAAAGGTAGGTAGAGGTCGCAAAGGCGATTCTAAATAACCCATATATAATGGGTCTCTTGGCTTCCATAACCGAGTTACAGGGTGTTTTATCAATTATGCATAATTATTCATTTGGCCAGAACTTTTGAATCACTTAGTATATCTTTTCCATTTTTGGCATACATATTATACTCTTCACTAATAATGTACTGAAATATTGAGAGATATGAAAAACCAGGTTCGGCTTTAGGAAAAATTGAAACATATTAAAAATATCAAAACAACACCCTGTATATCACAACTTTAATATTTCCATTTTAGATTTGAATAGAGGGGAAAAAACTGAATTGAAACAAGTTGTTGTTTTTATCCCGCCACCGATTCGAATTGGAAAATTTTGAAAGTGAAAGTAAAATTTTCATTTAATTTAGATAAAACATATTATGAAACTCATTTTTTCTTTAACAACAAAACATTTATTAATAATTAACGAAATGTTGTTTTATGCACTTTCTTGCAGGTTTAATGATGTCCCTTACTGATTTTTTTTATAATAAATGGATTGTTTCTCAGTTCCTTTCAGGCTTCCTCAATTCTTTGAAGCAGTTCTTCTCTATTGTTTATTTCTTTAGAATACACCTTGGATTTCAGGCATCCCTATACAGCATAATCCATTGTGCTAAAATAAAATTATACGAGGTGATCGAAAAGTAATCAATTTAATATTTTGTTTAAAGTACAGATCTGAAATATTAATTAAAATCGTGTTAAAACGGACAAATAATAAAAATATGAATAATATAGGACTGTCTAAATGTCTAAAATAAATCCATTTTGAATATTAAACGATAAAAAATAATTTCTTTTTTTTTCTCTAAAATTTTACTTTATTCAAAAAAAAAAAATAGACGTGCAAGAAAGTGCATAAAACAAAATAGTGGACATTTTGAGCAATTTCGTTAATTATTCATAAATGTTTGTTGGTTACATAGCTACTATGAGCGTTTATTGTCCCGCTTTACTTTATACTGGGTGTTTAAAAAATAAATACCTAATTGAATTGTTTCCCCTAAGTTCGGGTCTACATGTACACCAGTACAGTGTAAAATTATTTTATTGATAAAACACCCTGTAACTCGGTTATGGAAGCCAAGAGACCCATTATATATGGGTTATTTAGAATCGCCTTTGTGACCTCTACCTACCTTTAAAATATTTCCGTTTACCAACGGGACACCCTGTATGACGAATGTAGGGCCGGGCTCAAAAAGTGTACTTTAATGTAATAATACAAACCGATGATGTGTAAGCATTTTGGTGGACAAACAGTCTTAACTTTCTATAAAAAAAATATTTCGTTCCTTTCTGTCAAAATATTGTCCTTGGGGGTGAAGTATGCCGGAAAAGGAGACTTACAGTAGATTGTTGTGATTTCAGACTCATAACCTCCCCATAAAGGGTTTTCTTCACCTCCGCAAAAAAACTATTGAAACCTACAACCAAAAAAGTACCCAAGAGCCTAGTATCAGCGATATCACAGTTTATGAGAGGTCAAAAGAGTCTGACAACTGGGCTATTAGGGTTTTTTATTAACATTAATCTAAAAATGTCGCGAAAAATTACCAATTTAAATGAAAATATCTACTATCGCATACATATCACCCTGTTACATTTTTCCTTTTAATTTTATTCAGTGACAAATGATAAACTATAAATTTTTTACCCCATTTTGACTACTGTAAGTATAACAGGGGAAAGAAAAACAGACATGCATATTTAGAGAAGTGATGCATTTTTTTTCAACAAATTTAACTTTCCGAAGTCATGCACATTGCACATTTAAAGATTTTCCGCTCAGTTTTGTAAAAATTTCGAAGTTCACCCTAAAAAAGAACCTAACATAAATCTACATCAGTTACGCAAAATTTACCCCAAAGACACCCCTCGAGATATCCACAAGCGAGACATTTGCAATTTTGTGAATCTCTTTTAAGAATTCACTACCAGAACACATATGTCATAAAAAATCTTTCTCAAATTTTTTACCAGGACAACGTGTGCGATCATCAGAGAATTAATATTCCTCGGTATTAGCATCTCGGGTGAGTTTTATCTGAGAAATCTGGGAAAAATGATTGTTAATTTTCGAATGAGAATTATTCACATACGGCATTCATATCTAGTTTTTGTTACGGTACACCAAAGCTGCTATACAAGAATATTGTAGGCGATTTTCCAATCATGGAATTCCAAAACATAAAAAGTGACTACCATTACCTATTATTTACAATTGTACATAAATTGGATTGAGAGCCCCTACTATACACTAAATTCTAAATTTTTAAGTCTAAGTCTAAAATCGATTGGGCAAGTCACTTGTGTAATAATGTCTTCTCAACCTTCTCCCATTAGATTCCTTGCCAGATAATTATTAGGATGGGTATATTTCTGCGATAGGTTGGATATTTCCTCTTTAATACTCATCATTTGGACGTCTTGGGCAATTACATTATTAGGTCCATACCAAGGGGCGTTTACAATACTGCGAAGAACTTTGGACTGAAACTTTTCTGGAAATTAGATGTTAGATTTGGACGTTGCGCCCCAGAGTTGTATTCCAGAGCTCCATATTGGTTTCAGAACAGGTTTGTAAACGAACAACTTGTTGTTAACTCAATCCCAGTTGTTTGCGAGTGTATGTGTGTTCTTCGGATAAGTCTCCGGTCCAGGAGTATCCCCAAACATTTGATGTGCTCTTGATCTGGTAGAAGGTTGCCGTTGAATGCATCGGTTGGACAGGTGCCTTTTCTCTGAGTGAAACGACAAACTTTTTTTCATTTACTTTAATACGTAATCGTTTGAGCCAGATGGAGATGTCATCAAGGATAATTTGCAGTGCTCGAGAGGTGGCGGCTGGGTCTTGGTGAGAGGTTAGGGCGCCGTGTCATCTGCATATGTTGCAGTAGTTAAATTGTTAATAGTGGGAAGATCAGCTGTGAACAAAAGATACAAGACTGGTCCGAGTACGCTTCCTTGAGCCACACCTGCTTTTATAGGATGTTACAAGTTACAACTCGGTTCAGGAATTTTACTCGGAAATGTTGGAAAGGCAGAAATCGCTTTATTAAAAACAAGCTCATTTGATAAGTTTAAAACGCGAAATTCAGCGTATTAAAAATGAATTGATTGGTGAGCACTTGAGTGAATTAACTAATGACAGCAGTACCGATTATTCACTCTGGAAAGGAACCAAACGATTAAAAAGTCCTATTACACATAACCCACCAATTAGAAAGGAAGACGGGAGTTGGCTCGAAATAATATACAAAAAGCAACCAGATTCGCAGAACACTTAGAAAAGACCAACGATGGTGAAGAGACCCAAGACTGGAATGAACCAGAACAGGAAGATTCAGTCATTAGACCTACTTCTCCAAAAGAAGTTTATGTGGAAATCGAAACAAATATAAATCCTAAAAAAGCCCCTGGATTTGATCTCATTACCGGGGAAATTTTGAAACAACTCCCACGTAAAGCTGTTGTCAAACTAACCAACCTTATCAATGCATCATTTAGGATGAGATACGTACCTCAGCTAAGGAAAGTAGCAGAGGTTATAATGATACCTAAGCCAGGTAAACCTCCCCAAGAAGTAACGTCATACCGACCAATCTCTTTGTTGCCTGTTATTTCGAAACTCTACGAAAAATTGCTTCTTAAGAGATTAAAACCTACAATAGAAGAAAAGGACCTGATTCCCTCCCATCAATTTGGTTTTAGAGAAAAACACTCAACCATCGACCAGGTGCATAGAATCACAGACATAATTGAAAAGTCTTTAGAGGAAAAGAAAGTCTGCTCCACCGTTTTCCTAGACGTGGCCCAGGCTTTTGATAAAGTCTGGCATGAGGGCCTTAACCACAAGTTAAATTTGTTACTACCACGTCAGTATTCAGAACTCTTAAATTCCTATTTATCAAACAGATATTTCAGAATAAAACAGGAAGATGTAGGCAATTAAGGCAGGAGTACCCCAATGTAGTGTACTAGGTCCAGTACTCTACTTACTGTATACCAGTGATATTTCTAACCTTGAGCACGATACTATTGCAACATTTGCTGATGATACTGCCATTCTGGCTATTGGAAAAGACCATGAAGAAGCCAACCGAAAATTACAAACATCTGTACATCAGATTAACACCTGGACTAAAAGATGGCGTATTAAGTTAAATGAAAATAAATCTGTTCATATTAACTTTACTAATAAACGAAACCACCACATTCCCATAAGAATAAATAACGCTCAGATTCCCTATGCTAATACAGCGTTTGGACGTATGGTAGTCAGCTTTGGGGCTGCGCCAGTAAAAGTAACATTCAAGTTATCCAACGTTTTCAAAATAAAGTATTAAGGAACATCGTCGATGCACCCTGGTACTGTCGCAACAGTGATCTTCATAGGGACCTGGATGTAGAAACTGTTGACAAGACTATATCTAAATCTGCCAGCAGCCATGAACAACGGCTGCTCCAACATGGGAACGTTGAGGTCATCCAGCTCCTCGATAATACCAATTTGATAAGAAGACTCAAGAGGACCAAACCTTTTGAACTAGTTCAGTGACAGTGCTAGTTACAAACAGATTATTGTCCGGATTTGTGTTACACGTTACCGGTAGTGTTACTAAAATTATCAGACCCTAAGGTACACTAGTGGGTAGGACCTTCTAGTTAAGTTAAGTTGGAACAAAATTGCTTATTGATCTTCATGATCAGATTGTAATTATAGAAAATATTCCCACAGAGTGTTTTGCTACTAAAAAAAAAAAATCGATAAGAGAATCTGTGTTAGATTGTCGAATTTCAACAAGGACTGATGTAATTAAATGCCAGTCAAGGCGGGTAGTCCGAGGAGTAGCTAGTTGACGTTTGAGTACGGTACAACCATTTGATATAATTGTTGAAGTAAAGCAAAAATCTGCATTTTTTTGTTATAACTAGAGCAAGTGCATATGCTAGTCAACCAAATAAGCAAAGACCTAAACGCTAAAAGATATTGTTCAGCTGCTTTCCTCCAAGCCTTTGACAAGGTATGGCACACAGGATTGCAATTCAAACTAAAGAAACTTTACTTGGAAAAAATATATATTTACTAAACGTAAGCAACTAGGACTGAAATTAAGCCATGTGTTGGTTCAATGGCCGCAATTCAAAATTGTCCTTGTAGTCCAGTAAATTAACGCCACAAAAACCCTAAACGTGGGCATCAAGTCTCCCCGTCAAAAATGTTTTTTTATTTGCAGGTATTCATAGGTACATTTACCTCCGAAAATCTCAGCTACGTGGAATTTGTGGAAGGGTGGGAAAATGGCTCTAGAGTTCGCGAAAATCCGTTTTTCGACGATATCTGCCGAAATATGACTCTTAGAGCATTTTTTTAGACAAAAAATGAAGAGCGGTTCATAACCTACAAAAGCTGTCCCTATGATTTTTTTCGCTACACTAATATATTTTGCAAAAACGGCGTTTCAAAAATTCGCAATTTTGAGAATCTGAAAATACGGCGCTTCATTATAAAAATATTTTTCTTCTTAGGGCTGATTAGGACTGATCTTGTCTTTGTTGGTTGCTTCGGCATAACCCTTAAATAATATCAGCTTCTGCGAGCTTAGGTCCGTGAAATATACTTTCGTCGTTTTGGGACTGATCTTATCTTTGTTGGTTGCTTCGGCATAACCCTTAAACAATATCGCCCCCTAGTCCCCGCGATATGTCAATTACCCTGTTTATTTCTTAAGTTAAGAAAGCTATCTAACTCACCTGGTTTTAATTAAATAATTTAGTAATATTAATTAACGCTTCCAGTTAATTATGAGTGTCTAAAAAAAAGCGTATAATAAATTTTACCGATTCTAATTTCAGAGTTTAACAATTTTAATAAAATCTAAAAGTCAATTTCATAAATAATAAGATTAATTATCAAAATTAATGAAATTAATTAACGCTCCCGGTTAATTTTCATTTTTTTACTTCCAAGAAGGGTTAATAAAATTTTACAGGTTTTAATTACATAATTATCAACGTTAATTAAAACTGTCAGCCAATTTCCGAACTATTAAGTCCTAAGTAACTCTCCTGATTAATTACTAAAATTAATGAAATTAATTAACGCTCTCGGTTACTTTTGAGCATTTAAAAAGTGTTAATAAAATTCTTCCAGGTTAATTTAATCATTTTATAAATTTAATAGCTCTTCCGGTAAATTTTAAAATTTAAATAAATTTAAATAAAGTCTGATTGAGTCCGTCATTACCGTCAGTTAATAGAGCTGAATCGAAAGTTTCTTTTAACGTATTATTTTTTTTGTTCAGGGTTAAAACGGATGGGCTTTGAAATATAAAAGAAACAATTTTATAATAATTAATAAAACACAATAGATGTGGCAACGTTATTTCTGGTTTATATTCACAGACCTTACCTCTTTTCGGGGCGTTTAAAAAGCATATAATAAGTTAAAAAAAAACTAGTCTGAGCAACAAGACCCCTGGAGATTACCGTATCTCTATCTGAAGTTACCTGTGCCCCTAAAACGCCGTTTCTAAGGGTTGTGGAGTAAACCACATTAAATAATCTGGCGCCCGAGCAATGTCCGTATTAATGCGTCAGTCGTAAGGCATAATTTTCTTTGTGGCAAGAAAAAGCTTTACAAGTGGTATGTATCAGATGAAAGTACATAGGCTAAAAATCCCACGCATTTTTAAAATCATTTTTTTTTAAATATAACATTATCCTTAGCTCCTGTCTGTTGTAGACGGGCCCTATTTGCATAAATTTGTATACAATTTTATAAAATAAATATTAAAAAAACCATTCGGAATATTTTACGGAAGAATTAATATTTATCATCCCCTTTATGAGGTATTCAATGAACAAAATTTCAAATGTTCAATTTTGTAGATTTTAATGAACCACACGTGCGATAATGTCAAATACGCACTACATGTACATCAAATCTACCATGATTAAATTAAAGTATGGCGTGTTATTTTTGGAAGCGAAGTATGAATTACTGAAATATTGGTTTTTGAAATTGGCTACATAATTCTAAAGGTGATTGTATTTTGGATCAATATTATGAATATCGTTCTGATCTATTATCCTTAAATTAAATTTGCCCTCACTGCATTTACAATCGGGAGATGATGTTTTACGACATTTAATTCATTTATAATTATAAAAAACAACTCGAAGAATTAATTCAACTTCTATAGATAATCATGAGAAACATTTTGGTGGGAAAAGTTAAGCAATGTGGTATCATCATCCAAATATATAATATCCCTTCTCTTACAAAGTTTTTGTTAAATAAATTTGGCGACTGATAATTTTTCACCGACCTTACATAAAACGGATCAAACTAATGGTTCCTATTAAGTTTTTTCTCAGCGATTTAGCGACCATAATGACCACATTTTAATGCATTCGGCATACGGAAGGCAATATTATTGCACCATTTTCAGAAGTCTCGTAAAATGTCGCCGGAGTGGGCCTGACGTTTGAGAAATTTATGGAGGCTCTAACTCTTTCCTTCTAGACTTCATTTCGACTTAGCGAATAAGTTTTCTCCACAAAACAAAGTAATACATGATGTAGGGAACTATATATTAGGTGTTGGACATACACCGAGGTCCGCGCGGAAAATTTATGATAGCTGGGATCGGTTTTTTTTTGACCGTCACTGAAATTGCAGAATCGCATCCGGTATATTATATTTTGTTACGAGAATTTTTATTTTTGAAATAAATTAAACACAGAGACTAATTAAAATTTATTAAATTAAGAAGGCAGAAATATCTCACTGTGAATGGAACAAATCTGAATAAATTAGTGTTAGATCAATTTTGTTCTGGCTAATAAAACAACGTTTTAAAAGTCGAAACGTCAAAAATTGGGTTCCAACACGCGTTTTAACCGATGAATTCAATACCTATGAGGGCAAGTAGTTCAAGGAGTTATTGTTTTTCTATATATTTCGAAATTTAGTGGAGTAGATGTGGCTTTCGAAAACTTACAGGTGAAATCAAGTAATTTTTTTCCCAATCGATGAAGTTAGATCCCCCATCAGTCCTGCATGAAATATTCAAACGCGGTGGCGGTGGGGGACGGGGAAATCCAGCTCAATTAGTTCGCGAAATATCGCGATTTGAAATTACAAAAATTTTCCAATTTGTTAAATAAATAATTATAAATGTCCGAGCGTAAAGAGGTTAGTTGTAGATTGTGTTACTGATAATTTTTCGAAAATTTAAAAAAAAAAACCGCATGTCGATCCGATTTCTCCGAAAAAAGTTACAGGTATAATGCTAGTTTGACCCCACTATACCCCAAGAAACATTGAATATTTCAAACTTTTCTCTCTATTTAAAATTTGTCTATAACGAAACTTTCTTTAAATTACCTAATATAATTCCCTCGTTGTAAGTAATTTATATTTAGACAATTTACAAAGTTAATTTTAAAATAAACAATTATTTTAATAATGGGTGAGTAGACAAAGCGCTAGCTTTTAAGTGGTGTGACCTTTGAGGCATTGAAAAGTTTAAATTTTGTAGCTACTAATCTCAAATAATTAACCAAAAAACCAACCGGAATTTATGTAACATTTTAAAAATCAAATTTTTAAAATTGTTATTTTTAAATTTGGGCCACTTTGTATATCACAAAATTCCAGTTTAATTTCGATTCTACGCGTTAAATAGTGGGGAATCATCTAGCAACCGAGGCTTCGAATTCGAATTTAGGAAATATTTTATTCACTTTCGATTGAGAACTTAGTTTGAAAAGTCTCTTTAAAATTAGTGTACTGTGATATAGCCTGGTAAGCACATTATTTTTTCTAATCTGTTATTTGTAAAAAAGTCTAAAAATCTTTACACAAATTTAGTAATTATTCTTAAATTATTTTATTAATGTTTTCGAGTTTTTTTTATATATTTATTGTACCTAGATGATTGCTATTAATTCCTATTTACAAAATATTATTTATATCGAAAGGCCATAGACAGAACAAAAATAATTTTTTCTCTAGTTGAGGCGGATTTCACACATCCATCCATTCATTGTTCATTCTTCACTCATTCGATAGTTCACTTGTTGTTCTGAACTAAATCTACAGCGTCGGCCACTGCACTTGTTTTTTTTGGGAATTTAGTAACATTCAATTACTAAATCAGCCGGAAGTCCAGAAACTGGAATTGATCCCGATTCCTGGTAGCTGCCGATATATAAAAGTCGATGTAGACTTTTCTTCAGCGTTGGCCAAAAACTGTGAAAATGTCGGCAAATCTTAATTAGTTTTATATATAAATATTTTTTTCAACTGATTTAGTTTTTAAGAAATTTTGAGGTCACTTGTATTCTTACATTTTATATTTTGGTATTTCGTATTTTTTTGTAATGGCTATAATAAAATTGTAAAACTTTTGTAAACTATATTTCAACAAATAATTTTAAAAAATAGTAATTTTTTTATCTTTAAGTATTCTTTAATATTTCCTGTCGGTGTGACAACATTCTCAAATATCTTAATTTTGCATTAATGATAAAGTTCTGTATTCATATTATTTTTGATCAAAGCTAGAATATTTATAATTCTAAACTAGCTTGAAAAATATTAAAATAGAATTATTGGCGCCCTCTAACCCTTCAAATACTTCATTAAATGTCTATTAGGAAAGCTGGATCTCACACCTGAAAGTAAAAGTTTCATATGCTCAATTTTTTTCTTTTATTATTAGTAAATCATTTTTAAAAAAAAAGTAAGTATTCTGAGCTAGTAAAATAAAAAGTAAAATTAAAATAACTTAACGATACAAATTTGAGTAAAATAGGTACAATTATTAAATATTGTGTTTGTAAAATTGATTTGATTGGATAAAAAGTGTTGAGTATTGAAAATTTAACACTTTTAATAACCAATAAAGGCAACTAAATTTAACCAATACACATTTAAATTTAATCTGCGGCGCGAGCTTTAGTTTAAACGTCAATGTCAAATAAATGTATTTTAAATTAATTCCAATAAAAGCCATTCACTCAAAAATTTATCAAATTTGTTAAAATGGATATTTCAAGTACTACACCTGAATTAGTCGAAATTGCAAAAAAAAACAACGAAACAGCTTCTACCCAAAAAATCTAAAAACAAATATATGAATTGACATTTTCAGAAAATGTATTGCTTTCCTATTTTGTTAGTAGATAAAGTATTATACAGGGTGTTTCATAAGAAATGGTCAATATTTTAATCATAGGTGCAGGACATCCAAATATTAATATTTTACTTTTCAATACTATTATCACTATTAACCGAAAATTACCACAACGTCTTACTATAACAGATAATATAGAAGGCCAATCAGGGTAGGTAATATTAGGAACTGATCAAGATACTAACTGCAACTGCCTATCTTATCTTCATACAAAATCCTAGGTGGGTCCATCTTATAATCCCACCCCCCTCCAAGAAGATGATAAAATAACGATTTACCCTTAGATTATAGATTTTTATAATCTAAGGATTTATCCCATTTACATTTTTAATACAATTATAGTCACATTTATAGATTTTGAACCCTCAGATTACTTTCTATAATCTATGCTAAGCTAAGATTTTCAAGAAGTCAATGATGAATAACGATTTAAACAACTTAATGTAGGTATACCTAATAGTCAAATTTATAGGTCTTGAAAAATTTTTGTTAGATATCTTGTTGTTAATTTACTCCACCATTTACAAAACAATTGCAAATAACTCAAAAAAAATTTTGTAAAGTAGGTACCTACATACCGAAATAATACTCAATAATACATATTCAAAAAATATATATTTTTAAATGATGATTTTATGTACCCCGTAAATAATATATAGACACCCACATCTGAACTTTCCTGTTCTGACATATTACTCCGGCTCGATGGCGATTTTACTATACATACCTCTGGGTCAAATGTTATCTATTAAGATACAGGGCGTTGAAGATAATAATAATAATAATAATAATATACGCCCTGCAATTCACTCCCTTACGAGTGAACCCCATAAAATGTATTTTTCGGTTTTTGCAATAATTTCTTTATTATTTAATATATTGACTTGAAATTTGGTATGGTTATATTTTTAAGTTAGTAAATAATAATAATAATAATAATAATAATAATAATAATAATAATAATAATAATAATAATAATAATAATAATAATAATAATAATAATAATAATAATAATAATAATAATAATAATAATAATAATAATAATAATAATAATAATAATAATTTCACTCCCTTACGAGTAAACCCCAGAAGCTCTGCAGCTTCTGCGGGGGAGGGACGGCTATTATTATTATTTACCGTGTTATCAATTTTGAGATTAGATAAAGAGGGCGCCACCTACACTCTACTAAATGACGAAAAGTATCAATTTTTTGTATTCCTGACCTTTTTTGAATTTTTTTCAAGTCTGTATGATAAGAGATATTTGCATTTAAAATATTCTAGCCACTGTATATATTTCATTTACTTTACTATATGTCAACATAGTAGGCTTTGAAACTAAAATGAAAATGTACAGCTGTCAAATAATTAATGTAATGTAATTTAATGACTGCAGTGTTAATTTTGTTCACTAAATTCCATCTAAGTATGCATTTCTCTAATTCATAAATGAGATATATGATTTGTGTTTATGCACAACTATATTTTTCTGGACTTGTTCCTCCCATCTAACAATTAATTATTTGATAGCTGTACATTTTCATTTTAGTTTCAAAGCCTACTATGTTGAAATATGTTAAAGTAAGTTAAATAGATACTGTGGCTAGAATATTTTAAATGCAAATATCTCGAAATGAGATGAATTTATGATATTAAAACAAGTATACCTTTTTTGTTCAAATTTACAGGTGTATCACAAAGACTTGAAAACAATTCAAAAAAGGCCATGAATAAAAAACAATAGAATCTTTTCTTTATCCAGTAGAGTGTAGGTATCTAATCTCAAAATTGATAACACGCTTATGATTTACTAACTTAAAAAAATAACCATACCAAATTTCAACAATATGTTAAATAATAAAGAAATTATTGCAAAAAAAGCATCCTGTATCTGGTAGAAGATAACATTTAACACAGAGTTATTTAGTAAAATATTAATATTTGAGGTCCTGAACCTATGACTAAAATATTGACTCGGATGATTACAGCACTCTCTCGCCAGCTTGCTCGTGCTACAAACTTCAGTCGCGTGTACGAAATTATGCAATAAATTAACTCATAATATTAGACAGATAGAAAGTCGAAACCATTTCAAAAATGCGACACAAAAAATACTAGTAAATACTGAACCCTATAGAGTACAATACTACTTTAATGCCCCTGTATAAATTTATAAGATTTCTAAAAATTTATAAAATTTGTAATAGTTTGGAAAATATGTAAGATTTCAAAAAATTTGTAAAATTTGTAAAATTTGAAGATTTGTAAAATTTGTAAATATTTCTTTTCTGTATGACGATATTTCGCTCTAAATATATAAGTAATTCCTTTATGTATATGTGATTTTCGAAACAATTATTATTATTATTATTATTATAAAATAACCCAACTATTAATTTAAATATTTTTGGTTTTTTTACTCTCTACCATTCAACTATTTACTGTTCCTTTGAATATAACCTGGTAGTTAAAACTCCCTCTCCACGCCCAAACGCCCATTATAGTAACACAAACCTTCAAAATTCATTGTGTATGCTACCCATTTCTGAGCAATAAAAATATCACCACGTCACAAATTAATTTTGCATGATAAGCTCGGCATTGTTGCTCTAACTCTATTACGGTCTCCTAAAATTGGCCAATTTAGTCAAATGCAAAACCCTTAAGTTCATTTCTACAGTAATACTGAGGATGCTTATTCATTGTAGTGTAAATTCTCAGTAAGAGGTCGTTACTGTATAAGATAAGCAGTCAAACACTACAATAACTGCTCAGAATATGAGGAACGGCTTTGCAATTACCGCCGAAACTGAAGCAAATTATCAATGAATGTTTATAGCAGTGGCTGAATCGTGTTGGATTAACGTCATGTACAATTGGCCTGCAATGAGAAGACTAATTATTTGTTATTGTATTCAGAATTAGTAGACTGGTTCAATTTTGCGAAATTAGTTCTAAATTAGGTCAAATGACTAGGATAAACCGGGAGGGCTAAGCCGGAATGGCGAGGATAATGTTCTTTTATCAATAAGGCGAGATTTGGAAATACTAAAAATCAAATAGTTTCACAACAATTTACAACTTTTAATATACCAAAGGATCTACATGATCATAACGATTTTTTGTTTAAAATAAATAAATAAAGGTTATTTTCCCATAATCAAAAGCAAAAAATTAAAAGTCAAAAATAATCAACACACATTTTAAAAATCTAAAAAAGGGGCTGCATTCTTATCCATGCAGATTTTACAGCGATTATTTTTTTCATCTGTCAAAACAGTCAGTTTTTGTGGTTTCAGCCAATAAGAGCTCAGGATCCTAACCAATCATTGTGTTTTATACTGATAAAACAGCTTCGTCGTTTTTGTTTTTTGATTAAACTATGTTTACCTTTTTTGAAATGTCAAATGTAAACATTTAACAATTTTTATTATACTAAAATGTATTGCAAATCTATGTTAATAACCAAATTTCAAAATGTATTTGTAAACTAACCTGTTTTTATTAGTTTATTTCAAATCGCCTTTTACACACCTCACTTCAACACTAAACTTTTTGTTCATTAAATATCAGTTTTTGAATACCTAAACACCTAAAATTAATTAAATTAAGAAAGACTTCATTTCATTCTTCTTCTTCGCTTTTATTTACTGCGCCGTTCCGCGGGGTAGCCAATCAAAAAATCGCCTTGGTGGCCCTGTATGTAAAACTATAACAGCTCACATGAGGTTTCAATTTAAATTGATAAAGAATATTTTCAATATTTGTGTGTAAAGTGTCTTTTGCATAAATAACTATGTTTTCTGTTTTTAATACAAAATGATTCAAAAAATAATCCTTTCAAATACGACTCGTCCTCTGAAATTTTATAGATTAAATTTTTGATCTTCATACTCAAACGCCTTTATTTTAGGCAAAACCACTCAAACAAACTGATTTGAGATAAAATCGACTCGTTCTGCGCACTCGTGATTTTATCAATCAGTTTGTTTTCGTGGTTTTTCTGAATAAAGCCGCTTTCGTGAAAACCAAAAATTTAATCGATAAAATTTAGAGGACTCGAGGTATTACCTTTGATTAATAATAGCACATCCAAGATTTCTTAGTTGAATCGTTATTTTTTTGTTCGAAACGTCTGACTTCGTTGTCCCAATATTATTATATACTTGTGAGTCCAAATCAAATCGTTTGAAGTGAAGTTTGAAGGCCTGTAAGATGACCCCATCTAGACCCTATCGACTATTTTATCTTGGGATACATGAAATACTTATTGTACGAAAGCATCGTGAAAACTAAAGAATATTTATTAACAAAAATCCAATCTGGGACAAAACACAATCAGTCAAAACAAAAGGAACGTGCACACAAGTCAAGGGTTACTCTACAAAAAGTAATTCAAATTTTCCAGTCGGATCAAAATTTATAATGGAAAAACAGTTAGATTTCAACATTTTAGTAATTAGTATTAGTACCGTAAAATTAGAATTGTAAATGGAAAAAATTAGGGACAAGCTGAAAAAAACTTTTTGAAACAATTGTTATAAACAAAATAATGCAGTTATGAAAAAAAGTCAGGAATTGAAAGTTGTTGCAAATGTAATTCTCTACAAAATTGCTATTTTTTGTAAGATTAAAAATCAGGGAGTTATTTGCAAAAAACAAACTCACCCCCAATAACCACCCTTCTGCAAGGGGTTGAAGGTCGAAAACTTGGATTTGAGTTCGTCCCTTTGACCAAAAACTACCTGCAAAATTTCAGCTTGCCCCTAATTTTTTCCATTTAGCCAATGGTAAATTGTCTCTATTTACTGTACTCTATATTTGTAAGTCTATATTTGTAAGTAGTGCTGAATTTTGTATGCGACATATTAAACAAAATCAATTTAAAGTGATTCCCTTACGTTTTACAAAATTAGTATTCAGATGCATACTTACGAAATGTTATTTCTCAAGTCGATTATTCGTTACGTACCTGAAACATAATAGAACAATTTCAATAAATTTGCGGATTCGAAGCAAAGAGACAATAATGTTTCCCTTAAAGGTATAATGGAGAATATGGTAATTGACGAAATCAAGCAGCCATTGCCGTCTGCCCGGAAATTTAATAAAAAAGTGTAACGTATTAATACACACAAACGAAATTCAATCAAATATAATTTATGAAAATTAAAGCATCGCTTTCAGCTTTGCTATACATTTAATGTTTAAAAAAAAATCGTTTTTTCTCTCACTTTATTTTAAGCTATGATTATTCAGGAATACGCTCGTAAAATTTCATGGTAAAATTTCAAAAATTAACATAATAAGATAACTTTAAAATTTAGTTGTTTTGTCAAAGAAACATGATTTTAATGTTGCTCTTTCCAACTAGAAGTTTGTCCAACTGCTATACTCATACACATACAAAAGTCTTTTTGATATTAGTAATTATCATAAGATTCTATAGCAACATTTTTGATAATAGACTTTCCTGGAAACAACATATTTAAGATACCAACATTCAATTCAATTATATTCAATTCAATTCTATTATATATAATTCAATTCAATTCAATTATATTCAATTCAATTCAGTTACATTTATAAAAAAATATTACAATTCATACAGTGTTTATACAATCATTTTCCAAAAAGACACATAGTGCACCTAGACCTAGGGTCTGTATGTGTACTTCACTCACATTTTATAGAATGTTAACTTATATCACAAACACATAAATAAATTGGATGTGAATTACTCTAAACCTATAATCAGACATTGAACTAGAGCAATTCCAAATATGAGGAATAATGTTCATAAACATCTGCAAAATTTAGACAACTGGCTATAATTTTTAAAATTGTTCATTTCCAGCGGAAAACTGTTGAGAATTTTCAGGACTAAACTGGTTAAAACTCTTTGATTAGCATCTTTGCTATAAAAGGAAACATGAATATGAAAATTTGAAAGGGTCAAAGTACTGTACCTTGAAGAACACCAATTTCGATGGTTTTGGGATGACTGTCTACATATTGGTGTGATCTACTGGACAAATAGCTCTTAAAGACTTTCAACATATTATAATTAGGGTTGTTTTGTCCACATCTGCTACTAAACCTACAATCTATTAATAGCTTAGAGCCGTCAGCTGAAGTCCAGCAGAAAGTCCTTATTGTAGAGCTAAAGTAAATCTATAAATCTTTAGAATCCCATCTATTCACTATTAATTCTTCTATAGCCGTTTAGTCAGTCTCCCAGTATCTCAAGACCCTTCTCCTTTCTCAAAAGACCCCGCACAAAAAGATAGGAAATGGCCGCTCGGTCAAATTGTCTGAATTTTTGATATGTTATACATTTTGTCATTCTGAACAAAAGTCTCAATGGGCACTAAGCTTTAAAGTCCATGGTTTGGCTGCTATGGAGCTCCGAAGCTCCGTGACTCCACCATGGTATAGAAACATTTAAAACGCATATCACCTTTTTAAAAATCATATTTTTATTATTTTAATGTATGCCCTTAAGTTTTCGAGGATGCTGAATTTAAATATGATGTCAAATCCATAATATTGACAGTTGACAGCTGTCAAACGCTTTAAAGAAAAAAGAAATCTTATATTAAAGAATGTTATTATGATGTTATAATGTTTTTGAGGACGCTGAATTCAAATAAGATGTCAAATAGATAATATTGACAGTTGTCACTTGTCAAATAGCTGTCAAATGCTTTTTAGTAATAAGAAATCTTATATTAAAGAATATAATCATATTTTTTTGAGGACGCTGAATTCAAATGTAATGTCAAATTGATAATATTGACAATTGACAGCTGTCAAATAGTTGTCAAATGCTCTTAAAATAAATAAATCTTACACTAAGGAAAAGAAACTTATGATTATGATACAATTAACAGTAGATACAGCTGTTTTGTAAAGAGTACTTAAAAACTAGTTTACGGCTGTATCGATTTGACAATAGATTCGAATTAAGCGTCCTCAAAATTATAAGTTTATTTTCCTTAATGTAAGATTTCTTTATTTAAAAGCATTTGACAACTATTTGACAGCTGTCAATTGTCAATATTATTGATTTGACAATACATTTGAATTCAGCGTTGTCAAAAACATATTCTTTCTTATTAGTAAAAAGCATTTGACAGTCAATATTATCGATTCCTTATTATCTTATTCCTTAGTGTAAGATTTATTTTTTTAAGAGCATTTGACAGCTATTTTACAGCTGTCAATATTATCAATTTGACATCTTATTTGAATTCAGCGTCCTCAAAAACATATGATAACATTCTTTAATATAAGATTTCTTTTTTCTTTAAAGCATTTGACAGTTATTTGACAGCTGTCAACATTATGGATTTAAAATCATATTTAAATTCAGCATCCTCAAAAACTTAAAGGCATACATTAAAATAATTAAAATATAATTTTTAAAAAGGTGATATGCGTTTTAAAGGTTTCTATACTATGGTGGAGTCACGGAGCTTCGGAGCTCCATAGCAGCCAAACCATGGACTTTGGAGCTTAGTGCCATTGAGACTTTTGTTCAGAATGACAAAATGTATAACATATCAAAAATTCAGACAATTTGACCGAGCGGCCATTTCCTATCTTTTTGTGCGGGGTCTTTTACCTCTTAGTTAAGTATTTATTCCAATCTTTCAAATGAAGATTATCGAGAGGTCGAACTTCAAAGTGGCTCACCCGGTATATTTCTGTGATATGTTAATTACCGCTAATGTGCATATTCCTTCATATATTTCTTTTCATATATGTTACCCCAGTCATCCGTCAGGCATCCTCATTTTATCGATCTAATTGTATGTTCTCTCTTTTGAAGTTTCCGTTACTACAGAGTATGCATTATAATTGGACTGACTATATACCATCAGCAACAATCCTATACAATTTTCCTTTTAATTTGCGAGGGTATAGCAGTCATGACAATTTCCTCTCTGCCAAAGAAATCGAACGTGCGTCTCGAAAATATTGAAATTGATCGATGTAATATTTCAAGCACTAAAGAAATTAAAAATCCAATTGTTTGCAGTGACATACGCTCTTCCATTTTTCTAGCAATAAAATAATTTAATAGATATGACCGTATTCAATTTTTTCAATAATAAACTCATTTCCATGCCTTTAACGTAACGTTTAAAAATCACCAAGACGCGAACCAGAATTAACCTCGGAGACCAAAATGATTAATTACTCAAAAAGAATTACTACTTTCAATTAGAAGAAAACGCGGTAATTTTTTATGCTAAAGTTTGTTAATGACTACTTTTTTCCAGATTTTAATTCTCGACCGGAAACACCCATAAAAAGTAGCGCGGAGCACGATGGATACGGTCGACGTTTTTGAAGGACACTATTCTTGGTTTCTGATGAAATTTAATGTGTAGTAAAAATATGCGTTTTGACTCAAATTTTAGTTTCCCTCACAAGATGCATTATCAGAAAACCATCTTAATGTCAAGGGTGACTATCAATTTTATACTTTTGCTGATAAAGTATGTTTCTTTCTTAAAGCTGACAAAGGAAACAAAGTTGTTGTATTAGGCAACAATGATTATTTTGAGAGAGTTACCTATTAGGATCAAAACAAATATAAAACCACGAAGGGAAGGAAGGCTGTAAGTAATTGCTTATAGCAATTTATGAAAAATGTATTAAATAATCCGAATTTATAGTCATTCGACATAATAATAAGGTACTATTTGACATCTATGGTAGACCCTGATGCGACAAGTGGGAATATCGCAGCTGATTCACTTCAGTCAACACAAGATGGCTAATTTGATTTTACTAGTTCATCATTTAGTTATTTTCTCCTTAGCTAATCAATAACAGATATTTAGAATAAAGCTGAGAAATCTGGTATTATAGCAGAGGCCAGAGTTTGCAGCCGAGGTGAATTGCCAAAAGCAATTGCCGAGGCGGCAGAACTAAATTAACAGAATTAATGAAATGAAATGTACAATTTGTTACTCTTCTTCTGGTTGCGAGATTTTTCAATCAGGACTTCTTTAATAAGCGAACTTTTCAATTTAATTCAATAAACTTGCTAAGAAGATTAAGTTAGGTTAAACTGTCAAACAATAAAGGCATAAGGCGACTCGATGGGTAGATTAGATTAGTATGTAGCTTATGTGCTTATGGTAGCCTCTCCACTACAACCTTTGCAGATCTATTGTTATTAGACTCCACAGACCAGATCTTAAGTCCTCTATATATTGAGAGGCTTGTGGCTTTTCCTCCCCTATCGTCGAAAACTTTAGCCTTGTTAGACTTTCGCAGTAGCACAGAACGTATGCTGAGGTTTCCTTATCTTCTTGACAGAACCTGGTTGTGTCAGGGGCCCAACCATAATATTCTGGCTTAGTAGGTACTCCGTGAATTTTGGAGATGGTTCCTTAATGAACTCTTTGGCCTGTCTCATTCCCGGCGCCTTGTTGCACCATTCTTGAGAATGCTTTTGCATCCAGGTACTGTTTATATGTTTTTTGCAGTGATTTCGCTATACCACAAAAAGGTTCTGGACCATCTGGGACTCGATGGGTAAGTCAATCTGTTTACACTGGAATGCGCTAGATAGAGACACCTGTATGTGTGTATATGATATATAATATTCATATTTTGATAGACGCTTGAAAAAACTTATTTTTTACTTTGACTTTGCCATTTATCGAACTTATAGCTTATAATAGTGTCTACATGATCAATATCTCACAACTAGAAGTTTCTTCACTACCAATCTCCATTGTTTCCTGCTTTTTGTTTCATACTTTCAATCTTGCATCTCTAGCTGTTTTAAGTCTTCTTTAATTTTTTCTAGGTCCCGCTAATATTTTTTGTCCTATCTTTCTCTCTTTTTCCTATTATTTAATCTATTATGCTGACAATCATTTTGCCCTCTCTGTTCTCACTGCTTTTGAAGATGTCAATAATTTCTTTACTTGCTCTTCTTTTTCATAAGTTCTGTTTTATTCAATATTTTTTGTAAGATCCTTATTTTTCATTGTCCATGATAGGAATCCATATCTTGCTGCGGCTCAAGCTACTATCTATATACCCTTAGGCCTGTCCATATTCATCCATTCGATTCCTTTTCAATATTTCAAGGAATAACTTTGTGTTTACTGTCGTACAGATATTTTTTTATTGTGTTCTGGCATATATGGTGCAAGTGGTTAAATAACACTTGTTAAAGAAATGAGTAATAGTTTTACGTATAGAAAATGTTCCTGATAGGTCGAACACGATTAGATCTAATATTCGTTACCATTACACAAAGACCGTTGAAGACAGACTTTAAACTCTTTATTAAATGCAGTAATGTATAGAATAGGTCTCAAAGAAATTGTTCCAGAATGAATGAGTTTATGTTTCTTATTTTAAATATTTCGCGCCTATTTTAGTCTCAAATCGCTTATTTTGAATTTATGCGTTTCTAGTACTAGTGAAGCGACCTTGAATTAAAAAAGTACAATTTTGTCGGCTTATTATAATTTACTGTCTTATATTTGTGCAATTGGGCCCGCTCATAACTGCATTTTGTATCACCATCATTTCAGAGACGGATTATGCAATAAAAGGTAAGGGACTTTGAGACTCGTTAACTTGAAGTTTCTTTTAATTGTTTAAAGAAGCCCAGCCCTTTTGATTCATTCTACTGCAGAGATTGTGTGGAACAATACAAGATTGCAAAATGTAGACCTGGAAGAACTCAAGATTTACTTTAACCCATTAATATTTATAAATTTAAATAAAAAAATATTTTAATGATTAAATTTTATTCTTTAAAAACGAATTTTGTCCACTCAATCCTACAATTTGACTCACAGTGGTGCTTAAGAGAAAAGAAATTATGCCACATCTTTTTACGAGCAGGTTGTTGGACCAGAGAACTGATTGGATTCTGGTGGAGAGAGAATGAGAACGTGAGTGGAAATATTTATACGATATTGTCACTGCTGAAAGGATTCCATTGATTGATTAGATATTTTGGTGGGTTCTCGTTGTATTTAGGATTATATCAGGAACGCCGGCATGATTTATACCCTTTAGAGGGGATGACTAATAAATAAATGTATAAAGCTCTTAGGAAAATTGACATAGCCAAACATACTAAACGAGGCTTTTTCAAAATTGATTTTTAGTTTAAATACTTTTTAGTCAAACTGGATTAAAAATTAATCAGCATAATTCGGAATTCGATTGCAATAATAAAATTTAACTTAGGGGTTTACAATCCGTTATTTATGTTTATCCTACAATAAATATGCAACAACTAAATCAAGTCTTTTTAAATCGATGAAATGCTTTGATGGGTTTAAAATGAATGTTTTTTTGTAATTTTTATGCTAAAAATAAATTTGATCTAACAAAACTAAAATACATATAAAACTTCGAAATAGAATTACATAAAGATGGATTTATAAGGCTTGAAACTTGAACAAAACCGAAAGCGGGTAATGTAACAACAACGATTATGTTGTTTTGTGATTAAAATTTGAAGGGATTTTTATACGGTTTTTAAAGTAACGTCAAGTGAGGATCTCAATTTTTAAATTTAGATTAAATTGAAGTTTCGCTGGATATACTAATGAATCAGTATCCTTCGCACGCCTTCATGAAAAAATTGCAAAATTTAATAGACCTAAGAGTCGTTAAAAATGAACAAAGTGTTGGAAGAAATTTCTGTTTCTACCGATAGAATATTGACACTGTCATGATATGATTTTGGATGATCAACGAAACTCAAATATACAAAATTTTTTGATTCTACCATGCATTTTGTATAACGATAAGAAACATTTACATTTTTCATTTAAAAAAAAGTCACGATGTTCTTTGCAAAAACGATATTTGCCCGAAAATTTATTACTGAATTTGTTTGTCTTGGGAGTGAGTATCCCAATATATTTTTTTTAAATGTGAAAAATGTTTTTCCGCGCAAAAATTTCTATTGCTATATTGATTTTATCATGTTTTATAGCATCTGTGAAAATTTCATGAAAATTCCAGCCGGTCCCATATTCTTAACGTTTATCCAGATATGTGCGTGTCAGTAGTTGTCAAAATTTGTAGGTTATTATGGCGAAATTAAATAAAGTCAAACCTTGACGTTGATATTTACAAAAATAGGTTATTTTCTTATGACGATTTTCGACCATCACTCCGCCAACGTTTTCACCGGCCACTATTAAACCAACATTATGTATCGCGACTACGTTACTGAATGTTACTTTGGAACACCCCTCGCACAAAAATATGATGTGAATTAACTGCTTTTGACAATGCCAAAAACTGACAAATTAAACTAATATTTATCATATACACATACAAACCGTGCTCGTTTAATAGTATTTGATTATGTGTCCAAAAACTGACAGGAAAGGTTTCTGCATCAGAAAAAATTGGTAAGTGCAATAAAGCTGTTAGGCACAAACCATGGAATCATGCATTTGATGCAGAGCCCCAAAGTTGGACTCCATTTCTAAATTGGCTGAAGGATAACTTTATCCACTAACACTTTATCTGCTGTTTCCTTTTAGTAAAGATGTGTTTTTTCCACGTTAATCTTCGGTCCAAATATAGGCCTAGGTACTTGGCATCATCGCACTTTGACATTTCTTTGCCATTTATTGTAAAATTATTTAACAAAGTACCATAGTTTAGTAGTTTTTTTATATTATGTTTTTTATATGTTTTCAATAATTTTGTATGTTTTTATGTTTAGACGATATGTTCATAAGTATTTTGTAATTCTTTCTAGACCTGATGATGGCAATGCGCCGAAACTAGCAGCCAAATTAATTTTGTAAATAAATTTCTGCGGTACTGACTTAGAGAAGTTTAATTTCATAAATTATTTTTAATTTAAGAATTTTTAGCAGGAATTTCATGAATTATTTTCAACTAATGTATTTAAAATGTGATATTGAATTAATCTAAAAAAAATGTTAAACAAAAACCTGCAGTAGTGTTACCACAAACAAAATTGTTCCATTCGACAGAGTTTGAATTAGTTTGGGAAAAGCAATTTGCAGTGTATTGGAATTGATTTGTAGATTTCCAAAAGAAAATAACATGAAGAGATGTTAATTGATTAAAGCTACAGGAGGTCGAATCATAATAGAGAGACTCCTGTCGATAAAGAAAATTGCGGAAATCTTGTAGAAAGCGAGAGATTTACAAATTAAGAATTTCAATAATAACAGCAAATAAGTTGTTACTAATGATGTAAATTGTAAGAATGTTTTGATAAAAAAAAAAATTAGTTTTTAATATAAAAATATACAGTAACCTCATAAGTCGACTACGGAGTTCTACACAGTGACCTCATAAGTCGACTGTTTTCGGTCAATCTATCATTAAACAATTTGTTATATTAACGATAAGAAGCCAGTGACGTCACGTGATTTTTTATTGTATTGAGTATTGAGTAAATGTATTGAGAGGTTTACGTCTGTAAAGGGAAGCATCCAATGATGTTTCACCTTGTCCTACATTGTTTAATTTTGGAGTAGATCTTGAGGCCAAGTTCTAGCAAGTCTCCTTGTGGCAGGTCCATTGTTGTATAGATTCTCTACTAGTTCATTATCGTGGTTGATTGTTCGTTGTTTGTAAGACTCTGTTATTCGGATGATTTCATCCCTGATTAGGGGAATTTTTAAGTCATCGTGAAGTGTCCGGTTGCTCACATACCATGGTGCTTTCGTTATTGATCTTAGTATTTTGGATTGGAATCTCTGTATGATGTTCACGTTCACTGATGTTGGTTTTGAGCAGCCCCATAATTGTCCATAAGTCCAAATTGGTTTAAAAATGGCTTTGTAAATTAGAACCTTATTGGAAAGAGACCTAAGAGCCAATACATTTGTCGAAACTTCAGATCACGTTGCCTTCTTTTGGTTTGGATATGTTTCCTCCAGGTAAGGCGTTGGTCCAGGTGGAGGCCAATATATTTTGTTTCAGTTGCTGTTGGTATGGGGTCTTCACTTATAGAAAGTCCTGCTATGTCGTCGGCAAAGGAAGCCATTGTAGTGTTATTGGTTTGAGGTATGTCTGCTGTGTAGAGGAGGAAAAGCAGCGGTCCAAGAACGCTACCCTGGGGAACACCGGAATTGATATGACAGAACTTTTGAATTTTACGGAAAAATGCCTATTTGATAAGGAGATAATAGTTGCTGGATAAAGCGTTTTTTATTTTAAAGAGTAGGCCTTTATGACAGACCTTATCAAAAGCCTGGGAGATATCGAGGAATATGGCATTGTGCAATATGTCTTATTCTCAAGACTTTTGGAGCTTTCATTAACTAATCGATGGACTTGTTGGATTGTAGAATGGTATTCCGAAAACCAAATTGGTGATTAGGTAGCAGTGTTAGGAACTCATGGTCTGCCTAGACTCTTTGTAGCAAGAGTCGTTCAAACACTTTGCTTATGGTTGGCAGGAGACTGATAGGTCGATAAGATGCATTGTGCATTGTGTGGTTTTCCTGGTTTGGGAATCATGATGATTTCGGCATCATGATGATTTCGGCATATTTCCATATTGCAGGGACATAGGATAAACTTAACATCCGGTTGAAAATAAATGTCAAAAGGATAATCGTCTTGCGGGGGAGTTGCTTTAATAGTTGGCCTGTAACTAAGTCATACCTTGGAGCGTTTCGTGGGTTAAGTTTACTAATTTCTTCCTTAACTTCTTTTGGGGTGAAACTTTTAATGGGGAGAGACATTTGACACGCTGCATCGATGAAATATTCTACCTCTTTATCATCAGCCCCTGGTTCGGATTGAAATACATTAGTTAGATATGTAGCAAAAACGTTTTTTCTTTATCAGAACGAGCCCAATTGCCATTTGGATAACGGATTGGGGGTATTGATATTTGGGGTCACTTACTGTAAGATTTGTGATGTATTGCTCAAAAGTTTTGTTGTTTGCATCTTTAATAGCTGTTTTTAGTTGCCTACACAATCTATTGTAAGTATATTTCTAGATCTTTGCCAGATTCTTCTAGCCCTTCGTTTTTCCGCAATGAGTTGCCTAATGTATAATGGCAGATCTGCGGTAGTAGCCGGTTTGTATTTGGTTTCTGGAGTAGATTGCCAAGCTGCTTGTTCACTTAAAGATAAACTTGTGACTGCGTTCTTTCTTTTTTAACTTTAACTTAACTTGAAAGTGCTATTAATTAAGTTATAATTTGATTGAAGAGTTGAATGAATGTAAAAAGAACTGCTAGATCAATAAAATCTTGACTAAATCATTTTCATTGGTAAGAAAATTTGTTGAAGATTCAAATAAAAGTTAATAGTTATGTAGTCTTGCAATTGTTATTGTGTTATGCCACAGTACATTAACACATTTGTAATTACTCTAAGTGAGTAGTCACATTGATTGCCAAAGACTAATATTTAAAAAAACTTTTCCTCTTATAAACGTTACTGGTTGGAAAAATCAGAGAGTTAGTAAGAAAACCTTCTTGAAATTTAATTTGAAATAAAACTGCAATCGTCATAACCTTTGGCTTTATTCAGACTATTATAGAAATCGCAAATTTTCCAAGTACCCTTTCAATCTCTATTTGCTATCATCGCCGAAAAATACTGCTAATGAAACTACTGAACTGACTACGGGTAATTCACAACTCTTATTCGACATATTAAGAAAGTTTGCGAGAGCATCTCCAAAGCCACGACTCTGGGAGAGGAAGTGCAAATGATTTGGGAACCAAAATTGGCTCTTCAAGTTATGAGAATTTCTTAAGTTTTCCGCGAATCGCTTAATTCCGGCTTGGCCGACGGCACTTTGGATTTTTACTCAATAAGATTTTTCTTTAAAGCCTTGCAAACTTTAATGGTAATGCTGGCGAGAAAGAAACTAGGTTACATTATATAGGAATATTCATGTAGAGGACGACGGTCGTTTTTATTCCAAAATATAAATAAATTTCTTATTCTTCTTTTTTCTTTTTTTTTTTCAAATTCAAATTATATTATTTAATTTAGATCATATGTTTCTACCTATCAAAATGAGGCGACAGAAAAAATTGGTGCATCTTGTTGCCTCTAAACAAGAGTAACTTTTTTTTTAGCAAAAACCCTGAAGTTTTTTAATTCATTACCAAAAAAAGAGAATGAAAATATCCGCTAGTCCCCCCAAAAGAGACGCTTATGATTGTTGTAGAAAAATCTAATTAACACCAGAGAAATCGTCATGTAAATTGTACTAACCCTGTCGTTTCGTATGTTTTAAACGAGGAGTTCTGGAGATATTTAAATAAAATTAATCTGAAGACGCCATCTTCAAACAGCTCTAGCTTCAAAACCAAAGCTCCAAAAGCATATGTTTATATGAACTTTCCCCTCTATTTTTACATGGTCTACATGCTCCGAAAATCGATAACACTTATTCATTAACACCATGTGGAAGGTTATTGGTATTTGTAATAAAATCCTTTATCTACCACGTAGTTTAAATATAAACGTAATTTCTCGTGACAGTTTGTTTATTTTACAATGGGAATGCACCTAACCTAAAAGATTAATCAACATTTTTGCAGTTCCTAAAAGTTTGTAACCTATGATCCATCCTAGATCCTAGTTTTTCTGCTTTACACTAACACAAGCTCAAACGGTTTAATTCTTGGTGGTTGTCTAGAAGTTGGAGCACTTCAAGGTTGGGATGTTTGTGGAACCTCTCTTAACGTCTCCTGTCGACTTTCTTAATTTCATCTGGCCTAGATTCGACTTTCGAGGTCTCTATGTAAATCTTTGTTCCGAATATAACAAGGAGCACCTGCAATATTCCTTAATATTCCGTCTAGGCATCTATAATTGCTTTTTTGGTACAACCTCTTAGTTGCAGGCCATAAATCCACACCGGTTTCAGAACCTGTTTGTAAGTCAATAATTTGTTCTGAATTGAAAGCTGCGAGTGCCTACTTATCATGTAATACATATTTTTATACTATTTCTTCAACTGCTCAGTTTTTTTAACACATTCCTTCCAATTTCAATGTCCCCAAATCCACAGGTCTATTGGATAAAAAAGTTATCATTATTTAAGTCCAAAACTATTCAACACCTTACCTAAAAATATCCAGGAATGCCGGTCATTCTATTTATTCAAAAAACAATTGACAATTTATTTAAAAACCCCTCCTCAGATATCGTACACTCATACTTGCCCTGAGATAATTCTCAATTGTTTAAATTTTATTTTAATTATTGTGTTTTTTCTTCATTAAGAAGATTACTTTTGCAGCTGTTTACGAGGTCGGCCAATGCAGGTTTTGCATTAAAATGCCGCAACTTTAAACACTGTTTGAACTGATATTAAGTGGACTGAATAAATTTCGTTTGTTCCAGAATAACTCCAAATGAAACACGCACGTTACGTTTAACACTTTTATTTAAACTTTTAATGACGCAACACAACAAAACATTACATTTGGTAGCACTAAAACAACTGTGACATGGTTTGTGTTAGCCAATCAGAATGCACTTGTAATTTTATAACATTTTGTCCAAAGAAAATAAATGTACGTTAAATGGTTTTAACGGAACGTCAGTCAATTTGAACAGTCAAGCTGAATAAAACTGAATAAAACAACGTTCTAATTCGCACACTAAGCGTCTCGCAATCAGCCCCATCCAAATTGGCTACGTTCAAGAATGCGGAATATGAAGGAATGTGTGCTTACGTGAGAATATGCGCGCCTACGTCACACGCCACTAGCAGGTGGTCTAACGGACACGGAAGTCCGCGACGCTTAAACTGGAGTTCTTCTGTCTCAAGATTGACGATTTCGTCTCACTCCTACCCGTATCGAGTGAAATATATTTTATTGTCTTATTTATGTATATTTGGCGAGCTACCAGTACGCTGTTGCCAGTACTTGTTCGTTGTTAGTGACGCGGTTGGCGCGGTTGCCAATTAGTTTATTAAATACGAATGAAATGAATTATGTTTAATTTGTAATTGTAAATTAAAGAAATTGTAGTTTTGTTGGTACACTCACGTGTCCCATCTCACTAACAAGTGAAAACTTCAGTGAGACATTTTATGTGCTTATTTTGCTATTTTTCTTGTAATGATATGTAATTTATATATGTCTTTTTTTGCAAATAAATACTATTTATTCTATTCTATTCCATTCTATTTAAGTTTGATGTCCAGATTTAAACCCGGATATTTTGCTGTTTTCATATTAGGAACAATACTGTTATTTAGATTGATTGGAAGGTAACTTACTCTTTTGTTAAGTTAATATGGACATGAAGAAAAATTGAAACATCCGTCATATCTTCAAGTTAAGAATTATTTAAATATGCAATTTTAAAAAAAGCGATAAGGCAGAAAATTATTTGAAAAATGAAAAATCGTGCCATTCCATTCCAATACATATAACGTATTCTCAGTAACCTTTAAATAATACGAATGTACGGTTACCTGTGAACATCATTTATACCGGCTTCAGCAAGAGATATGATTAAAATTGATATTGCAATGTCCTAATAATTCATCATAAATTATTTAGATAGTTTCAGCTCCAAAAGGAACTTCTAACTCTATTTTTCGCATGTTCTAAGTGCCCTAAAAATCTGTAACACGTATTCACTAATACCCTGTATAAAATTGATGTTTTTGACAACCTCAATTATTCCTGAGGAAAATTCGTCCATCCTCGACATACATTAACAATACGAATTCAATTAAAAAAAATTAATAAATTATTGCCGTCAGCGGGTAGTACGTTGTTACACCTAGGAGACTACCCAGAACTTGCCGGGTTTCTGATGAAAAATCTCCTGAAAAGCCTAGACCAAACTATAATACTTTTCAAACATCTTCTGATTAAGTTTTCCAAGCTTGGTCAATTTATAGGCAAAAGAAACAAATCCAAGACGCAAGTTGGTGATATTTAAATATGCGTAATTATTACATGTTCATCCCTAAAAGTACACAGAATCTTAACGAACCATCTGTTATATAATTTCTACATTTATCATCACCCCTCGTATTGTTATTGATATCTGAACTTTTGTTTATCTGTCTTTAGTTGTCAATGTAATTTTTCCTACGGCTGCTTAGAATATGCATAAAAACGCACTGTCAACTTCCCTTGAAAAACGTCAATTTCAAACAGCGTGTGTAAACGTTTACACACGCTGTGTGCAAAGTAAAATGACAACACAACTCATATTAACAACACATATCAATGAATCGAGATGAAATCTAGCATGCGGACACTGTCACTACTGACAGTTCTCATTTCTCATTAAAATAAAGTCAAATTTATTGCAAAATTTTAAAAAAGTAGTGTTACACGACGATAGAAGATGAATTTAACTGTACTCCTCCAGAAATACTTGAAAGGGCCTCCCAAATCACGCAAAATCTTTTACCATTAATTTCCAAAGAGAGGTATGAAAGTTCTTATGAAACATTCATAAAATGGAAAAATGAACGAAACCTAAACTCGTTATCAGAGAATGTTCTGCTTATTTATTTTGAAGAATTAGCGCAAAAATATAAATCTTCAACATTGTGGTCGCACTATTCTATGTTGAAAAGCACTATAAATATCTGGTCGTTTTAAATAAGATTTGCTTTACCTAACGATAAATAGGTACTAATAAAAATATATATATGATAATAAAGTCGCAGCCGTAGGAAAAGTATAGTGTGTAACTCGTGTGAAAAAGCACTTTTCACACTTTGTGACTTGTGGCACTCGCCTTTCAGGCTCGTGCCACAAATCGTCACATGCGTGTGAAAAGTGCTATTTTCAAAACTTGTTGCACAATATACTATTGTACGTCTGAATTTACTGAATAAAAGCCTAGAGTTTGAAAGGTTTTCATTACATACATACATTACATACCATCAACATTTACATCCAGAAGAATTTGCAAGACATATAATTTTATGAGTGGATTTTAATAAAAACTCAAAATATTAAAAAAACCAAGTCCAGTATAACCGGAAGAAGCAAATATTTTCTTTAAATCCTTCACATTCCAATTTTCAGTTTTCAGATACTTTTAGATATTTACCACACCCTGTATAACTCCAAACAAGCCAGCAATAAAAAAGCCGCTCTTTTTAGTCTTTAATTATTGAAACGTACTTACCATTCATTTAATTTATTTGAAACAAATTTTAGAATCAGACAATTGACCTATTTTATTTTTAGTAGGTTTGTTGTTTATTTGTTTTGTTTATTACTCTTTATTTTCGCTATTGTGTAAAGTCGTTTCCTAATTTTTTCAACAGCACGTTTCAACAAGGAAACATACTTCCGTAGCGCGACTTCCTTTCCATCACGATATAATTAAAGGAAAGTTTTTTGCATAAACTTTGATAATAAAGCGTTCTGCTGTCAAAAAGAAAATTCTGCAACAACGTATAACGACTAATGATAGAGGCGGGACAAAAAAAGAGGCGAGTTTCATCCATAAATTTGAAAAACCATTCTCCCCGTTCTTACCCAGACATCTGTAAACATGCCCAATTTTTCCCGCGAGATTACAAAGTTTGTAACACAAAAAAGTTGACAAAACCAATTTACAACAAATTTTTATTCCGGAGTTTTGCCGGAAGTGGCATCTAAGGAGTTGTAATTCCTTTTATTACACGCTGTCGAAGGAATTCAAAGGGCCAGTTTGCTTAGTTGGACTAACTTCATTAATTTGAGTTTAAATGGATCATGAAACGTTACGTTCAATTTATGATTGTTTTATCTCAATAAATCTCCATTCACAAAATTAGGAAATTAGAAATTAGTAGATGTGAGACCGATAATAAGCAAAAAAATCTCTGCAGGAGTCGACTTGTTACAAAGATCACGACACTTTTTAAATTACATGTACCATATGGGACGTAGCTGATTTCGACACCAACTACCTGATATTTTTAATCCTACAGCCAATCTCGACACTAAGCGTGAAAGTTGGAAATAATTCAACAACCTTTTTCGACTCCAATATTATCCCAAATATCGCTATTCAAATGATCATCAATTATAACTTACAGTAATAAATGTTTGAAATTTTTCTACCAAATTTTCTAACGTTTTAAGTTTTGATTTTACTGAATGATCTTTGATTTTTGCCGGTTTCTGTAAATTTTGTAATTTAACATATGAATCAATTTGACTCTCTTTGAGTTTTTGAATGAAAACATAAATAGAGGGATGAGTGGCATAAAAAGAAGAATTCAATTTTGAATGTATTGTAATTAATTTTTATAGTTTATTAATATAGTTTATAATCAATGAAAATTGATAAAGGTTTCAACAGTGGTCAATAATTTATAAGTTTAATTAATATAAATTTTAAAATATAATTTAAAAACAAGAAAAAGTATAAATAGTAGGTAAGTGTCCAAATGTCAAATTTGACTTCATGCATTATTTATTGCAATTAAAAATGTTCTTTCTTAAAAAAAATTAATGGAAATTTAAAGAATAGGGACTTATAGTGCCACGAGTTATTCTCGATTAAAGATATTCCTTCGTGGGATTATGTAATCCGCTTTGGATGCCGGCTAACCACAGTGAAGTGGGGTGTGGATTGATAAATGTTGTTAAATAAAAAGAAAAATCGGCACCAGGAGATTGTTTTATCCTCATCCAAAATATAGTCAATTTAGTCACTCAACCTCCAGAATGGATCTAAATTGAGCCCACTAATAAAAAAATAAACTACGTCGCAACCAAAAATTTGCTCCAAAGCTCCACGGATTTAACATTATAATTAACAATAATCAAAATTGATAAAATCCACATGTACAAGTGTACATATATGCTTTTGAGGTTGCTGAGTTCAAAACTGATGGTAAAAAATCGATATTGACAGTTGACAGCTGTCAAATGACTGTCAAACAGCATCTAACAATCGAAATTGATAAAATTGACATCTAAGCATATGCCTTTAAGGTTGCTTAATTCAAATCTGATGCCAAAAAGACGATATTGACAGTTGAGTACTATCGTTAATTAAATATTTGACTTGCATGATAATGTGTCAAGATAGAGTAATAATTAGGTGACAGCAAGCATGCTTCAGTTATTTTTAAAATATCGTTTTTTTTACCTTCAGTTTTAAATTTAAGGATCTCAGAAACATATGTTTGCATGCATCAATTTTGATTGTTACATGCTGTTTGACAGTTAGTTTGACAGATGTCAACTGTCAATATTATTATAGTCGCATTAGATTTGAGTGCAGCAACCTCGGAAACACAAAATAAAATAAATATAAAAAAATCCCCATATAGAAGAATTCTTCTTCTTCTTCTTTACCCTTTAATTCGTCCAGTTTTGAACATAGGCCTCCCCTAGTATTTTTCAATTATTGCTGTTTTGTGCTTTTCGTTTCCAATGAGTTCCTCCTATCTTTTTGATGTCGTCTCCCCATCTCATCTGGGGCCTTCCTCTTGTTCTTGTCTTGTCTCCATTGTAGTATAAAGGTATTGCATCTGTTGTCTTTTTGTCTGGCGTCATGACCTGCGAAGCTCCATTTTGGCCTCGCTATATGTTGTCCTGCGTCTTTAACTTTTGTTTTGTTTCTTATCCAGTTGTTTTGTTTTTTATCTTTCAATTTTACTCCTAGCATCGACCTTTCCATGGCTTTGTGTCTCCACTATTTTATCCATGTTTGCTTTAGTTAAGGTCCACGTTTGGCATGCGTATGTAAGAATCGGGAGTATGTATTGATCGAATACGATTGTTTTCAAGTATGTTTTTTAGGACCCATTTTAGTTTCCCAAATCCTGTCCAGGCTGATCTGACCCTTCTTTTTATCTTTCTATCTGAAAGAAGAGTCAGATAGAAGAATTAATAACAGTATTTTCCCTATACTTCATACAATGTTTTAAAAATTGTGTACCTGATTAAGGATCAACAAGTCATGCAGAACTTTTTATCAAGAATAATTTTTTTCTGTGAAATGTAAGAGAAACTTTTTCTCCATTTGTATAAAACTGTTTGGGACACACTTTATATATACATAAAGAATGAGGTGCTTTTTCTGGACAATATGGTCACAGAGGGCAAAACCTACATTTTTTTAATAATACACTTTTCATAGCGCAAAATATTATTCTACAACCTAACATTTTTTAATGTTCCCAAATTCGTAGACATCAAATTTTTAATTATTTAATTATAGCTATATAAATTTAACTTCCCGACTACAAAAAGCAAACAAAACAAAACTTCATTACATTCTTTATTTTCATTCAAAAACATATTTGCATCAGCCCTAGTTCATAAAGAGCTCTCATAAATCACACTAGCAACCGTAACTACTGAATATTCATACCCAGTTACACACTAAATTAAAAATCCTATTGCATTATTTATGAATCGTCCTCCCCACCACTCCCACTATTTTATCGAAGAGCACGAACCGCTGTGATTCAAGTAAGGCAGACTTTATGAATATCTCGGCTTGTGATTGGTCATGAGGAGAAACACCTGTAACTTGGTAGGTCATGGTAGACTGGTTTATGTACATGTGGGGAATGTGAACTGATTTTCAATGTGATCGCCTCTCGAATTATTAAGATAGTGCGTTCCGATCCAGTTGGTGCACTTCTAGCAGGACCGGATCTACTGGTAAACCATCTAAAGCAATGATTATTGTGATGGATTAATTAATGTTATTTATTTTCGAATAATTATCCTTACAGGCGCAAATAGGGCGCTTAAACTTTTGATATTCTATGTGGTTCACAAGAAAAGCAAAAAAAAATAATTATATGGACTACATAATAAGACAAATAATTCTAAAAGCACCTGAATTACTCTAATGTCCTTAAGTATATCAGGATTTATTTTATTAGCTTTCCATTATATTAGAATCTATCTGTGTAACCCAAACAATGTTGGGTAGATATTAGGTAATAGACATGATTATTTCCATTGCCTGTCAAATATCAATTTTTAACCAATCACGTGCTTGGAAACTGATTTGACGCCAGCCAATCAAAACAAAATAAAGCGACTATTCACCTCGGTGGTAAATAGTCGGCTATTTGATCATCGTCCTCAATATTCACCTGAAGGACGGAATTTATAAGTACGTACAAAAAAAAATTTTGACTCGGGAAATAATCATATTAAATATAACGCGACCTTGACAAATTAGCTACTATTTTTATTGCTACTAAATTTCTCGTATATTTTACAATTTTGGCATTAATAATCAAAGAATAACTCCCTCGAGCTAAAGCTCTCGTTATTCAGATTATTAATGCCAAAATTAAGTCTCGACGAATTGATCCTAAAATAAACTCGAAATTTAGATACAATAAAAATAGTCGACTATTTGTCAAGGTCTTGGGATATTACTGTCGATTATTTCCCTTGCCTGTCAAATATTAATTTTTAACCAATTACGTGCTTGGAAACTGATTTGACGCAGCCAATCAAAACAAAATAAAGCGACTATTTACCTTGGTGGTAAATAATCGGCTATTTGATCATGGTCCTCAATATTCACCTGAAGGACGGTATCCAACAGTAAAGAAGCCGCCCGTAAATTTCAAATTTAGATGCAATAAAAATAGTCGGCTATTTGTCAAGGTCTTGGGATATTACTGTCGACAATTCTGAAAGACGGGTAGGGGATACACCCCTTTTAAAGTTAGTCTACTACAATATTGACTATTTTTGACATTGGGCATTTTTATGTATTCTTAGCACTAAGTAACTAATTCAAACGGAACTTTTCGTTTCAACCTATGCACTACACGCGGTTTATTCACTATATTTTTGCGAACACATTTGGATGCACCTTTATATTTTCTGTATGTTTTTTCGCGTACTTTTTTATCATACGATAGACCTACATCCTGATGAATGGCTTCATTAGTTATAAACCATGGGACTCATAGTACCATTCTTAAGGTCTTAATTTAGATATCTGAGTTTGCAGCTGCTCCCCACAATTCTTGTCCATAGGTCCAAACTGGTTTCAGGATGAATTTGTAGATCAATATCTTATTTTGAATTGATAATTCAAATTTTTTACCTAGTAGCCAATACATGCTCCTCAACTTGTGGCCCAGTTGCTTTCTTTTTGAGAATATGTGTTTTCTCCAGTTTAACTTCCTGTTTAGATGTACCCAGATATTTTACTTCATCACCTTGTGGAATTTCTTTGCTGTTCAGTTTCATAGGCGGACAAGTTTCTTTATGCATTGCAAATGTTATATGTTGCGATTTGTTCTCATTTGTTTCTATTCTCCATTTTGTCATCCACTGTTGTATTTTATACAAGTTATTTTGCAGGTTCGGGGGCTATTTTAGCATTTTTGTCAGACGCAAGGATTGCAGTATCATCAGCGAATGTGGCTGTGGTAATGTTTGTGTCTGTTGGCAGGTCGGCTGTAAATATTAGATACAGTATGGGGCCTAATACGCTTCCTTGGGGAACGCCAGCGTGGATTGGTTGAATGCTTGTGTACTCATTGTCGTATTTTATCTGGAAGTATGTATTGCTGATGTAGGATTTTAAGATTTTAATGATAATTTGTTGGCAAGTTCTATTTTAATTTGCATAGGACGCCTTTATACCATACTGTCAAAAGCCTGACTCTCCTGACTCTCTTATTTTCGAAGTATTCATTGATTCTCTCCGCAACTCTATGCACTTAACATATATTTATAGTATTAAAAGCCTTGCTATTGGTTTAGATATTTTTAAATAAATCATTTAACAATTATTATTTTCAACAAAATCATTTCTTGTGCTGATTATATGCCTATCTGGAAACACGCTTATCTTTTCACTTACAAAATGTAACCAACCAACAAGAGAATCTGACCCACGAGTAGTATACTACCTGCCCATTCTAAATAATTATAAATTATACTTAAAAAACTCTCCTCTTATATATTGCCGATTAACTTTTTAAAATAACTTTAGGTGAACTCTCATGTCTAATAATTTTAGACTATAGCAAAGCATTTGATACATTGGTTCATCACATATGTTGCAGAAAACTTTATTATTTTGTTCTTCCTCAAAACTTAGTAATGCAAAACAAGTAATGAAATCAGGCGACGACCTTTTTAAGTTTGACGAATGAAGGTTATGTTGGGATTGTGATCTTTTTTCAGCAAGTATGTCCCTACCTTATCTCTTTTAATTCACGGTACGAACTGAAACTGTGAATTTCTGATTTTTTTATTATGGTAGTTTAATTTATGGTTCAGCTTTATTTCAATCGACGAGATAACGTCTATATTTTCTAAATTGTTTGAATATGTAATGCTTCAACTTTTAAGGGAATTTTATTTTTTATTTCTCGGATTATCGCCAGCTACACTTCAGCCTCTTGGGCTTTCTGTACCTTCAAGGTTAGTTTCACAGCACCTACTCCGTAACTCTTGTCCCCTGTATCAGTCAGGTACAGGTTCTTCACCGGTCGGCTGTTGTATTCTTATATTGCCTGTCTTTTACGCTCTAGTGCTTCTCATTCTAACAACATATATTTGGCTGTTTCTGTCCCTTTACCACATTGTCGGCAGGACAAGTTCTCCGTTGTACATCCCCATTTTGTGCAGGTATCCTCTCATTGGACTGTGACCAGTAAGAAGGCCCAATATTGTTCTAACTTTATTCCTGCTTATCTTGAGTAATTCTTCAGCTTTGTTCTTTAACGAATGCTTTCCCGTGGTGTATGAGAGGGGCTTCATTCCACCTTTTTTTTTGTTTTCGTTTGACCTAGTCCCGTATGCATCCACGAATGTTAGATTTAGAAACGGATTCTGGGCGAATATATGGAGTTAATGAACCCTATCTGCCTAGTTCATCAGCTTTTTCGTTGCTCTCGATGCTACAGTGTCCTGGGACCCACATCAAAGTTATTTTGTTGTGTTGTGAAAGGACACCGAGTTCTTCACAGCATTCCCATACCAGTGTTGATGTCACTTTTGGGTTCATAAGAGCTTTCAGTGACGCCTGATTGTGCACTGTCATGTTGATTTCTTTCGCGCATCGCAAGATATCCATACATTTCCACCTGGAATACGGAAGTGTTTTTTCCTAGTGAGACACCTACTTGGGAGGTTCTCCCCATACTGTATATTCCAGCACCAGTTCCTTCCTTGGTCTTGGATCTGTCTGTATACCAGATCCTTTCTCCAGGTTTACCCTTGATGTTGTCATCTATCCATTCACCTCGAAGTTAGTGTTGAAGAAGTACATAAGATTCATGTGGTCCGTTGGTTTCATTTCAAGAATGTTTCCTCCCATTATTTCCATCAATATAGAATGTTGCTGCAATATCATTTTACGAAATTCTACTTGGTGCTACAGAAGAGGAGAAAAACTCTGCTGGGATACTGCTCTGAATCGAGCTTTAAAAAGCGTCCAATTTAAAAGTTTGCCTCTTCTTGTTAATACAGGCCTTCAAAGCGTAAACTTCCTAATGACGCATTTAAAAAATTATGTAAATTTGATGTCTGTCTATTTGGAATATTCTTAAATATGTTAAAATGTTAAAATTATCTAAAGCCGTTACTGTTCTTATCTCGCTCGCCTGGAAGCTGCCTGACTGCTAGCTGTCGTAACGCTACGCTATTAATAATTATAATTTATGGGAGAAATTATAGTGGAACTAATAAGAGAAATATTTATTAAGGTATGAACGTATTCATTTTAAAATTTAACTTGCTACTGATAATCAAAACTGATGACAGACATTTTTCTTAATATGTAAATCGAAACCAATAATTCAAGAGAAATGAAGTTTCTGAAGTAAATTTAACGAAATGTTCTCCCACTTGCTATATTTTAAGGGACTGTAAAACGTTAAATAATGATTACAGGGTCATTGAAGTTTGAATTTAAAATTTTAATATTTTATTTTAATCAAAACTTGTTTTTGATTCGTCAATCCTTCTTCAGAACCCTGCATCTTTCTAAAACATGGCAAAAAATCGATTGTCAAATCAATTCATAATCGCCTACTAGAAGGTCTACCATAGGCAATTTTCTGTATAACACTCAGTATACTAACCCAACTTTAAATAGATAGATAGATGTTTCTTTTGTCTTGTAGTTGACATAAAACGAATTACAATGTTTCTCCTCAAACGGAAAAAGAACGAAAGCAACTTAAATTCGGTTCGATGTTTTTTGCCGGAAGTTGTTAGATACGTAGTAGCAAAATGCCCAAAGCAGACACTCACTGCACGTTTAAGGAAAGGAAAGAGTTACAAAGTTTTCTCTGGACCCAACTTCCTGATTACGTTTGTTTTCTGTAAAGACAACACGGAATTTCAGCAAGAAAAAATGGAAAAAGGGATTCCACTTCCTTAGAAAAATTGTGTGGGAAAACGATTAACTACGGGACATAAAAGAATGAAAGGGGTATTCTTTTTGTGCAATCTTATTTAATATGGGCTTGTCATTAAATGTAATTGATAAAAATCTGCAAATATAACAAAATAGGAGACGGAATAAGTTATAAATTAAATCTGCTAATGGCAGTTTTTCTTTGTTGTGACAATTACAAAAGTATCCACTATAGCAGATCTTCAGGGTGAGGTCTGGTATACAGACGGATCTAAAACCAAGGCCGGAGTAGGAGCAAGGATATACTCCAAAAATCTACGAGTTAGCCACAGCTGTGCCTTAAACAGAAAACCATCAGTTCCTAATCATGTCAGACAGTCAGCACTGAAGGCAAGTTCAAGTCAGGAAGTGACGTCTAAACTGGTACGGGAATGCATCGAAGAATTGAAAGTCCTGGGGGACCAGAACAGAGTAGAGCTGGCCTGTGTACCTGGACATTAGGGTATCAAATACTATTAAACGAGCAAGGTTTGTATGTGTGTGTGTGTGTATGTGTGTGTGTGTGTGTGTGTGTGTGTGTGTGTGTCCAGAGGATCTCGAAATCCACTCGTCAGAATTCAATGAAACTTTCAGGGTAGGCTAATTCCTATCTAAATCGGCGAAAAATGTAGGTCTCATGTCTGTGAAAATTCGATCTTCCGAGATATTCAATGGAAATGAAAGCTGATCAACCTGCAAAAAGGGGATCAGTAGAAATAACCAAAACAGAACAGACTCCCGGAGTACCGAAAAGTGCAGTCCGAGGGGCCATAAAAAACTGGATCAGGGAAAGACACCTTCAACACTGGCAAAATGTGTCAGGACAAAAACACGGAAAATCTTTCATAGGAAGACCGTGTTCCAAAAGAACAGATGAACTACTCTTATTAGGCAGAAGTAATCAGAGAGTGATAACAGCACTCATGACTGGTCATGCTCCAGTAAAAGAGGTCTTAAATAAAATTGGACTGTACAATGGAGACCAAAGGAGCTAGAGACAGTGAAACATGTACTGTACGAATGCGAGGTATTGGATCGCAAGAGACAAACACTTTTTGAACAACCAACATTACACGCAAACATTTTTAACAAACACCCAGCAAAAGAATTGTACTAACCAGTACAGGGTACAAAAATATTGGACTGGGTGGAGTAACAAAATGGGCAGTAGGCTTCAGAGATATCGGGGATCTTGGATCAGACGGGCCCAGATAGAAAAAAAATAGGATGTATATTAACTGTAGAGTTTTTTTTTATATTTTGCATTGAGATATTTATTATCAATTGTGATAGGTATGATGTTTAGCATATTTTAAATCATCTTAGCCAATTTTAATTCTTCTTTTCTTAGTGTTATCTTCTTTTATCCATTCGGACGTCGAGTTTGCTTCTTTTCTTTAAAGCCATGCCTGGTAAAATTTCATATATTTCTTCCTTCGGATATCTCCGTTGTTGTGCTTTAACTGCTTTGCGCGATAAAAATTTTTGAACTGTTAAAATAACCAGTGGTTTTTGTTGTAATTTAAAGATTACGGCAACACTTTATGTAATAGTTATTTATGTATCAAGGGCGTAAAACAGGCGTTTATGGACCGCAACGTGTAAGTAAGAGCCCGAGCCGCTAGGCGAGGGCTATTAACACGTAAGGTCCATAAACGCTGTTTACGCCCGAAATACATACAATATTTTATGCACGACCGTTTTAATAGTCATTTATTAATAAATATACAAAATTTTATGCACGACCGTATTAATGATAGTTTATTAATAAATATGTTTTATTTCTATTTTTCACCTTTTGTGAGTAGGTTATTATAAATGTTTCAAGTTGGATAAATTTTATACCTCGATATTATTATAACTCACCCTGTATAACAAATCATTTGTATAGTTAAATAAAAATAAGTCTTATTGAAACTAATAAGATGAGAAAACAATAATCTATATACCTATACGCGTTACCATAGCAACCAAGTCAATAGGACAAGAATAGGTAGACGCCATTTTTATTTACAGTCGACTTCACGTATTGCAAGTTTCTTAGTATATTTTCGAAGAAGTTTTATATATTTTGTTTATGTAATGGACAGTAGTGACGATGAAATAGTTTCTGGAACACCACCGGAAATTTTTAAAGCAGCAGAAGATGCAAAATTAAGTTTACTACCCGCCAAATCTAAAAGAATATACGATAAGGTCTACGATGAATTTGTTAGCTGGTGCAAATTGAAGAATGTTATAGACGGTAACTATACAGAAAATGTATTTCTTGCATTTTTTCTGGAAAAGTCAAAATGCCGTAAGCCGTCGTCTCTATGGTCATATTATTCGATGTTAAAAGCAACTGTAAATTTGCACAATAATATAAACATCGCTAGATATTCAAGATTGACAACATTCTTAAAACGAAAATCAGACGGTTATAAACCAAAAAAATCAAAAATTCTAACCAGGGAAGAAATAGAATTATTTTTAGTAGATGCTCCAGATAATTTATATCTTATGATAAAAGTAAGTTAATTGTTTTTTTTTATTTTAGACTATTATGTTAATATGATTATTTATTGTAGGTTGCACTAATTTTTGGTATTTGTGGAGCATGTCGTCGAGAGGAGTTAGCTAATATTTCAATAGACGATATTCAAGATTTAGGAACAACCTTATTGGTAACCATACGAGCATCTAAAACTAAAATTGACCGCATTTTCAGTGTGATTGACAAAGAGCAGGAATCACCAAGTTATCTCGACTTATATCGAAAATATGCTTCACTACGTACGACAAATACCAACCACGGACGTTTTTTTGTGTATTATCGTAATGGAAAATGTTCCAGTCAGGTGGTTGGAAAGAATACATTTGGTCAAATTCCTTTTAAAATAGCAACTTATTTAAAATTGCCTACTGCAAAAGACTACACAGGCCATTGTTTTAGACGATCTTCAGCAACTTTGTTAGCTAATGCAGGTGAGGATATCCTTAACATAAAGCGACATGCTGGTTGGAAGCCTACAACGGTGGCAGAAGGTTATATTGAAGATTCTGTGGCAAATAAAATGAAAATCGCCAAAAAAATTGTCAATGCTGATATGCCTTCTACTAGTCGCACAGCTGAATTTTCAAATTTATATACCGATTCTTTTGAGCATACACCTTCCAGCAGTAACCCAAATCATACGGAGTTAGTAGAAGTTCGTAGCAACTTACAACAGAGCAAGGTAGCAAATCCTAACATTACTATAAGTAATTGTTCAAATTGTGTTATTAGTATAAAATTATAAGTCTGAGGATCTTATGTTTGGGCTTTTAAAGTTATAATTTCTTTATTAAACTCATATTTTGTTAATTGTACCAAATATTTCCATGATAATAAATAATAATAATAAAGTTTGTTTTACTAACTACATGTGCGGGCGGTAAAGTGACACTTTACGCCCGCTAAACGTATTTATAATCTGGACTTTATCGCCCGGTCGTGCATAAATGTTTATTAGCACCTGCATTAAATTTATTATTTATTAATGTTTTTACAAATTAAATAGGACCACATTGTTTTAGAGAAATATTTAAAACTAAAATCAAATTATAAATATAGTTTCAACCTAACTTCAGACAACAACCACAGCCAAATACAGTGCTGCAATATAACCGCTGGCAAATATCACTTTGATGAACTGTTCTATTCCTGGTATTTACAACAAAGTCATTTTCTGTCGTCTATGAGTTTCTGAAACGTGTTTGATCTTAGAATATAATCGCGATCCAAACCACAATCTAGTTTTGAACTAGTATAGTTGGCTCATTTTAATGATATGGCAAGATAGTGGTACTTTCATATATCCCGGTGAGAACTTCGATTAATTATTTTAATTCTGATACAAATCTATCAAAAATATATGTGCTGATCTTCATATGATCACTTGAAAAGACATTAAATCTCCCACAACTGTCCTATCATCTCTATCTATTAAAATATGTACATGACATCTTGGTTGACTAAACTATAAATTGCCAACAGGAATTGTTGATGCAGGATATATAACTAAAGGACTATTTAAATAGATTTTATATTTTTTCGTAATTTAGAAAAGAACTAAAATATATGGAAGGAGTTGCTAGAGAAATAGTGGAGTAGATCTGGTTTTGAAAACGAAGTCGCTCTTTTCGATTTTTTTTTGCGATTTCATAGATTCGAGGTCCCTCTTTCATGTAATCACTATATGATGGCTAAGGGAGGTGTGGAGGGGGGGTAAATTAACATGTAAATATATGGAAAATCGGTTTTACGCGCATAGCTCTCTGAGGTTTATTCGGATCGAAATGACTTCTATATATAAAATAAAGTGCTCGCGAAAACGCTTAAATTGAATTTTAACCCGTCCAAATCAGTTTAGCGGTTCTTGAGATATTGCGCATGGAAGAAAGTGACTTCGAGACTTGATTTTCCTCCGATAGATAGTCATGACCCAAGCATTGTGTCCAAATTTCAGCCTGCTAGTTTAATTTGGGGGGGAGGGGGCAAACACTGATTAATTTTTGACTAGAGGTAACTTTTTTAATTCTTGACCAATCCGGGTCATCAAAATGGCAGAGGCATGAGGACACTGCTAAATGATAAATTAAGGTTGCGGTTGATTTGAGCACTACAGGGACTCGATCTAGTAAGCGGAAAGGGAGGGAGGGGGGTAAAAGCTTTTTGCCCTTTAGAAGGCAACAGATAGGGTTCTAAATTTTTTTACCCCAAAGCTCTATCTATATAAAGGCCTGCGTGAGTGCGTGATATATTTATAAAAACGAGTGCGCTCGATCAGCCGCCGTGAAATTAGATGCCGGAATAGCATTTGTGAGAGAGACGAGAGATAAAAGGGAGCGCTTAGCTCCTATCCCGGCATCTAATTTTACAGCGGCTCAGCGAGCGCACTCGCTTTTATAAATATATCACGCACACCTGCGATCCTCTATAAACTTAGAGCTTTGTGGTAAAAAAATCTTGAAATAGAACTGATTGTCTTTGAAAATGAGCCCAGCACGAAGTCACTAACCCTATCACTTGCCCTTCTACAGTTCTTGTAGGGCTCAAATCAAAGAGAAAAAAATTCCGCAACCAATGGCGCATAAAAATTTTTCCTCATTTTACTCTTTCGTTGCGAAAATAAAAAAAAAAATTTGCAAAATCCGAAATTCGGTTGCCATTTGTCCGTTTTCGCGAAAAAAAATCAAGTCTCGAAGTCACTTTCTTCCATGCGAAAAACGCGAACACGGCTCTGGGTGTGTTCTCGCCGCGGCGAAAATCCATATACTTTCAAATCGTAATATCTCAAGAACCGCTAGACCGATTTGGACGGGTTAAAATTCCTTTCGATCCGAATAAACCTCAGAGAGCTATGTGCGACAAACCGATTTTCCATATCTTCACATGTTAATTTACCCCCCTCCACACCTCCCTTAGCTTTCATATATCGAAAATAGCGACTTCGTTTAACGGGTTTTTTTCCGTCAGATCGATTCCAGGAGTCAGAAGAATTCTTTCTATTTTTATCAGCCTAATTTCATGCGTCCATTATTTTCTGCCTCTTGCCTTTGGTATCCTACTATACCAGAGTTTCCCAAACTTTTGAAGGCCACAGTATAAGTATCAAATGATATCCAATAGACATGGCACACCTCCTACTGCCAGATGGTACCGTACCCCCAGCATAGGAGGGTCCTGGAAATTTTGGAAAATATAACCTTTAAAAACGCGTTTTTATGAATTCTGGATGTAAAACATACCCTAATGGGCCTTAATCAATTACCTTGTCCTAATAAAAATAAACCGACACAAAAAATAAAATATTTTCATTATTTCACTGCCTCTAGTGAAAACAGGAATAAGTTTAGTTATGCCCTTATGTTTTTATTTGTTTTTTAGCACCGGCAGGTCCAACTCTATACCCTAGCAAAACGGTATAACTCTATCTTAAATAGTATTTTCAAAACCTTAGAGACATAACTATAATTATAAAATAATTTGATGCTGTTACTATGGAACAACTAATGATATGGAAAGCAATAATTCGATCATATGGGCATAACTATAATTATAAAATAGTTTGATGCTGTTACTAGGGAACAACTAATGATGTGGAAAGCAATAATTCGTTCATAAAAGCACATTTCAAATAAACTGCAAAAAAAAATTATTGAATTGCAGTATTTCAAGATATAAATATTGTGCTAAGAAATAGTAACCCATAACCTTTTTATGACAGCAATTACTTTACCTAATATTGTTATGGCTTAGGAATGGTTTAGACTATTTTATTGTAAGCAGTCTCCTGTACCGTTTTCCAGTTATGACGTTTTTCACTAGAGCCAGTGATTTATTGATTTTTATTTTATTCTGGGTCCCGCGGCACACCTAGCCAGCCTTTGGAAAGCTCTGCAATATAGTCTGACGTTGTTTCCAACAGGCTCAACAGAAGAAGCAAAAAGGCAGAAACCAATCTTGGAATATCAAATTAAATAAATAAAATTCCAAAATACTGGTTAGCTAGATAAGTTTACCGCGAGTAGGAGATACTGTATCTTCAATTTATTTTAATACATTCTTTGCCTGGATTTTTGTTTCTCTAATTCCTATGAAATACATATTTTCTTTTAAGTTATAGTTATACTTCATAGTTGCTATTTTTTTTTGTTTCGTTTTTTATTTTCTCCCCCTTCAACATCTGTTTCTTCTTCGTTAGTATCCACAGTATTTCTGGTTTCTGTTTCGTACACTGATTGATACTAACTTGTATTTTAGCCGTGTATAATTTTCCTTTGCCTATTTCATTATAAGAATTAAGAAAAGAAAGTCTGGGAAGCAATTCACCTGATACCTCAAGCGAAAACTTGACAATCTAGTCCTGGTCGAATATTTTTAGTTATGGATGCAACGGTGATGTATCTATTGAGGTGCGGTTGAACTTCTGCACAAATCCCACATAAAATATTTGTCCCCCTAAAAATTTGTGAAAAAATATCGTGAAATGATTTGGTTCAGAATCACTTTGAAGTTTTATTATTTTTTATTAAATTGAACAAATATACAAATATACACCTGGGATTATCTACAATGTAGTTATTTAAGTATATGATTATATTTATACAGTAGAATTTTACCCTTCGAACATATATGATGAGTTATTTTGTTGAAAGATGGTTGTGTATTCTGGTAAAGTTGTGAACGTTCTGTTCGTTTTTTATGCCCAGAACAAGGGACCTGGTCAATATCTACATCTGTTTTTTATATTACTTAGAATTTGGAGTTTTACCTACTTTTGGGTACCTACTGTTGGAAATGAACTAAAGAATTTCCAACATATCGATAGAAAAACTGATGAAATGTAAACTCCGCGGTATATTCTCTGTAAACTTCGTGACCACTGTGACCAGATTGTTACGAGCCAGCAATTGAATCTTGCAGAAATCGGCACGTTGATTGATTAGATCTTGACTAGTACTTGTGATTATTTAACGGGTTTTTTCAATTTCCAGTCGCGGATTGAGAAAACAACAAAAATAAGAACATGCAAATAAAAAAAATATCGAAATTGGCCCTTTTCATGTCCAAGTTCTTAAAAACATTGTAAGAAACCAGACAATTAAATTTATTATATCGAAAAATCATTCCAGTAACTTTACTAATTAATTTCTAATTATTGTTTACAATTAATATTAATTGTGCTTACAGTACATGTGCAAACATTTATTCTTGATTCAGTTAATGCAACTCGTGTTTTAGAAGTTAGAAGATTAATTACCTTCGAAATAGAAGGGAGAAAATTTTAAACTTCGTACGAAAAATTTTAATATTGTTAGTAAATCCCAACATAGTCGATAATTTTCAAGCTAACCAAAAATTACTACTAGTAAAATATCGATGAAGTCAATAACAATATTTACATTAGTGATTTGATACACTTTAGAATCACTTAGGAGTGTGTAAATATTTATTTCCGGATGGAGACGACACATGAGAAGACGAACGAGTAAAAACTGATATGATATATCTGCCCTTATCATTGGAGACAAGTGGCGTAGAGTAAACTGAGAGAACGGTATTTTCAAATAATTGATAATATAAGATAAATTTGTGTATTTAGGAACATATTTCAACGGAAAGTCTGAAATAAAAGAAAATATTAAAGGTTAAAGATTTAAAAAATAAACTAATTTCTAGAAACAGCGGAAAAAAACATGATTGAAATCTAGGAAATGAAAATACCCAAAAAAAAATTTTGGATCAAAAAATGTAAATGAAATATGAGAAAGAAATATAAATCTGAAACAGAGCTGGAATACGACGCAAGAAAGAGTAACAAATATGATGGAAAATAGAATTAAGTATAGAGAATCAAAAGATAAAACAGACATAACGAGAGTTGAATCAAGTGAAATGATAAATCGAGAGTTTAAAAGTAAGAAAATGATTGAAGAAAATAAATAGATATGAAAATTACACTTATTAGTATTATTGATTGATTGATTGATTATGACGATGTACCATCCCCAGTAGGTTATACCTCCAGTGTGTGAGTGCCTGATACTCTAGTATGATATGAGAGGCTGTTTCATCCTCCTCATTGCATAATCTACATATGGGTTCATCTTGAAAGATAGCCATGTTATGTAGGTGTTCCCTAAGGTGACAATGTCCGGTTATTAGTTCCGTGACTTGCCTTATAAAATGTTCGCGGCAACTTTCTTTTTGTATTCAATGGAAGAATCTATGTATTCCTCAACATGTCGTTTTATAATCAAAGGGTCCGCTCCTGAATCTGCAAGCCATGAAGCTGATGATCGCCGGAATCAGTGACCCGTATATTGAGCAGGATCGGGTAATTTTAGAAACAAAGCAACGTTTTATGGTATCATTGCGAAAGTATTTATGCCAACAGGCTGTCTTATGTATGCGCCGTTCCTATATCCAACGAAGACGCAGCTGTAAATATTGTCGAACAATATGGACCATATTTAGTCCCTCGATGCCTCAAAAAGTTACAAAAACTTCCCGTGATATGTTGGTTTGTGTATCAGGAATCTGTATATGGAAAACTTCCTCTTCATCCTTAACATTTTGTAAAAGTAAATTGCATAGTTCATTAAAAAATTCATTAAAACCTATGGAAGGTAATGGGAATATGTTTTAATAACTTACTTTGTTCAGCACATATTATATATCATCAGCTTCCTTTAGGAACTTTACGACTTCGTTCTTGGAAAATATTTTATATTTCTTTGGCTTGTACCCTACCGACTGTCTTTTCAAATATGTAATCAACTTTGTATATTTGTCTTACAACTATCACTGACTTCAATATTTAGTAATAACCCCAAAGACTGAAAGACCTGTAATTCTTTAATAACTGCTGAAATTAAGCCATAGAAACTTTCTCATTTAGGCCATTTTTCATCACATCATTTGGCAATACGATAGTAGGTTTGTTCATGTTTTAATTTAGATTTTTCAGGTAAGAGGGAATAAACGGCAATGCTCGCAGCTTCTTCTATATCGGATGGAATCACTCATTTTGATGAAGATCAAACATATCAAATACCAGCCGAAACTTATACTTAAAACGCGTTGTTTACAAACAAACTGGCTGGACGTCAAGTGGTTGTCAAGGTAATAAATATATTATACTATACATGTGTGATAATGCATCATTAATATATTCGTCTGCTTTGTAACTTGCACACTTTATCTTTATCCCACTTATATAGTAAATAACTATTTAACCAATATATTAAGCGTTAAACAAATTGACCGTTTTAATATTATCAGTAATGATATAACAAAAGAGTGAGAATAAATTATTTTCTAATTTATCGAACTCGCGAGTTAGATTTGACTAGATTATTTTTTTAAGTTTCTTCAAACCAATGAAACGCTTCTTTATTTGTCACAAGGATAAGTTTCAACCAATTATGTCATTATAGTGGAAATAAATCTCTTGTGATTATTCTCGGGAATAATCACTGTAGCTTTTGTTTGCTTAGCAAGTGTCATAGTTGTCAAAATAATTACCTAAATGTGTCAACGCGTTATATAAAATCAGTGAAAATCATCTTAGTACCTTTCCTGATGCAGAAATAACAAAAAATATTTTAGAAACTACTTCGAAAAACACTCTAATAAGTAATCAGTCGATATGGAGACGATTTAAGACCTTCACCATAGAGAGACATTATGTTCTGGATCAATCTACTATAACAGCTACTCTGGCATTGATTTTAAAAGATTGGGCTTATAACATGAAAAGAAAGAACGGAAATGATTTTAAAGAAGCAGTAATAAAGTCAATGTGGAATAGAACGACAAAATTAGTTCAAGAACTTTACTTTAATAAGTATAACAGGTTCTTTGATCCTTTCCATGATATAGAATTCAAAAATGCTCGAAATGCAAGAGATGCAAAAAGAAAAAGTTTACAAAAACATCCTGAAAAATTCTGTGGCACTTTCTAATACAGACATTTTTAATTATTGGGACGAAGATACACCTTGTGGATTGCAAAGACAGTTTTTTCACGTTCCATCGTATGAACTAGCCTGGAGGGGAGGAGAAGCTACGAAATGTTTAGTTCATTATTTTAAAAAAGAAACCGACATAATCGGATTAAATACTGGCCGCATTAAATATAATCTCATCTTTACAAAAACTGCACAATGGTGCGCTAATAGTAAATGGTTGACTCCAAATATAAATAACTCAGATATTTGCCCTATTCGTCTTTTTGAAAAACTAATGGGTAAACGTGAAGAAAATATTAAAACCGAACGCTTCTTTGTTACTCCAAATCCGGCTTGGGAAACTCATAGTTCTTGGTACAAAAACGTTCCTTTTGGAATAAATTCCATTTCAAAATGGATGAAAAAATCAGCAGAAAAATTAGATCTAGACACAGTTCCTAAAAAAATAACTAACCATTCTGCCAGATCAAGTGCAACTTTCAAAAGCTGGTGTAAGAGAACAAGAACTAATCAAGGTCACTGGTCATATTTCTGCAAGTTCGATTAAACCATACTTACAACTGAACCAAGAACATCATTCAAATATAATAAATAATCTTAGAGAAAATACGTAGGAGGAAACAGTTAATATAACAAGCAATTCCAAATCCTCAATAAATAGTGAGTCTTGAAATATTTTTAATAATTGCGTTTCCCATTGTACTAATTTAAATTGTTAAGCCTTTTAATGTACCCACAATGTTCCAACGATATTTTTGTATATTATAATAATTAATTAAATTAAATTTTTCAATAGTTTTATTGATCTTTGATTGTTAAAATTTGGGAATCAAAAAATAATCATAATAATATAACAATACTATTTATCTAATTAATATTTATGCTAAATAAAAATGTATATTTCAATAAAAAACAAAATGGGGTTTTATCTAATTTGCTTTTATCTCTAATGTATAGTTTAAAAAAATAATAATTAAAAAAAATCTTGTAGCACGCCAATAATGTTATCGATTTTCTAAGTCAATCGATAGACAGAAAGAATAATATTCTAGAGTTTAATCACCCTAGAAAGGTTAACTGACGTTTGTATATAATATTTTATAGCGAGTGATGTTAATTTGTAAACACTGAGAAAGCAATATCGACTAATTAAAGAAAATACAAATTGTTGAATTTATTTTAATTATTTAATTAAGCATTAAACGAGTTTTGTGAAACTACAAAAATAATAATAATAATAAAATTAATATTACCTAATGAATAAATTTTATGCAAAAAGGAGTTTTGGACATACGTCCCAATTTAAAAAATTACAAAAAAACAAAATATTAGATACCTACCTCCTGGCTCCTTCAGAATGAGTTCCAAACTTGTTTTCTTACTTTGTTATCCCTGGAAGGGAAACCAAGTTTTGCTGATATATTAGAGCAAATTTGCGTACAAAAGTTGAGCGAAAATTTAAATTTGTTATCTTTATCGAAATACAACAAAAAAAAATCATGTGCCGACAGTCTACGTAGACTCCGATCATTTGAAATAACTGTCAAATAATGTTTTCACTAATTTCCAAATTATTGTAGAGCGACTATTATAATAAAAGAATTTGATGAGTAAGAGTTTACCAAAAGTAAGCAAGATAGTTTACAGCATATAAGACATATATTTACTTTTTCTGTAGTGATCTAGACATATACATATTGTTCGAGATGTAGTAAAGCAATCAAATTGTATGCACGTTAAAAGATTCCCAGGTCCGGATTAAATTATCTTATGAAATAGTTGTATTTAATGGCTAGAGTAGGTACGTGGAGGGTGATTTATGATATTACAATATTTCTGATCAGACCATGCACGTGAAGTATGAAATGGTTGTTTAATTGTTTAAATACATCGTCAAACGAACATCAAAGAGCCATATTGAAATTACATAATATTATATCTAAAATTCAACATTTACCGGAACCACAAATGCAGTTAGTTTAACCATAAAAATTTCACAGTTTGCTTGACATTTCTGCTCTATTAGTCTAAAGTTTAATCACCCCAAAAGGTTAATTGAAATTTGTAATAGTATATTACATAACAAGTGTAGAAAGTGACTTATTTGAGAGTGCGGAAAGGAACGAGTGTGACAACCACTTTTTAACGCGTTATGTACAGGGTGTCCTAAATTGGTGCGTTTTGCAGGGTATCTCGTAAACAAGAGATAGAAGAAAAGCAGTTAAGATGTTATGACTTCTTTTTTTGTTAAAGTAACGATAGCCTAATTAAATCTTTAGTAACTCCCTGCAGTTGGAAGATACAGTCGAAAACTACAAGGTACTATAACTTCTTAATTAAGAAAAATGTAAAAAAACGTTATAAAAACTTTTGATAGATATAATATTAAAGAGTTCAGTGGCGCACAGATTATTTTTTTAGGGGGCTCACTAAGGAAATATAATGCAAACTTATGTTTTTTTAAATGGGACACCCTGTATATTTTGACGTTTTTCGCTTTCTTTTTTAATTCTCATTCACCTGATATGACATACTATATATCTATTTTCAATGGTTGGAGCTACAGTGCAAATAAACCATTTATGGATGTTATCAGGTGAAACACCCTTAAAAAATTGAACACTCAGTAACGAAATTTAACATTTTATTATAAGGATACTGATGTGTGACAATTTTATTTATCAAAATTATAATTAATAAAAAACAAACCAGATTAAAAAAATAAAAACGATAAACTTATGAAACAGCAAGAAACATTGTAAGAACTAATCTTATTAGAATGTGAAAATTACATTAAATGTTCAAAATGTCCTCCATTTTGTTGTAGTAATAATTGACACCTTTTTCTTACTGATCTTACACAATTGAGTATGTGCACTGGCTTTATTTTTCTAAATATTTTGTAATAAATCTTCCCTACTCTCGAAGTTAGTCTTGTAAATATTATTTTATGATTTTATTTTTGGTAATGCTGAATTGGTTGAAGATTATTTAAACGAAAAACTTTTTAATCGATGAAAACGGAGAGCATTTTGAACATTTAATGTAATTTTTACATTCTAATAAAATTAGTTATAGGTAGATTAGTTGTTACAACGTTTCTTGTTGATTCATAAGTTTATTGTTTTTATTTTTTTAATCTGGTTTTATTTTTTATTAATTATAATTTTGATAAATAAAATTGTCACACATCAGTATCCTTATAATAAAATGTTAAATTTCGTTACTGAGTGTTCAATTTTTTAAGGGTGTTTCACCTGATAACATCCATAAATGGTTTATTTGCACTGTAGCTCCAACCATTGAAAATAGATATATAATATGTAATATCAGGTGAATGAGAATTAAGAAAGAAAACGAAAAACGTCAAAATATACAGGGTGTCCCATTTAAAAAAAACATAAGTTTGCATTATATTTCCTTAGTGAGCCCCCTAAAAAAATAATCTGTGCGCCACTGAACTCTTTAATATTATATCTATCAAAAGTTTTTATGAGGTTTTTTTATATTTTTCTTAATTAAGAAGTTATAGTACCTTGTAGTTTTCGACAGTTTTCAATAATCGCCCTGTATCTTCCAACTGCAGGGAGTTACTAAAGATTTAATTAGGCTATCGTTACTTTAACAAAAAAAGAAGTCATAACGTCTTAACTGCTTTTCTTCTATCTCTTCTAGTTTACGAGATACCCTGCAAAATGCACCAATTTGGGACACCCTGTACAATATTTTGAAAAATAATGAAATATTCATATTGTATCAGTTTTAAGTTCATATCATCACTGTTTTAAATGTGACAGATATTGTCAACTTTCTTTATTTATGCGATATAAGCTACTTTCGCATATAGTCGTAGGTCGTACCCCGTTACCCACGAAAGAAGTTTAAAGACTGGGCGTTCACATTCCTCGTGGGACTGTCCCATTGCTCTGATTCGGAAGAGGAAAATATTGAAAATGAGGATAAAAATCAGAACAGCGACAGTGAACAATTGTATACATATTACCGGTTAGGTATCTGATGAAAATTATTTTGTAAAAACTATATATAATAAAGTAAAGGTAAAAAGGGCCCGATAAAAAAGAAACGACACTCGCTATAAAGCGGGAACAATAGATACTAAACAAAAAATTAATTATTAAATTTGAAAAATCGTCGTAGAAAGCTGAAATTTAGGCATGCACACGTTCAAGGTATCCTGAGTTCATATCCATTGTCCGTTAGTCTCTATCGGTTCTGGAAGCTGAGATATAAATGCGTACAGACAGACGGACGGACAGACAGACAGACAGAAGCGTTCCATAAGACTTTTCTGAACTTTAAGGTTTAGAAGTCTAAAAGCAAAGATTTCCATGCTCGGCTTCAAATTAAATATCAAACGAATCATCAACGCGAGTGATTAAGAGTTAAAAATACATGTACAAACTTAAGCTAAAACTAAATAAAAACTCATTTGCTACCTCACAACGTTCTACGCATTTACTTAAATAATCCTCGTCGCAACCGAAGTCAAAATATTATAAAATAATTTTAATTGGAAGTACCTTTATCTAACGTGGTTTTACTAAAACTTATATAATAAACGAGATGCCAACCTTGTCTTCATGCCTTATCAGGTGAGTGTGGTAAAAGCAACATTCATTCTCTCCCTCTTATAGAATTTTGTTGTGGCTTTTGCTGCCTCTTTATGCTTCCCATTATTTCTGTTGATCGATAATTTTGGAGGGTTGTATTATGTTGATATAACAAGATGATTAATTCATATTATAAAGCATCAGTTACAGGGTGATGGAAGATTTCATCGAGTTGCGCTTTGATTTACTGTCTGTATAAAACAGCGAAAATTGATCGTAATAAAATTATTAGAGTAACTGTCACTTGTTGTGTAACTGACACGTGTTACCCCAAGTTTGTACGGAAAATAAAAATAATGAAGGTAGGGCTTTGAAATTGAGTATTGTTCATATTGGCCATTATTATGGTTTATTATATAAAAGTATTTTTGTTTATTTTCAAAGATTTCAATTGTCCAAATTTTTGCAATGGTTCCCCTGATTTGAACTAAATTTTGTATGTTGGTAATATACCAAATTCAGCATGGTAAAAAGTAAAATTGATGTAACGATTGACAGTATTTAAAAAAATCGGATGTGGCCATGCACATGACTTTACCATACTTTAACGGCCATACGGGCTCATAATCCAATTACTCGTACATATTTAAGGCAGGCCATGCCTGGCAAGAGCGTACAATTGTCTCCATGAAACAAAACACTTCTACTGCGCTTGCGCTATTATGCAACTATGTTATTCCATATTTTATTTTTAACTCGCTTATAATACAAAATTTGAAAAAAGTTTTTAAACAAAATTTATAGTAAATTTAATTCAAAATAAATTTTTTTTCTTAATATTTTTACATAAACTTAATAGAAACGATAATAATTGCGAAAATCTGAAAATTCTTAAGAATAAACCCCACTTCCGGTTGTCCGATTTTGCCCAAAATCTAATCAGCTCATTAGCATGTTGTAAAAATGCTAAATATAAAATTTGGTTAGGAAATTTCGATCGCAGTTGGAGTTAGAGCGCACACAAATTTTTCCGGACTACATACTCCATACTCCATACATACATTTTCTGGAAATGGTCTTAAATGACTTAGGGGGTCTCAAAACATGTAAATCCACTGAAAGCTGAACTTTTTTTTTTGCGATTACAATACTTTACCTATGGTAAAGTAAAAGATTTACGTACAGAATATGGTAGTTTACCAATACTAGAATAAACATACCAAATTTCCAAATGGAATTTCTGAAAATAAATGAAAATATTCTGTACATAATAAACAAAAGGTATTTCAGGGTCATCTACTATCTGGTAAAGTTTGTCCAGTCATTGACAGAACACTCTGTATATATTTGTTTAGGGTCAAAAAAATATTCCTAAATAAATATTTGAAAAAATAATAATTCTTAACGAAAAAAAACGAACGTCAAGAAAAAATTAATTAAATTTAAAATTTACACCAATTTCTGTAATTTTGGTATATAAACTTGTTGTTTTTTAGAGAATATTGAACAGTATAGTTTTGGGAATTTTGTCGCAGAACGAGATTTAAGGCAAGGATGCCTTGACGAGGATTGGTTCATTAATTTATTGAATTTTAATAAATAAACTGTATTTTGCATTTCTATAATTTTATATTTAACTTTAAACTTTAAAGCAGGGATACCAAAATAGTTATTTACGTGCCAAGGACGAAAACCTGTCTATTATAGCCGAGTCTGCCAATTGATAGCCGAGGCTACCAAGCAGGCGAGACAATAGACAGTTTTTCGCCGATGTCTGTACACCAAAATGGACCTCGCGATTTACCCCTCGTGGTAAGCCTATTTTCAAAAAACTATCACGACATACTTACTGACAGTAAAACCTACTTGATTTATCGAAATGAAACCAATATTCATATCATGTTTATTAGTACAGAAACAGCAAAGACTTTTTTAAACATTAACAAACACCAACTGGCCCATTTTATTTTCTCTTTATGTTAACATCAACGGTTGCAATAAAAATGTTTGTATACTGCACACAAAAATGTAAAACAGAAAATTGTAAAATATAAAGGTTGTCCCATTTAAAAATAAATATATCTTAGAAACGATACATTTGGCAACGTCTAAAATATAAAATTTAAAATCGCTGGTCCACCTAATATACTGAAATGGATTTTGGTACATAATCAAAATTTATAAGTTGAGTTTTTGGTTTGTAGTAAAATTATTCATGGGAAAAATTATGTAATTGGGGGCTTTAAAATGTGACAGGGTTTTGGTTTTGTTTTATGATTAAGAAGGTATGTAGAATTGTCAGATAGTTTAAAATTTAAAATTAAAATATTAAAACGTAAAAACTATAATTTCTTAAATCATTACATATTTACTTATTAGAATAAGGAGTAAGGAGGATTTATAAAGTTAAAATTGTTTTTTGTTAAAAAAAAAACTAAAAAAAAAATGGATTTGAGAGATGGTAGAAGAATTGAATTAACAGGACAGCATGATGAAGAAGCAAGTGACAAGGAACAAGATAAAGAAGAACAAGATATTGAAGAACAACCTGAAAAAGAACAGGAAACATTAAATCACTTAATAAAGATGAGACATGGGAAAGCAAATTAATAAAAATTCAGAAGATATGGGAAAACAAATGAATAAAAACAAAGAAGAAATCAAAGAAGATTTGGCAAGAAAGATGGAAAACAAAATAAGAAATATGGAATACAAATTGGGAAATATGATGAAAGAAGAAATGAAAGGTATAAAAAATAGAATAGAAGAAATAACACAAGACTTAAAAATGTGTACAGATAAAAAAATAGAAGAAACAAGGAAATATAGAAGAGAAATGATTGAAAGAATAACAGAGATAGAAGAGTTATAGGAACAGAAAATTAAGAAAGTAATAGAAACGGAATGTGTTGAAGAAATATGTCAAATAAAAGAGGATGGAATGAAAAATAAGGAAAATGTTAAAAGGTTAAACGAATTTTTAAAAGACAGACGTGACGATAGGAACAGGAACAATGATAGAGACTGAAACGATGACAGAGATAGAAAAAGAAAAGATGACAATAGCAATTCCAGGAATAATGATGGATACAGAAGAGATGGTGATAACAGACTAAGGAGACATGATAACAGACGTAGAAGAAGCAGTTCTTCTGACCATGTTAACTCCGCATGGGGTAAACCAGATGACTCACAAGACAACATAAATAATTTTGAAAAAATGTTTTATAATTGGAAAATGAGGAAGAAAATATGAAAAGAAGAAAAATGTGATTAATTATAAGTTATTTAAGATATAGGTTAGGTTAATAGATTTGTGTATTTTGAGAAAATTATAAATTTTAATTATGTGAGGGGAATTTTGAAATGGATTTTGGTACATAATCAAAATTTATAAGTTGGGGGCTTTAAAATGTGACAGGGTTTTGTTTTTGTTTTATGATTAAGAAGTTATGTAGAATTGTCAGATATTGAAGTTTAAAAATAAAATATTAAAAAGCAAAAACTATAATTCAATAGATCATTACAATACAGAACTAAAATTTTGTTTCCATACTTTATGGCGCGCATTGTATATCAAATACACAGACAGCTCTATTTTTGTAAACTACAAATGACTATGTTAACCAGTTAAACTATTTTATTTACATATCCCCTGTATATGGAACAATTACATACGTAAATAGCTCTATTTTTGTTAAACTACAAATGAGCATTTAGTTTTAGTTCAACTAATTTAATTTCCATGCAAATGGCTGTTGTCACCGCACCATTGTACGTATCATTCAAAATCAATAAGCAATCAAATTTTATGGCAGGCTTGAATTATCAAAATATTATGGAAGAGTGAGATATAAAGGCTAATTTAAATTCGTGCCTCGAGAAAGTACCATAAAACTTTACACATATCTACAAAACTGGATGCAATAAACTTTATTCGTACGGAATATTTCGATTATATTATTCATACAAAAACAAAACGTATTCCTTACGATATGTGATGTAATTACTGTCGTAAAAGATGCTATTGCTTGAGTTTTGAAAATATAATGTTATTGTGTTATACGTGCATAACAATCTGCTATATTGCATTATAACAATCTGTATTGTTATCTCTGTATCGTCAGAAAAGATGATACGATTTTATTATGCATCGTCTCAGAAAAATAGTGCCTGTTTTGAGATCTAAATATTGTAAATAATTTTATAATTTTATAATTTATATTAAGGTAGTGCTACCGGTTTTAGAATTACTGCTCAGAGTTTAATGGAACTTGACATATTGTGATATTATATTACACATTATAATATGATAATGAACTAGTAAATTTTTTTAAAGAGCTGTACAGAACCAGAAAAAATACATTAATAAAAAAAATGATTGCCTTTCAATTTAAAAAATGGTACCGTACAGATTACAATGCAAGTGGTATCAACGAAAGAATAAAATTTTTCGAACATTTTGGTTGGAATTAATTACATGTGGCAACGCCGTCAAAGAGGTTATGAGGCCCCCGAGATTGTAACGTATATCTATGATACCGTTATTTTTCGCCCATCTCTAGTGTCACATCTCTAGTAGCGTTTTTATGTGGATAATGTCCTTATGTGAATTATCAAAACATTATTTCCCTGAGCTAAATAGTTTTCCGAACCGATAGTTCGTTCCCCAGATGAAGAAACCCCCTATTTATTAAGATAAGTGATACAAAATTGATGATTCGAATAATATATTAACTGACCTCAGGGCTCTGTCCTTGGGACTATTTTATTTTTAATATTTATCAATGACTTAGCTCTAACGGTTAATGATGGCAGTATTGTACTATTTGCCGATGATACGTGCTATCTATTTTGTAATAATGATATCTCCCAATTAATTGTTGAATTTAAAATTAGAATAAATAAGCTAGTACAATGGTTTGACGAAAACTGTTAATAAAGAAAAAACTGTGCTTATTCATTTTACTCCTAGGGTGAATGATATACTTGAGAGTCATCTATTGAGAATAGATGGAAAATCTATTCATCAAGTACAGTCCACAAAATTCTTAGCTCTTTAAGCTAGGAATTTCATATTGATATACTGTGTAGAAAACTTTCATCTGCATGTTTTGTACTTTTTAGGCTTAGAAATATAACTAATAAATCTGTTCTGCATATCATTACGCACATTACTATTCTCTCATTAGATATGGTTTAATTTTTTGCGGCTCATCGGCTCATGTATTGAGGGTTTTAAACTCAAAAAAATATAGCGTCACTGAGGTATAGGCAGTCATGCAGAGAAAAGTTTAAGTAACTTCATATATTACCACTTCCTTGTATTTATATTTTAGAACTTTTAATTTATGTCAAATCAAACCTAGAACATTTTCGTACTAATCTACCATAACTATTTATCGGTCAGTTGGTTAGGGTACCAGCCTTTATTCTCTGGTCACTGTTCGAAGAGTAGGTTCGAATCCTGCCGCATTCAAGTGGAATAAAAGTCAGATAAGACTTTGGGCAAGTGCAAAAAGGTATTTGTGTCATACGCAGTTTCATTCACGCCGGTATACTGGCCGGATGAGATCGGATATCTCGTGGAACTGATAGGGGTTGGTGGCACATTTACATACTTGTTAGTCGGTAGATCACCTGCATGACAAAGGCATAGTCCTAGGTTTAAGGTGATTGAGGACCGTGGTTTGGAGCCCACGATAAGCTGTAGGTCCCGTCCAGATTAGCCTTAGTTGCAGAAAGGAGACGTCAAAATTAACCAAACAAAACACACAATAATTATTTAACTCGAACTCGAAATCATTTGATGATACCAACACATAATTCTGCATTTTTTTGAAAAAAGCCCTCAATACATGGGAATTTTAGTTTGTAATAAACTTCCTAATATTATGAAATCAATAGAACCTTTGAAACTATTTAAAAAAAAAGTAGAAAAGTTATTGATGAATAACTGTTTTTATCCTGATGAAGAATATTTGGCGTATACATTTTAACTGTTAAATGTTAGCTATACGTTTATTTTTTTTTTCTCCTTCCTATATTTCTTGTATTTTTATGTTTTATGTTCCACATCTTATAAACTGTCTTTTGACTTGTCCCATTTCACGTATAACTGATCATATGGACTATAAAGTTATTATTATTATTATTATTATTATTATTATTATTATTATTATGAAGCTATAGTAAATGAAAATTTGCTCGTTATCGTTTTGAATAAAAATAATTATTAATGTTTCCACATTTTATTGTAATCTGAATACTTATTTTAAATGTGGTGTCGCTCCAATTTCTAATTTCCGGATTACTTGAGTTATTTATAACCTAATGTCAAACCCATACGCATACTAGTGCATTTGACAGCATATTAATTTGTAACGAGCGCGATAGCCTTTTGCGTGAAACAGAGCTACTGAAAGCATACTGCCGTCTATTTTGCTTTTACGCAGCGTAGCCAAATATAAATACTGCAGTAGTCAAATAACACAGAGCACACATTTGACTATTTTGGTATCGAGAGTACTACCTTAATCATATTCTGTATAAAATTTACTTTACGTGCTGCCACACTCTCCGTTTATCAAGCTCACCAAGAGGGTGTAGAGGTGTAACAACTAAAGAAAACATTTTGCATTAAAAACGCAAGAAGAAGAAACTGTAGTAAAATTATTAATTCTTAAAGTGCAGCAAAGAATGTTCTCCTTTAGTTTATAACAGGCCATGTTTTGGTAGTATCAAAATAACTGCAACATCTGAGTGAAAGTGATGTGATATCACACTAAATAGAATAACGAAAACATTAAGGAGATAAATGGAGTGAATCCGACATAAAGTACCTACAAAAACTAAAAGTTGACAAGAAAACTAACTATTCCCTCTGAAAAGTCACGAAAACAAAAGAAACAATTTATCCATAGTCCCCCAAGATAGAACTTATGCAAAGTCAAGTCTACTTAAATCTTTCGTTTACCAATCATCTGGTGTAAACCAAAGGTCAAATATTGATCCAGTAATGAAAATGTAGCGAACCATAGTAAAAATAATTAATCAAAAAATCTTCGGCTTACGACTTAAATTGAAACGAAATTTTCTACAATTTTATTAAGTGGTACCAAAAATTAATTGTCGAAATTCTAAAATATAATAACTAATCAACACTCACACTCATTCACACATTAACTCTAATATTGAACAATAAAGGAATGCGACAAAAATACACTATAACTAACATTAAAACTACCTTTTGAACTGTGAATCAAAGTGCTTCCTATTCCCATTAAATTTTACTTCTTGTCAAAAAGTTCCAGACTTGGCAAACTCTTCACCCAACAAAACTTCCATGTACCATATGATCAATATACAATATACTATACTATAACGTATTTTCTTTCTCAAACTTTTTATCTTCCAAAATTAAACCTTTGACATTCTTTTTCTTTTTCACTGGTTACCTTATTTTCAATATACCAGGTGATTATTTCATTGCAATATACTTGGATAGATCTTTTTCTAAGAAAAGTATAATCATACTAACTTACCTACTAAATGCAGAATTTGATCAAAAATAAACCTGCAAAATGGCTTGGGTAATGTTTATACATATTAAACCTCATCTTATCTACCCAATTCTATTGCTAAAGCGACTATAATCTTTAAAGAAAAGAATAGAAAGCAGATATGGTAAGAGTGATTTATTCATGAGTTGAGAAAAATGTTGCTAAAATAATATAAAGAAATTTCTGGCCAAATTTTAGATAATACGCTGGGATACCACAAGGTAAGCGTGCTAGGATCAGCATTATATCTGTGGTAAAGTTATAATGTACCGCAGTCCTAACATGTAAAGATTGATGCTTACACAGCTATCCTGGCATTAAGAAATAATAGGGAAAAAATAGTCAAACAAATTTCTCTCCTGTAGAGGTCGATTAGCCATCATCTTTTCAATCTCTTGTTGTCCTATTTAAATTTCTAACCTAACGTTACCTGATGCTACATGTACCATTGGGTAAATAATCTTTAATGGTCATGGTTAAATAAGAACAATGCCGGACTTACTGGAGCATCTCTATAATTTAAAGCCGTTCATCTAAATGTGTATTACTATAGATTTGTTTTTTCTAGCGCCTTAAAGAACTCAAGCTATTCGACCTTTATCAGTGTATCAGAAATGAGTGTAGAATAACTTTTAGTTTTAACTTAAATTTGTTTTATTTTATATTTTCTTTCTTCGTAATGTTATAAATATTTTCTAATCCTTTGGCAGGATGGATAATTTAGTATCACCTATATATTAATATAAAACTGTTTGGTTAAACACGTTAAAAGGGAAAAATGTTTCTTTTCTCTAAAAAGAACTACCTACAACTCTCACTGGGGATTATGTAGTTCATTAGCATTCCAAAAAATAACTTTGCCGATAATAATCTTTATTATGTTTTAGGAATAGCTCTCCCAGGTATTATATTGTATAATTTATTGATTCTGTAACTAATGAATATAAATTTCATTATATAAGATTTTGTATTTGTATTTTGTACATATACTACGGTAACATTAAAAGCAGCTTCTATCTCGAGTAATCAGTCATTGTTCATACACGTTTCACGTCAATCGAATATATGTGCCTCATTTGAAGTCTATAGCTTCATTGTAACTATCGTACCAAATCGATCAGGTATAATATATCAGTGCTGAAATTCCTCGCTCTTATTTCCTATACATCATTAGCTTTTCGTCGAGACCGAAGCGACTCAGAAGGAAAGATAAAAATTCAGCCAAGCACATAAAAGAGAGCTTTCTCTTCATCATTTTAATTCTATGACGAAACCGCCTATTACTTTTCTAAACAAGCTGCTCGGCTCTGTTCTACTTGGAAGTAACGTGAAGTAACGAGCTGCTGTCATCTCTGTACTTTAATTCCTATTCTTCTTCTTCTAGCCTGCTTTTAGGGAAATAGTCATCCTCATCCTCTCGCATCAATCACGCGGTATTGAATTTGGACTGGGAGCTGCGCGAATACATATTCTTTCATTTATTTTGACAGAGCGGATGTAGAAATTCTCGTTGAAATATGGATTTGAGGACTGCGATGTTATGAATCAATGTTTTCCTGGAATGCTGATTGATTTCTGTGCAGTTTTTTAACACTGCAGCTAAAGTTGTTTGTGAGTCGTCGAACCACTTCACTGCACACAAAATTGTTCGAGTGGAATTCCTGGAACTTTGGGGTTAATGGATATTTCAGTGTCGGAAAATACTTTTTTCAGGTTTAAAGAAGAGACGAACTCTCATTTCGGAGATTATCATTATAAAAAATTCCATCATAGAATTTTAAAGTCTTCACTTAACTAGTAAATCAAAAAGCAAAGTTTCGTTAGCAACTTTGCGTTTTAAAAAGTTCATAATCGCAATCGTTTCTATTAATTACTTTTCTCCAAATCTATTTTTAAACCACTTTTTCATGTAAAATAGTATAGTAAGTTTGGAGAACGGTAAGGATTTTTACCGATCGAAGATATTTGTTTGGAGGAGGAATAAAGCGATGACTACTATTACCGTTTGAGATCGGTAACCTTTACCTTTCGACATGCTTATAACGTTTGTTGCACGATATTCAAAATTTCGATTCATCATGTCAAGATACATGTTAGGGTTGCTAGGTAGCTACTAGGACGCATAATAAGTATGACAAATAGCTTTTTTCTACGATCGTGCGAAAAGTTACTACTTTTTGCACTCTCAATTGTGTTAAAAGTTTTACTTTGTTGCACTAGTGCAACAAAGTTATTTGGTACTCTGTAATTAGCAGTTCGATCTGAAGAAAATATGTTTTCCTTGTAATTTGAGTATACTTATAAAGGTGGTAACTGTAGGTACTTAGGTACCCTTAAATATTATTCAAAACATTATTGTTTGATATTAAAAAGAAACATTTTTTACTGTAGTTTTGATTAATCCAAATCTTGTTACTAACGAAAGCATATTCGTAGTTAGCTATTGATGGCGTCTGACAGTGGCAGTTTACGTAATTCATCTCAAGTTGTCAATTTGAAATTTTATTATTTTGTTAGCTGTTAAAAATGTCTGATTCGAATAGTGAAGAAGAATATATTTGTACATCTCCAGATTTAATTCAAACAACAAATAAAGCCACAGCAGATTTATTATCCGAAAAATCCAAAAAAAATTATGAAATTTGTTATAAACGCTTTACAGACTGGTGTGACACAAAGCGTGTTAAGAACATTAGTGTATTTGAAAGAAAAATCGGAGATACTAAAGCTATCGACCTTATATAGTCAGAATATTCAATGGTGAAGGCTGAAATTAATTCGAAAATAGTAAATAACTAGTTTACCAAAATTATCGTTAGTTTAAAGTTAAATTTTATTTTCGATCGTAGAGAAAATGTTGTGTGCTACACGTGCAGCTCTCGACTTCGTCTCGAGCTGCAAACTTCATGCATCGTGCAACAAATATACAATTTTTGCACTAGTTACACAAATAACTATTTTCTACGCCTATCTTTAAAGTACCTTGTATTTTACCGGTTTGTAGCCCTTAAAAAAGTGCCATAACGTTATAGTATATTACATAACAAGTGTAGAAAGCGACTTATTTCACACGAGTGAACGTTGAGCACGAGCCGCGTAGCGGAGAGTGCGGAAACGGAACGAGTGTGAAAATCACTTTCTAACGCGTTATGTACAATATTTTTCTTACGACTAATAATTAGAACAAATGCCAAAGATAAAAATTATTTAATAAGAAACAACAATTAGATGAACTTGATATGTTAGTACTTACTTTTAAACATTGTGTCATTGATTTGACAGTTCCTGCCTTCTAGATAGAAATGCAAAATTCAAAACTGATATGAAATATTCATATCGTATCAGTTTTAAGTTCATATCATCACTGTTTTAAATGTGACAGATATTGTCAACTTTCTGACGTATTTATCTATGCGATATAAGCTACTTTCGCATATAGTCGTAGGAAAACTTTATTTCACGCTTTCCATAAGCTAATACAGTTGATTGGTGCAACATCAAGTCACCTTTGATTTTGACAACTGGTTTTACGTTAACAGATTTGTTTATAGTATCAATAATTCGATTTGTTTTCATTTAGTAGTTGTTCCTGTTATAATTATTATTATAAAATTTTCACAGACTCTTAATCTGGTATATACTTCCAATAGATGGGCGCATGCCAAGTCCATCAAAAAGTCACATGGTTTAGGAAAGATCTTGTGATATTGCAAGTGTGAAGTATAGTGGCTTTTTGAGCTTGTGCGTGTATGGATTCTTTGAGATCCAGTTGATCAAGATGTTTTAGGAACGAATTCGGTGTGATCCCTGTTGCTGAGATAATAAACGGGAGAATATGTATTTGTTGTTGTTTCCATATTCTTTCCATTTCTATTGCTAGTTCTTGGTACTTTTGTTTCTTTTCGGAATATTTTTTAGCAACTGCGATGTGTATTAGGTAGGTAATCTTTTTTGTTTTGTCCGTGTGAATCGCTAGGTCCCAGTATACTTTGTAGCTTTCATTTTTTGTAATTGACGAGGGAGTGTAGGTATAGTAAGGCTGGTTGTCGTTATACAATTTATACTTTACTGCTTGATGAATGATTTCTGCGACGATGTTATGTCTATTAATGTATTCAATGCCTGCTAAAATTTTACATCCAGATATTACATGGTCTATCGTTTCAGTGAGTAGATGACATTTTCTGCACTTGTCCTTCACAGAGCCATCTTTATCTGTATTTTCTGTAGTTTTGCGTAGCAATAACCTGTTCAAAGAATTAGAGGCATTACTCGAAGAAAATCAGAGTCAAACGCAAAAGGAGCTTGTAGAGTCATTGTGAGTGACTCAACAAACCGTTTGCGTACGATTAAGAGACATAGGAATGATTCAAACATAAGGAGGTTGAGTGCCTTATGAACTGAAATCGAGAGATATTGAAATTCGATTTTTCACTTGAAAGGTTTTTACTGGACTCGCCGTATTTTCTGGACATTGCACTTTCTCATTACTGGTTGTTCCCAAGGAAGCAGCGCGATTTGACAGGCCACTGATTCATTTCTTTGGCAGATATCGAGAATTGGCTCCAAAATTGGATCGCCTCAAAAGACGAGTCATTTTTTCAAGATGGAATTCAAAAATTGCCTGCGAGGTTGGGGAAAGTAGCCAGATATGAAAAATCCTCTAGTTAATCAGTTCATTTATTTTGTTTTTAAATAAACTACATTTTTGAACACGAAAAAAACGGACAGAATTCATTTCTAGTCCCAATACATACAAAGTGGTCCGTACCATTATATTCAAATGTTAGGAAGGCAATTCTAAGATTAAATCACATGAGATCGATAATAAAATAAATGGTATATACATAAAAATCTTGCTACTCTATTTTATGAAAAACTTTATCTATAAACTTAATAATTGTGTTTCTACTTTTAACGCCAGTTTCAAAACGTGACTTTTAGCTAATCCGATTCATCGTCTCTTTTGCGCCACCCCTGAGATGAATAATGACGAAAGAAATCAATTATCGACAGACCTTTTTTTATTTCTTATCACCTTCCACGTTCTATAAAAATCAAAATTACCAGTTCCTGACTTAATACACAAACGCACCGAATGACAAAGTTTCAACCTACCCCCGGATATAATCCTCCTGGAAACTCCCGGCTTCTTTAAAATGAAGAATCTTATAATCCTGAATCCCTATTCATGACCCGCTCCGATTTTGTTATCGTCGTACGCTACGTTTACACCACGAAAACTTAATATTTAGTTCGCAGAAAATATTTTTTACATCGTTCATTTGAGCTCTATCAAATGTTATTTGTTTTCTAACTAAAAATGAACGAATGTTAAAAAAAACATTTCGTTCAGTAGCCCGAAAAATAGGGAGGTAAAAGTTACCACCTAACCTCGAAATATTACTTTATTACTTTCATAAGTACTTATCTACTGCATTTAAAAAAATGATTTAAAGCCATTTTTGATTCTTAAGAAATTTATATTTTTGACTATCTCAGAAATTAAACTCTTAAAGTGTATGTTCCTATATCAAAGTTTATCAACTTATAAGGGCTACCAGAGTTGTTGATCAAATATCACAACTCCCTGTAGGTATACACACAAACGTGGAGTCAGTGTGCTATGCCGGTTGTATAGCTTTTTCCAATTTCTAATCCTTATTTCTACTGATTCTGCTTGATCATCTTCTTTCTATTGCCACTGTATTAATATTGGTTTTGTTGGTATATTTTTTCCAATCTGGCTGCATGTTGTAATCACTATCTATCTATCTGTTGATGGGGTGTCGATACACTGCGACCTATAAGATCTATTGTGCCCTTTTCTGCTACCCATTCGTTAAGGATGTCCCAACAGCAGTTCCTCCAGTCCTATTGCTTTCAAAAAAGTTCAGGAGGTCAGGTTAGGTAGATCTCCATCTTCTGTTTGATATTCTCCGAGGTATCGTACCCTTAGATTTTGCAGAGTTATGCATTCTGAGAGAATGTGGATAGAGGTTTCCTCCTCTTTCTCGCAAAATCTGCATTCTTCTTCCTCTACTAATTCGAGTTTCTTTAGGTGCCCTCTCAACCGGCAGTGTCCTGTTAGGATACCCGTTAGTATTCTGAGGTTGTTTTTACTTTTGCTGATGCAGTCGTCTGATTTATCCTGGTTATAGTTTCCCAGTAGTGTCTTGGCCTGCCTCAGTCCTTGTAGTCCTATCCAGTTTTGGCATCTTTTGTTATTTACTTCTTCTCCAAGTTCATCAATTACTGTACTGGTGCTTATTCCGCAGAAGGGTTCAGGTCCCAGAAATGGTGTTCTAGATTGCTCTTACCGGTTATTCAAAACTATTCATAGTTCTCTATTAAAACTTTACGTGTTATTTTTTTCCATACTTCTAACGCTTCTTCTTCTTTTTTATAACATCTGTATATAGTTAGGATTTAGTAAAATTGCGCAGTTGCATTTTTTCTTAACTTTTTTTAATCTTAACACGTGTTTTAGAGCTTCTAGGCATTTTGTATCGTTCAGGAGAAAAAACAGAAGATCTTCTATGTTCTAACCAGTCCTTTTTTGTCAATCTGGTTGCTTGCTAGAGTAGCCAACGTGAGATTTGTTCCGTTCTTATTTGTCTCGGTGTAAACGTAGTTCTTGTTTCTTATAAATTATACACCAGGCGTGCTGCATATTGTATTCCAGTTTTATTACCTTATTTTGGATCCTTAAGGGTACAAGATTAAATAATTACAGGGGTAATTACACCAACAGTGCTGTTATTGTGAACGCCGTTTTTGGTTTGTCAATTTTCATTGTTACCTTAATACTTTTTGTTTTATAGGCGATAAAGAGGTACCAAGATGATGATTTATTAATAAATACATTACTTTTTAATTAATTAAAGATTATTTGTACCCATTTTTTTGGGATTTCAGGTATATTAACGTTTACAAAAAAGTAAATTTAACAATGGCGGTTTATAATATAAAAAAAACAAGAATAGGACAGAAACACTATTTTAAAGACTTGAAAATGAGAAACAAGAATAGTCTCTGGACTAGAGAGAATATTCAACAAAAAGGAAAGAAAAATCTGGAAAAATACTTTCAAACCAAAAAAGGCAAAAGTATACAGGTGAAAAGTTCAAATAAGTTTGTTAAATAAATAAACGAACTAAAGAGAATTGACAAACGCAATTTGTGGGGAAGAATAAAATGATTAAGAACAGGATAAATACAATAAATATTCCAGTAAATTAACGCCAAAAAAACCCCAAACCATGTACCTCCGAAAATCTCAGCTACGTGGAATTTGTGGAAGGGTGTGAAAATGGCTCTAGAGTTCCCGAAAATCCATTTTTCGACGATATTTGCCGAAATATGACCCTTAGAGCATTTTTGTTTAGTACAATTCCTAACCCCAAAAAATTTTAGTACGAAAAGAAAATAATCGTCAAAAAAAAATGTCGATTTTTCATAGGGGTGAGAATTTTCTCAATTTTCCGGAAAACAAAAAAATATGAAAAAAAAAAGAAAAATGCCATAACAAGGGGACAAGCTAAGCTTTCTAATGATGTGCGTTCAAATAATAATAAATAAATAAATAATTTATTTAGTCCTTTTTGTAGTACATAGTACATTAAAATACAACATAAAAATATGTAAAAGGAAAATAGTTTGACATAATAAATAACAATTTAAAACTTTCACATTGACTTTGTTAAAAGAAATCATAGTGGTAAAATTCATCTAATGTATATGGACATAGTTCAATTAATATATTTTTTATGTTTTTACTAAACAATTTTAATGTTAAATCCCTGACATGAGGAGGAAGATGGTTGAATAATCTGAATCCTGCAAAACTTATAGATTTAGTGCAAATATTTAAACGGCATAATGGTACATGAAAATTATCATTCTTTCTTGTATTATGATTGTGAATTGAGTTATGTTTTATAAATTTTTCTTTGTTTCTATAAACGTACATCATTAATTCTAAAATGTGCAATTCTGGAACTTTTAAAATATTATATTTTTTAGACTCAGTAGTTGAAAACCGATATGGTCCTTGATTATCTATTAATTCCCGATAGACCCGAGCATTTTCCAAAACTCCGGAAATGCAAAAAAACGCCCTAAAAAAACATGTTGTTTATGAAAATACACAAAAATAATTTATTGAATCTTTCTGAATATATTTAACGCCTTGCAAAGCCTATCCAAAAGAATTCGGTGAAATTAGTCTTGATAAAAAAAATATGAATAAATTTATAGGAGGGTCAAAATATCGAGAAAAAACAAACTTTGGCCCGGTTTTTCAATAATTCAGAGAAATAGATAAAATGAAAAAGTAACATGATATTGTAGCTACAGGTTCTTTCATCTGAACTGTGAATCATGAAAAAATATTAATTTTTACGTAATTTATTGAAAAATTTGTAATCCGCTTGGGAGTGTCATTCCTTTAGAGCGTGCTCTCTAAATGCAGGGCAGGAGCTACAAATGGGGGTGCGTTTTGGAGCCGGTTATGTCGAAAAGTATCATATTTTTGACAAAAATGATGAAGATCATTTTTGTAGGTAATGAACTGATCTTCATTTTCGTCTCATATTTTCGGAAATATTGGCGAAAATAGGCGGAAAAAAACACATTTTTGAGACCAAAGGGCCATTTTTCCGCCCTTCCACAAATTTCAGACAGCTGAGATTTGCGGGGGTGAATACCTGCAAATAAAAAATGGTGTAGGACAGACCTGATGCCCGGGTTGGCACCTTCGTTTATTGGACTAAAATGACAGGAATCGATGATAAAAGTAACGAACTAGGAAAAAAGGCAAAAGAAAATTTTGATACCATTAACTGAAAAAAAAACACGAGAAGGACAAACAGTTGAGCAAGAAGAAGAACCTGCAAAGTAAATTAACATTAGAAATAAATGTGAGAAATTAAACTGATAATATCCATACAGAAGAACAAACAACAAAGAACAACTGATTAAAAACAAGTTTTTATTATTAAGAAATGTTATTTAAAAATATATAAAGTTACTTCTGGAATACGAAAATAAACTATATCTATTAAGTATAAGTTAGTGAAACATTTTATAACAATTTTTGCATGATATTGACAGTTAGCAGTCCAGATGTCTCAATGCAGGGTATGTAGATAAGAGACTAAATAACTGGTTTTGATACTGTGGCCTTAAAAACGTTTCTTAATTTTTCAATTATATTTTAGCGATGACTGATTATTCCACAACATGTCAAAATTGATACAAAATAAAAAATAGTTTCAAAAAAGTGTAACCAGTAAACAAAGTACCAAAGATTGCAAAAACTTTTGAAATACCCGATGGAAAAAACTTCAAACTCGTGATGTATTGCAGGAAATACGTGCTAAAAAGGAACATATCAGTTTAAGCAGGGAAAAGTTGAGAAAAAACGAAATTTGTGAGTTTGGGAAAACAGGTCGGTGTGAATGGATATTGTTAAAAGAAATAAGTTTCAAATTTAAATAGGAAGAGAATAAGAAAGTTTTATGTGAAAAGAGTGATCTAGTTCAGCGTTTCCTAACCTTCTTCCGCCACGGACTCCCAGGAAATCAAGCACAATTTTCAAGGACCTCCTCTTAATAAAAAAACAGCAATACATTTTGGACCATTTATTTTAGTAAGTAAGTACTACAAATACAAAAAAAATATATGTTGGTGTTGCTTTTTTGGAAATAAATTTGTGATATTTCGGTTGATGTTAATGACTACTAAATTGTAATCTCAAATCGGATTCCACTTGTAATTTATTTCTGTATTTGTTTTTTTATATTCACAAGAGCAGAGAATGCATTTTTACAGGAATATGTGGTTGAGAAAAGCAGTAAATGTTTCAGTGCTTCTTTGTTTACATTAACTCAAAAACTTGATAAAGAGGATTCTTTGAAATCACGTTTCAAAGCTGAATCACAAGATAATTCAATTAATTGGTTTTCCTCTGCTGTTGTCAAGCTAGTAATATCAGTAACATCTGTGTTGAAAGGGTCTAATAACCAATTTTTATTTTTGTCGGGTACTGGTGACATTTATTTATTAATGTCCTGAAATGAGATTGCACGCCCTGATACATATCTACACCTCATATGAATAACATTGTAACTATATTTTACTTAGTTTACAGGAGAGCACTTTGAACATTTTCGGCCCATATTTTTTATTGTAACTTTTGTATATTATTTAAATGATATTTACATTTGTGCAATTTTACAAACTCAAAAGATTAGAAAAAAATAAAACATATCCTTACAAACTAATGAAAAATTGTATAATTGTATCACAACTTACAATAAACTCATTTTGACTCAAACAATAAATTTTTCGAGACAAACATTGTATATTACTTTACAATGTTTCAATGAATAGAACTCAATCAATGATAAGAATTTGCGAGATCGTGACTTATATTACCATTTTTATACAAAGAGCTACCGCCCGATCTCGCTGCTATGCCACACGTATAAAATCTTTGAAACATTAATATACAACCGACTTTCACTGACTGTGGATCCAATCCTTATACCATAACAGGCTGGATTTCGCCCCGAAAAAAGCTGTACGGCACAAGTGCTAAACCTAACTCAGCACATTGAGGACGGTTTCCAAGGTGGATATATAACGGGTACCGTTTTCATCGACCTCACAGCGGCATATGACACCATCAACCTCCGACTCCTGATGCAGAAGATATATCATACAACCAAAGATATGAATCTTACAAACATCATCAGGAACCTGCTCCAGAACAGGAGGTTCCTGGTGGAGTTATAGGAAAAGTGAAGTAGATTGAGGAACCAGAGAAACGATCTGCCACAGGGAAGCGTGCTGGCACCACTACTCTTCAATATATATACCAACGACCAACCCCTCCCTGAAGGTACAAAGAGCTATATATATGCAGACGATAGGGAAATCATATCACAAGTGAAAACATTCGAAGAGATGGAACAACGTCTGAGTGCAGCCCTAGTAGAGTTGGATTCGTACTATAGAAATAACCAGCTGATGCCAAATCCAACAAAAACTCAGGTATGTGCCTTCCATCTTAAGAACAAGCAGGCCGGCAGAAAACTACAGATCGAATGGAAGGGAGTACCATTGGAGCACTGCTATAATCCTAAATACCTGGGCGTAACACTGGACAGGGCCTTAACATTCAAGCGTCACTGCCTTAACACCAAACTAAAAGTCAGCGGAAGGAATAATGTAGTCCGCAGGCTGACAAGCTCTAATTGGGGAGCCCAACCCAGGGTTCTCAAAGCCTCAGCACTCGCCCTCTGTCCCTCCGCCGGCGAGTATGTATGCCCGATCTGGTATAGCTCAGCGCAGGCAAAATAAGTTGATGTCACCTTCAACCAGACATGCAGAATCATCACCGGATGCTTGAAGCCAACACCCCTGAACAAGATCCACCATCCTGCCATCCGTAGGGAAGCAGCTTCACTCAAAGAACGATCCAAAGCAGCTGTATCTGAACGCCACCCCCTCCACGGTCTGCAGCCGGCCCATCAGCGATTAAAATCAAAGCGAAGCTTCCTGAGATCGACAGAAGGTTACGAGGAACCTAAAACCGCAGTGGACCTTTGGAGAAAGACCTCAAACTAACATTGGATGAAGCCGAATGACGAATTGGCATCAGGAGGCGGCGAAAACTGGGAAATCTGGAAGGCGCTAAATAGACTGTGGATGGACACAGCGAGATCGAGAGATGCCCTAAATAAGTGGGCCACCCTGTGGACTCCAATCTCTGCGATTGTGGAGAACTGCAAACCACGCAACATATGTATACGTGCCCGCTAGATGTACCATAGAGGCCCTTATGGCGATCGCAACTGACGTCGCCCGTTTCTGGGCAAAAAATGTTTAGTTCACGTCTGAAGTGACGCTAGACATGTAGCATTCCTTTTTTTGCAGTTACGATGATATTATTTTGTCTAATAATAATAGATCCAATTGAGATACAATGAGTGAAACTGTTTGAGTTATAGAAGGAAAAAATGGTAACTTGAGTTACAATGTTATTCATATCAGATGTCGATATATTCGCGGACACACAGGTTTGTGTTTACTAAAATGTCCTGACGGGCCCCTAGACCAAAAGCAAGTGAGTTAATACCCTAAAAATAAAATTGGAATTTGTTTTTTAATGTCCTTAATAAATTTTCCATCTAAAATGTTGTCACAAATAAAAATGCAATTGAAAAAACGATTAGTAGTCTTCGGTCTGTACGTAAAGAATATCCAACTGTAAAAATGCTTTATTAATGTTGTCTCGGACGGCACTGGTTTGGTGGTGAACAACGACTCATTGGGGAATTTAAACTTTGCCGAAGAGTCTATTCAACAGTACTATGATTTTATTTTACAGCGCGTTGAGCTCTATATTGCGCCTCGCGATACTGTTTTCAATGATGAATTCTCTCGCATTTTCAGATTTATTACTCCGGGGACAATGCTGAAAATTCTCACGTGGATTTATACTTTTTTTTTTTATCAATTCTACCATGAGTTTGTGCCAGTTAACTGAAAATAAAAAGCTTTATTATCGATAATTTTTAATATCGGAGCAAAAAATTTATAGCACCTAGAATCGGCTAATTCGAACACAAAAAAAAAGATAAAAGCGACACCAGTAAAAATGGATGAATTGGCAGGATATGAGGGAATTAAGAAAAACGTGTCAAAGAAACCGAAACAAGTTTTAGAATAATCTGTAGTATATTCAATAGTTAAAGAGTTATTTATTACTAGTTTTTGTTCGAGACTTTTATTTTGACTAATTTAGTTTATTAACAATCAGTGAGTAAGTAATAATGTCGTTTTCATAGCAAGAGGGGAAAGTACAGCGACTAAATTTTTATGTTTTTATCTTTTCCGCAGTTTCTTTTAGTTCTGGTGGACTGCAACACATTAATTCGATCTTAGATTCAGACATTTTAGAAGTTCTATCTTTTCTTAATAAGGGAGAATGAATTTAGACTAAATTTAAGGACAGATAAAAATTGTGACAACTCGCAAATGCACTGACTACTATATTAAAATATTTTGTACAATATTAAATTTTAATTAATTTTAGATTATGTAATTCTAATTGTCAATAAAAGAGTATACAAACCTCGGTAAAAAATGTAATTCCAGTTTCGCGCTATGGCTAACCTCGGCTATCCATTTTAGCGCTCAACAGTAATGACATATTTCCCACCTCGGTTTGTAATGTACTATTATCGTCTCTTTTTTGCTACACCTGTTCTTCTGTAAACACTTTGGCGTATCTGGCCCATTGTAAGCACATATTTCTATTTGTGTCTGTAAAAAAAGTTGTTTTTGTGTTTACTTACAATAATTTTCGTTTACTGTCAATAGGTGCCTCCGCCCCGTAAAAATTATATGTTAGAAAGGATCAATATGTTTTCCATACTCACAAAAATATTTTTCTGGCACTAATTTTGCAGTAATTTTCCGTATAGGTAGTTTGGACAACCCTCTTCTTATCACTTCCATCAATTTTCCTCACATTGAATATCCAGCCTTTAAAAATAAATGCCTGTGTTTTGCGGTAAAGTTTGACACAAAATGTTATTTATTATTTATATTTATATTATATTTATAATATATAATTGATTTTTTTTTCTAATATTATAAATATGGATAGGCCTATTATATGAATGTTATTTTGGATTGTCAGTAAAAGGTCATCCTCAGAAAATATACACCTTGTTTAATAAACCCTAATGGAAACAAGATAATTTTCAATAATATACGAGTATATTAGTGTTAAGCCACATAACCTCAAACCAACTGGATACTGATTCTGCTTGAGGCAAAGCGACGGTATAATCCATACTCCATTATAATTATTCCTGAAAAGTCTTTGCATTTGATAAATACCAAAAAGGGGAATCGGTTTGGTTTGCGGATTAAAGGGTAGGTTTTTTTAAAGAGGATTATCAAACGTGGCAAGATTATCTATTTATTGATTGCAACGGTATTTTAGAGTTCGCCATGGTGATAAAATTGAAATGCAAAATCGCCACAAGTACAGTGTGGGAGTAAATATTTTGGTTTTTGTCCATACAATCATTTTTAGTGGCTAAGAAAGTTTTTAATGTAGGAGACTAAGAATGCAGTTATGATTGTAATAAGTAGGGTTTGATTCTTATGTAAGAAATAGGTCTCAGCAGGTAGCCTTGGGTAAATACATATTTATTTATATCAGGTGTACCACAAGGATATCATCTTGGTCCTTTACTCTTTAACCTGTATGTCAATAATATATGTAATTGCTTTAAATTCGTTAAATTTATCATATACGCTGATGATCTAAAAATGTATCATTCTATAACCTGCTTACTTGATAGGATCAGCAAGATATAGGTAGGCTTTCTGATTATTGTAGAAAAGATAGTTTGTTTTTGAATGGTTATAAGAGCAGTTGTATACATTTTACTCAAAGTAACACTTATTTACACAACAGTTATATCATTAATGAATCTACTCTTCAACCAGTGTATAATGTAACTTGGATATATTCTTGGATTCCAAATTACTTTTTGACGATCATATTTATTATATCACTAGTAAAGCAAGGTGGGTAACGAAGAATCTTTTTCATGTTACACTTTTTCAAGAAATAAACTGACAACTCAGGCTTAATAACGAACAGAAATGTGTAAGGTTATAAAAAAAACAACAATTAGAATAATTCAATATAACTTATAAAAGTATTAATAAAATAGTTGGTATAAAACTTTCCATATAGATATTAGTACAATATTTAAATGGATAAAACTGACTGCAGAAAAGAACGAATTCAATACACAAAAGGTAAAAATACTAGGCTATAAAAATTACTGGGCATTGGAATTTCTACTTTATAAAACCAAATTTACATCTTGATTTGAATCATCATCAGAACATAGTACATAATAATATTCGCCCTTCAATTCACCATCTTACGGAGTGAACACCAAAAGCAGACTTTGTGCAGGGAAGGGACGGCTATTATTATTTGCCGTGGCACAGTTGTTGGAAAACCCAGAAAAACATCACAACAATCAATGTCAAATCTATAGAGCTTCTATAAAATGGAGTGAAGAATCTTTTAACAAGGCAAATTCAAAAAGGCCAATGTTTCCCTCTCTAACTCCACATAATAGAAAAGCAACCATGCCAAATGTGACTGAATATGATAAACAATGTACTTAACATGCTATTCACCGTTTCCATAGAACAACATTGTCGTATTACAATAAAAGGTTTCCAACAAAAACTTGAATATACATTCGAGTTTGAGCTCTCCGTACTGAATTGAAAAGGAATTTGAAAATTTGCTATCCATATGAAAATGGTTGTAAGGATTGTGCTATATCGATATCGACTTGAAACTAAAGACACTTGTTGAGAAGACTTAAATCTAGGGTTACCTACTTAATATTAAAATTTTCATTTCATTTCATTAATAAAAAATTACCATTTCTTGATGTTTTTAGAAAAGAAACACAATATCTAAATTTGAAGCAAACGTATTAATCCCTTAAAGGAACACGAAGAAGACAGTCACATCTTGACTAGAATCAATCAAATTAAAATTTGCAACACACAATGCAAATTGAGTGTATGCAACACCCAATACATCGGGAATCATTGCTTTGTAAAATGTCAAAACTCTCTTCTAACCATGGATAGTAGCTACAACTAAGAATTTTATCTAAATTTTAATTCAAACCACTCAAACCACTGTGTTAAACAAGGTATTGTCAAATCTCTTTCCGAACAGAGCAAAAACAATTTGTTCAAATGACAATATTTTAAATAATGAATTTTCACTTGTCTTGATTAAGAAAAACTACCCAAATAAATTTATAAATCGTGAACTTTACATTAAAAATAAAGGACAACATTTAAATGGCCCAATGCTTCATTCAAATATAGTAAAAATCCCTTATAGGTATTACAAAATTATCCGAAAAAATTAGGATTGGCAATAAATTTAGGATGTGGCTATTTATACATACAGTATGTATATGCAATTGGCTATTTATACATACAGTATGTATACGCAATTGGCTATTTATACATACAATATGTATAAGAAATTGGCTATTTATACATACAGTATGTATATGCAATTGGCTATTTATACATACAGTATGTATAAGAAATTGGCTATTTATTGTTACGTATAACGTACTAACTAACCAAAAAGTTTATTGATATCAATATTTTAATAAAAACTACATAATTATAGAAAAATATTGTTTTATTTATTGTTTATTGTTACAATATACTTGGGTATTTATTTTATTTTTTATTTAGTGTTTTAGTTTGCTTCTTGTAAAACTGAATCTGTTTAGTTTTTCTCTTCGGACGTCCTTTAGACTTAATTTTTGTTTTAAATTTTATGTTTTCATTTGATTGATGATTTGTATCGGATTCGTTCTGACTTTCAGTACCAACTAAGCTATCCTGGCAACTTCCAGCTTCAATTAAGTTACTTGTCTCAAATTCTATTGAACTAATTTTAGGATCACTATACTCATTCTCAAACAGAGAAACCCCATTTCTAGCATTTTTTTCAATTAATTTTAGTTCGTTCATATATTTGTTAAAGGTTGTAGTTCCATAATTTGATAAAATATCTGCGATATTTTTTGTTACTGTCAGTGCTGTATTGAATTTTTCTCGATCCGATAATACTTTTTGACGACCACCGAATTCATCCTTGTCTATATCATCAATGTCTACGTCATTCGTGTCTTCATCATCGATATCCATATACATAATACTTTCTGTATTTTCAACTGAAGTAATGTATCTTGGATGGAAACATGTTTTTGAAAAAATATTTAAGTTATTGTATTTTCTTAACATAAAAATATGCCTACATGGTGCACTAAAAGAGTTCCAAAATGTACATGAACATGCTTCCAGCGACGTATTATAAATCTTCGATATTCCAGTCTCAAGATTTTCCTCAATGCCATTTGCCATTACTTTTATTTTAGATTCTAAAGTTTTAAACAATTTTAATTGTTTATGAAATAATTTCATTCCAGTCTCTGTGAGAACTTCGGAACATACTTCCAGCAATTTTCTTATTTCATTATCGTTATCCATAATTTTAAAAACTTTTTGTTTATTTTTGGCTAATTTATTCTTTATTCTTGAATCAATAAAGTCTATAAGCTCTTTAATACATAAATAAATTGTCGGCAAACTATGATATTTAGTTTGTATGTATTGCTTAAGAGTCCAAAATGATCGTTCAATTCTGTTTGTTGTCGTATCTCCCATTAATGGCAAATGTTTTCTAAAATAATGTACCCACATTTCTTTACAGCTGTCCCAATTTTTAAGAAATTGCTCTTCAAGAGTCACGTATTTATCTTTTGTTCCTGCAAAAACTTTTACAGACTTGCAAATGTCCAGGAATTTCTTTTTCTGCTCTTCGTATTCTTCATATGATTGAGCATATAAACATTTCTTAAACGCATCCAATATTTTGTTTTTTTCATCAATTTGTTTATTGTAGGCAGTAGAAACTAGCCTTTTAATGTATTTAATGACATGAAATTTACAAAGTAAAACGGTTGCACTAGAAAAAATCTCTCTGATAGCTTTTATTTCGGTGAAATCTTTGTCAATTAAAAAAACGGATGGGTGGGTCTTACAAATTTTTTTAAATTCATTCATACAATGTATGAATGCGGAATATGTTTCTTTAGCAATAAATCCTATAGCTGCAAATTCTGATTTGTCGGTTATGCTAGAATAGTAGCAAAATCCCAAAACTTTATAATTTTCGACATTAAATCCAAAGGAAACATCTATTTGTATCACTGGACACTGAGATTTATTATAATTTAGAACCATCGCCGAAGAGGCTACAAATAATGATTCTACTTCTTCTTCTGCATCTTTTTGTATAGCGTATATACCACCATTTTCTTCGATTTCCGCTAAGAATTCCATTAAATGATTTTGGTCCACTTCGGTACATGAAGGAAAAAGTTTGTTTCGAAAATTTTGTATATCCTTTCTTATAAACTGTTTCCCACTTTTTTTACTTAAAACTGCAGCAACCATTCCATCTTTGGCGCTAGACAAGATTAAATCTGTTGCTGTTTCGTAATCATTTTCATTCATAATTTTGGCTTTGCCGTAATTACTATATTCTTCTTTGCCAACGGTATGATTGTGATTTAGTAATAGTTTTGTTAATTTCCATTTTTCATTTTTGCTTTTATAAAAATTAATTTGAGCTTTACAATTCTTGTAGTAGTAATGTTGATTCGGACGTTTTCCCAGGCATTTTGAATTTTGCTTAATACCATGACAACATTTGTACAGCACTTGTTTCTGAGACCGTGTTCTAATAACAAATGGATGATAATGCTCTTTACAAAATACATTAACAGTCTTTGATAACTGTTCATAATCATTAAAATGTTGACCAACATTTAAAGTATGTTCACTAACATTGTTGTCATTAACGGACATTTGTTCTGTCATCTAAAAGTTAGGTTAGAATATTAAAAATATAATTAATTTAAAAAAATCAGCTAATACCTTGCAACACTTTTATAGAATAAGTCATTCACAATTTAGCACTTCGATTATCTATTCAATGTACATATGTATAAAATGGTAATTATCTTGACTTGAATCACTTGAATAGTTTCAATTATTAGTACCGGTGCACACGGACTTTAAAAGTAAACTAACCGCGCGCTCGATTTGCAGCAGATAGCTAGAGAGACATTGGCGCTTATGATGTGATGCACACGGTAAGCTGCTTACTTTTGACGCGCCGATAGGTATCGACACATATTGTATGTATAAATAGCCAATTGCGTATACATACTGTATGTATAAATAGCCAATTGCGTATACATACTGTATGTATAAATAGCCAATTGCGTATACATACTGTATGTATAAATAGCCAATTGCATATACATACTGTATGTATAAATAGCCAATTGCATATACATACTGTATGTATAAATAGCCACATCCATAAATTTAATTTAAAAACAGTTTTTCAAACAAATAATACATTAAATCTTTAATAATAAATACAAAACCTTTTAATGAAATTCAATATACAAAAAATCGTATTTATAAAATTCCATGCGAATGTAATAAATGTTATATAGGAGAAACATCTATATTAGACTTAATGAACACCAATCATACATTAAAAATAAACAATTCGAAAAATCCAAAATATGTGAACATGCATGGTATTTTGGTCATAAAATACAATGCAATTGTTCAACTAGATTATTAAAAGAAACTAATAATTATAACAGCAAAGTTAAAGAAGCAGCACTGATATGCTTAATTAACAACGAATGTGTTTCTAATTGTCCGGTCGATATTTCAAAAATTTGGATGCCTATTTTACAAAAAAGGGGTAATTGCAAAAAGGGTACCATCTATATTGGGATATTAATTAACTGTTAAAATGTCATATACTTATGCTTTTGTCACTTTGACATCGATAACAAAGGTGCATCCTTTTTTATCGGATAAAAACTTCTCTTCCTAAATAACTTGTAAGAGGATGTCACTTTATTTGTCAACTTTAGTTATAATTTCATAGGAATTAAGTATAAGAGTTGGCAAAACTGCAAAAAATATCAATGAGTAGTCTGTAAAATTTTTGAATTTTAATACATTGTTAGTTATTATTACTGTTTGTTTACAAAAAAAAAACAAAATATGAATCGGTTTGGAAATGTTTTTGAACATCACGAAAATCTTGTTAGTAATTTAAGAGACCCAGATTCATATCAAAATGAAAATACGACTTATAGAGAAAGTCAAGAAGAAAATATTAAAATAAGTACACCAATCCAACCAATCTATAATAATTGTGTTTTTAATAAATGTTCGTTTAATTAAATGTTCTGTTAATTATTAAATGTTCAATAAAAATAAAGTTGTTTTTTATTCTTATACAGGGTGTCCCACGACGTACTGTACACAGTCCAACCATAAGTAATATGGACCGAGGCCATTTCATATCTGGTATTAAAAAATGCCTTGTTGCGTTTTTGACGGATATACAGGGTGATATTTGAAAATATGTGAATTATTTTACGTTAAGTATATCTAAAAGTAAAAATCTCAGACCAATCAAATTTGGCACACTGAGTGTGCTCCCTGAGCTCAATAAAATAGGTTTTAAAAAAAATTTGATTTCAGGTCCGGACTTAGTTTTTTTTAGATTTTTATTGGTTTTTTGAAAACAACACCCTGTAAGCCAGATCAGACAATTTTTATTTTTCTCACTTTAAGGCTTAAGGATGATACTAACCAACAGTTAAAAAAAATTGAACGCGCAACTTTTTGTTTTCTGCAGAAAAAAATAAAACTTTGAAAAATAGTATAATTTTAATGGATTTGAATCCACTACATTGATAGCACATCATCATTTTTCAACAAAAATCATAAGGACAGTTCATTTTACTCGATATAAAGTATTATTATTATTTTTTAAGTTTTTATTGATCCTATAAAAACAACATCCTGTAAAGCGAGTGGTACAAATTTTTATTTTTCTCACTTTAAGGCTTAAGGATGATACTAACTAGCAGTTAAAAAAAATTGAACGCGCAACTTTTTGTTTTCTGCAGAAAAAAATAAAATTTTGAAAAATTGTATAATTTTAATGGATTCACATTCTTCTTATGACTGATGCGGCACTACATTGATAGCACATCATCATTTTTCAACAAAAATCATAATGAAAGTTCATTTTACTCGATATAAAGTATTATTCAATCAGCCGTTGAAATTCCAGGGCCGTATTTATGTTTTGCAGTCTCTGTACCAGTTAGGGGTGATATGGATGGAGGAATCTTTCTTTAACATTCTGAAAACTGTGGACTTAGAAATATTCAAAATACTGGATATTCGCCGGTACTTAGCTTCTCATTTTGATTTACCATTTCCAAAATACCATCTTTTTGGTCTTCTGTCTGTCGCTCACCACGTTCTGTCACAAACTGTCAAAATGGACTTCAAAGCCAATTCAAAGCCTACTTGCATTTACACAATTATCAAAAGTATAGTTTTTTCTTTGACGTTACAGAAAGAAAATTTGTACAACTCGCTTTACAGGATGTTGTTTTTACAGAATCAATAAATACGGCCCTGGAATTTCAACGGTTGATTGAATAATACTTTATATCGAATAAAATGAACTGTCCTTATGATTTTTGTTGAAAAATGATGATGTGCTATCAATGTAGTGCCGCATCAGTCATAAGAAGAATGTGAATCCATTAAAATTATACAATTTTTCAAAGTTTTATTTTTTTCTGCAGAAAACAAAAAGTTGCGCGTTCAATTTTTTTTAACTGTTGCTTAGTATCATCCTTAAGCTTTAAAGTGAGAAAAATAAAAAATGTCTGATCTGGCCTACAGAGTGTTGTTTTCAAAAAACCAATAAAAATCTAAAAAAACTAAGTCCGGACCTGAAATCAAAATTTTTTTAAAACCTATTTTATTGAGCTCAGGGAGCACACTCAGTGTGCCAAATTTGATTGGTCTGAGATTTTTACTTTTAGATATACTTAACATATTTTCAAATATCACCCTGTATATCCGTCAAAAACGCAACAAGTCATTTTTTAGTACCAGATATGAAATGGCCTCGGTCCGTAGTACTTATGGTTGGACTGTGTACAGTACGTCGTGGGACACCCTGTATATTCTGTCGTTAATTTATCTTATCAAAAAACATGCGAACTTTTCTTTTAGGCTTTGTTTAATGTCTGATTCAAAATTTGTTTCGTTATTATTAGAATCTACCATTTTTATATTTTTTATATTTTTTATATTGAACAAAACATAACCAAATCCAATTGACGTTTGATCAAAATCGAACAAATCCGTGGTATTACAAGAAAAATGAACAAATCCATGAACGAATATGAGTTTGCAGGTTAATTACTTAAATAATAATAATAATTTCGAAATCAACAACAAATATTATTAAATTATAGGAACATGATACTGAAATATCTTGATTTCTCTAAAATTTGCCAAAGTGGATTTGTTCACTTTTGCAATAACGCTCCTTAACTGTAAAAATGCAATATGATTTTCTGGTTAAGAGCTAAAAACATCGTTTTCCATCTCAATGTTGAAGTTGTATCCATGCAGTACAAAAAAGAACAATGTACATAAATTTTAACAAGATACTCGACGACTATCCGGATTTGAATCGTATAGAAATGAGTTGTGCTCAAATCAAAAATAACAATGCAAAACCAAATGCTGAATTTGGTTAGAATGAAAGAAGTTACGCTAGTTGCCTTTATAAGTGGCGCTAGATTTGCTGAGCAAGTTTTGTTGTGGTGTAGTTCCGAAAAAATTTTTATTTTTAGATTCAATTTTTAATTGGTAAAAATAACAATACTCGATAATAGTTAAAGTTTCGATTTAAATTAAATATTGTTATGATATTCTAATTGGGAAATTGCAATGATGTAATTTCTCTAAAATGCACTTTTTATACAGGGTGTTTCATTGGGAGAGGGTAATATTTTAACAGTTGAGTTACTGAGGTGATTCCAAATAACCCATATTATATAGGTCTACGGTCCCTTATAGCTGAGATACAGAGTGTTTTGTTCATTTTGGTCATTTCTTCGTTGCCTCTTGTGCTTTTAACCACACTGTGTAATTTTATAATATTTGGTACACGTATTCTATGTGTCTTAACAAATTAATTGAGATATTATTAATATCGAAAATACAGGCCCGGCTTCACTAAAAATTGACAAATTCGTTCCACTCATAAACAACACCCTGTATGTTAAATTTTCAAAAATATTTTACCATATCTAAAAAGAGGACAAAAAATTTAATTTAATGATGTACTTTTTATTTTTGCACATATGATTTTACTACTCATAAATTGTTAGGATCTCTTATATTTTTATAGCACCAACTTGCTTAATTAATCCTATTAAGTTGTAATCAATATTATTTGGCCTAATTAACTATTTGGTTTAAAAAAATTTTTGTCGGCATCTAGGCCTATAAGAACAGATTTACAGGACCGTACTGGGAACTAAACGTCACATTAGAATTAGCTATAGATCACGCATTTTATTTATTTCCTTATGAAAAATTGTGTAGTTTGGAGTAGAAGAGTAAAAGAAACTATAATCAAATGTTTGTTAATGATAAAAGTAAAAAGCATTGTGAATGTGACGCGATATTATTTAAAGTTGGGAATACGCTATACTAGTAAACCGGTAAGGAATTTTAATTTATTAGATTCGACATCCTAAGACCGGTTTCTGCCTTTCGGCTTCATTAGTTAGGCTTTTCGAATCCAATAAATAAAAATTCCAAACTCGTACAAGTCAATAGCTATATCCGCTATAAGATAACATTTTTAGATGTGCTACCATCTATGGTAAGAAGAGAGTATTGACATTAAATTTTGACTGAATCTAGTCAAGATGTCACTCTCTTCTTTTTTATCCCTTTCAGAGCCTAACTGATGAAGCCGAAAGGCAGAAACCGGTCTTAGGATGTCGAATCTAATAAATTAAAATTCCTTACCAGTTTACTCACTTTGTATTAATCTCTGAAAGGGATAAAAAAGAAGAGAGTGACATCTTGACTAGATTCAGTCAAAATTTAATGTCAATACTCTCTTCTTACCATAGATGGTAGCACATCTAAAAATGTTATCTTATAGCGGATATAGCTATTGACTTGTACGAGTTTGGAATTTTTATTTATTGGATTCGAAAAGCCTAACTGATAAAGCCGAAAGGCAGAAACCGGTCTTAGGATGTCGAATCTAATAAATTAAAATTCCTTACCGGTTTACTCACTTTGTATTAATCTCTGAAAGGGATAAAAAAGAAGAGAGTGACATCTTGACTAGATTCAGTCAAAATGTAATGTCAGTACTCTCTCTTACTCTCTTACTCTCTTACCATAGATGGTAGTACATCTAAAAATACGCTATACTATTTGTGAAATTAAATAGATACACATGATCCGAATAAATAAAAATAATTTTTAGTTAAATAATATCTAATTAAATTATAAACAAAATTAAAAAATTACACAACACTTAATAGACTAGAAAAAAAAACAAGTTTAAACAAATTATAATAATTGTTCGAAATGACCCCCATTCTGTTGAATGCATGTTGTTGCTCGCTTTATAATTTGGTTTACAGATTTTCGAATGATGTTTTCGTTATTTTTAACCTCTTGGCAGGCGTTTACTATTCTTTCAATCAGTTCTTCCCAGGTATTTATTTGAGATGAGTAAACTTTGGACTTTAAACGTCCCCAAATATGGTAATTGACGGGATTAAAGTCCGGTGATCTTGAAGGCCAATGCGTATCCACCTATTAGGAAAATTTTCATTTAAAAAATTCCGTACAATTAGCCTAAAACCATGTTTTCTCATGTACCGATTCTTTAACTCTCCTACTCTAAAATACATAATTTTTCATAAGGTTAAAAAAAAAATAAATAAAATACGTGATGTCTAGCTAAATCTAATGTGATATTTAGTTCCTAGTACGGTCCTGTAAATCTGTTTTCATAGGCCTAGATGACGATAAAAATTTTTGGAATAACATACTTTTAAACAAAATAGTTAATTAGGACAAATAATATTGATTACAACTTAATAGGATTAATTAAGCACGCTGGTGCCACAAAAATATAAAAGATCCTAACATTTTATGAGTAGTAAAATCATATGTGCAAAAATAAAAAGTATATCATTAAATTCAATTTTTTGTCCTCTTTTTAGATACGGTAAAATATTTTTGAAAATTTAACATACAGGGTGTTGTTTATGAGTGGAACGAATTTGTCAATTTTTAGTGAAGCCGGGCCTGTATTTTCAATATTAATAATATCTCAATTAATTTGTTAAGACACATAGAGTATGTGTACCAAATATTATAAAATTATACAAAGTGGATAAAAGCACAGGAGGCAATGTCTGTATCTCAGCTATAAGGGACCGTATACCTATATAATATGGGTTATTTGGAATCACCTCAGTCACTCCTATCCCCTGTTAAAATATTACCCTCTCCCAATGAAACACCCTGTATAAAATAAAATTTTAAAATACTAAAATATGCAATAACATATTACATAACGAGTGTGGAAAGTGACACTTTTCACACGAGTGGGAAATATTGTCGCACGAGTTTCTTGTAGTAAGGAAGAGTCAAATAACGAAAATTTTTCGGAACATCGGAATCTTTTGTGGACTACATTCTTGAAATGCAAACAATTTTTATTTCTCTTAAAATATAAACAATGTTTCCGTTTAATCTTTTACGTTCTCCGATATAGCACTACCGGGGAGGAACATTCTTCTCGACACACTCCTGTAAATTGATACTTGCTATTTCTCACGAGATTTAAAAGTGGAAATCTCCATTCTCGTTAATATTTAAAAACACTTAACATTTTATAGGCCTTCTTTGAAATGGTTTTCCGCAAGATTTCGTCAAAACAATATTCTTGGCCTAATGTACTCCAAAAACCACACTGAATAATTAGTTCTGGATTAATTCAAATTAAAATCAGTGCATAACTGAATCGCATCCGACATCAACTATAATCTTCTAAAACAAGATCCCAATCAGAAATCCAGAGAAGGTCGTTTCCTCTATCGGAGTTGGCCTTATTGCACCGGGCAAGTTCATAACAGAATCATCTTGCGATCTTATCCAGAACATTGATTCCCAGCGAAGTAGCAGAATTAATCTTTCGGTAAATACCAAAGTTGGAACCGTACACAAACATAAATTTTAATAAAGCAGCCAAAGACGGTCTAGTTCGAATGGAATCTTTGCACTTTAGTTTGATTTAGTAGCCAGTGAGTCGTATTGGCCCAATTCGGAAGTTAAGGTTCTAAAATCTAAAGTACGATGTTTTTTTACCGATAGCCACTTATTTTTAAAAATAGTTGATGTTGTGGTACATTACGGTGTCACAACTACACTGCAAAAAAGTTGGATCTAATTTCTATACTGTAAGGATCTAAGTTCTAAAAAAGTGTAACATTTTTTAGTAATAGAAGATACACTTTTTCGTAAAATACAACTGTCTAAGTTTGAAAATGTACTTTTTCTACTCCTGTACTTTAAATTACTTGTTAAATGTGCGCTATCCGTTTCATATTAGACCTCATTATAGCACACTTTTCATTATAAAACTGAGTTTGACCAATAGAAATTTCTACGTTGTAAGCAAGTAGGTTGTTGATAGATATTAGATACTATTGACAGTCCTGTGAAAGCTAATGTCAAAATTATTCTTGTTGTATCAATTAAAGTAATAATTTTCCGTTAAAGTACTTATTTATGTTTTGTCATAGAACAAATATGGTAAGTATGCAACTTTCATGTAATGGCTATTCATACACCGCTTAAGATTTACGACACTCGCTTGCGGCTTACCTTTAGCTCTTGTATTAATAGCTATCACTATATGATCGTTGCATAAATATACTATATTAATGCTATTTTAAATATTACTTATGGGAACGCTCTCACCGCGTATGCGTAGATAACAGCTTTTCAGACTAGAAAAACATAGTTTCTGGGGTTCCGCAAGGATCTATTCTGGGTGCACTCTTGTTTGTTTTGTACAGATTTACCTAATACAGTAACTAAAAGTGAAATTCAACTGTATGCTGGTGATATGCAAATTATTCACTATATTAATCCCAACGAATTCGATGGAGCTTCTGAGTCTATAAATGCTGAATTAGAAACATATTTTTGAATTTTCTGAAAGTCATAATTTTTCTATTAAGCTTAATAAAACTAGGGTGCTTTTATTTGGAAACAGAAATTTACAACCTAGCCTGATTTATAATGTTAAAATAAGGCGGCTCTGAAATTTAGGTTTAATCATAGACATTTCTCTCAGGTTCAAGAACCACGTAAATATTATATTGCAGAAATGCTACATGCGCATAAGAATATTTATATGCTAATAAACACATATTAAACTTCAAAATGAGAAATCTAGAGAAAAAATCTGATGTATTAAGGGAGCCGCGGAAAAAATCCGATTATTTAAGGAGACACAAACCGAAAAAGATTGGGAACCTCTGCCTTAAAATGTTAACTGTTGACAGTTACAAGGTCAATAATCGTAACAAGGGAACCCTGATTTTTTGTAATTTTACTTTTTAGATTACTTCAATAATTGGTGCAAGTCGCCGAGATCAATTGTATCAACTAAAATTGGAAGACAGAGATGATTTGAAGTCCAAACTTGTGATTAGTATTCCAGACAAACAAAACGAAAAAGCCGAGATCGTTTGTGCTAAACGAAACTTACATCCCACTATTCAGAAAATATGCACCATCTTGACCAATATATTTTATACGCGTTTTTTCTTTAAAGGCTCAAATAGGAGATGTTGCAAGCTTATAATAAAATCGTCAAGTGTTATCCGGATAAATAAAAGAATCCTTAAATAATTTTTACATAGAAATGAATGAAACATAATAAATACCAATAATGTTGAGTATTTTTCAAACAAAGCAACAAATAGAATTCTTAATATACATATACATATATACATAGTGAATGTTGTGTATTTATATTCGTAGGACGCTCAAAACAGCGAAATGGTAATTAGAGAAAAAAATAAATAAAAGTAGGTAGTAAATTGTTTAAAATAATAGAAAAAATAATACGGAAATAGTGTATTTTATTACCTAGTCTTACATAGTCACGAAAAATCTAAATAACTATTATACCTATAAATATATGAAAAATTTATCGGGAGGTTTAAACTGATCAACTGTAGATTTTGGCTTCTCCCAATCTGAACCTAAACTAAGTACTCCTTGGACTATTCGCCCTCACAGGTATTGAATTACATCGGTCCAGATGCGTCTTGGAATTCAAACAGTCCAACCCTTTGATTATGTTATTAAAGGAGCTTGTCATTTCTAGACCGGTTTCGGCATCGTTGTGCCTCATCAGTAGAAAGTAGACAGCTCGACATGGAAATCTCTAACCTATCTCTGAAGATCAAGTTTATTAAAACTGTTTACGTTGGAGTTCGTATTCAGTGCGAGGGAAGCACAACGCCATCTTCTCTTTAATAACAGAATCAATATATATTTATATCATTTATCTTCTCATTGATAAACTTTTTCAAACATACTGTATACCTCCTGGTTTCTTTGTCGTTCATCCATTATCAGATTTCTTTCCTCCTAGAATCCTAATTATTTTTCTTTTCGATTTCATTAACATTTTTTGCGATTTCTTACTTAGTTGTATTGCACGGTTTAGATAATTTATCATTCCAGCACATCTATTTAATTTATTTATTTTTGCTTGTATCCTTTGCTCCTATTAAACAGTACGTGACTATTATAAATTATGTAGCCCTCTCTGTTTAACTTGCTATCCCGAATTATTTTTTTGCTAGTGTTATATTAAATAGCAAAATTAACTGTATCTCCCAGTATTGGCACTGTTCGTTCTTTAAAATCATTAGGTGTTCCTCCTTTTATTTTTACATTGCTTGTTGTATTCTTTAACAGTTCCTGAGAAATCCCCAAATTCTCCGAAACAGTAACAAAGTTCTCAAAAGATGAGTTAATCCTAGCTGCTGAACAACTGAAACCAGGTAAGGCGCCCGGACCGGATGGCATACTGCCAGACACAATCAAAGAAGACACAATCAAAGAAGTCATGAGGGTCCAACCTAGCATCATACCCAGCATTATGAACAAGCAAATAGAACAACAGATCCTTCCCACATGACTGGAAAATCGCAAAGCTTGTACTATTACCAAAAGGCAAGCCTTGGGACCCCAACGTACCGTCCTCTCATAGACCTATCTGCCTCACGGACACCATGGGGAAACTATATGAAGCAATGATGAGAAAGATTGCTCCGGGATCTGGACGAGAAGGCGCCTCTAGCACGAAGCAGTACGGATGGAGAAATATAGGAACCTACTCCAAAGGCAACAGAGGAACATACTGTTAAGGGTCATTGCGGCATATATACCGGTCTCGGCGGAAGCATTCCAAGTGATCGCTGGAATCCCACCAATAGACTTATTAATAATAGAGAGACACTCGATATACGAGGCACGCCGAAGCAGCCCGGCAAAAGACGCCAGAAAGAAAACCATAGTCAAGTGGCAGGAGAGATGGGGGGCCCTAGCTATAAAGGGCAATGGACGAAGCGACTTATACCCGCATAAAGAGATGGGTGGAGTGCAAACATAGGGCCGGGAATTATTATTTGACCCAGGTACTATCGGATCATGGGTGCTTTCACACTGCGCTTACTGTTTAAAATTTTAGTTATAAATCATAAGCATGTAATCTACCAAAGCACTACATTTAAAGTTAAATATTTTTAGCTCTTCATCTTTAGATAAACAATGGGTTGTCCAGTAGGAGCTTCTGAGTTTGCAAGTTGGTCAAGTGCAGTTTCGGACTTCCATTGTCTAACGATATAATGATTTGAATCTTTTGTCACGACGTTTCGATTGTGTGTATCTACAATCGTCTTTAGGTGATTGGGTGTTGTATAGAAACGTCGTGATAATAGATTCACATCTTTATACCTTTAGACAGTGGAAGTCCGAAACTCCACTTTGCAACTCCATACCTACATTTTCAGCCACTTTCAAACAAAAGTGCTTACCAGTAATCCTTTTAATTTCTTACATTACCATTAGAATCTCTTGATCCTGAAATATATAGTAAGGACTCATAGAATTACAAACTTTATTCGGCAAGGTCTGGATCCTTGGGATATGATTTTTCATTGTACCACAGAGTTAGATCTGTTTATTGATTCAATTGTTTTAGATAACTGTTTATTATTATTACAGTTTGCTAAAGGCTGAGGCATAAACCTATGATAGCCTATTTACTAATGAAGTTACAACCTAGTAAACATTTAAAAAAAACAAAATAAAGAATATTAAACAATAAAAAAGAGAAAAACAATTAAGAAAACAAGAGTTCATCAATTTTGTTTTTAAAGATGTTAATTGATGCTGCGCCAATAAGTTCATCACTAAGATTGTTCCATACATCGAAGACACGGTTGGAGAGGAATGCCTGTCTTTGCTGGTAAAGCTGCCCTTTTTTAATTTCACTTTAATTTCACTTTAATTTCACAAATGTCACTAAGGTTACCGTAGTTAAATTTCAGAATTCGAAAAGTAATAATCAAATCACCACGTAAACGACGGTCGGAAAACCTAGGAATTTTTGCCATTTCTAGCCTTTCAGCATACGAAGGACGAATAACACCGTACGACATTCTAGTAGCCCGACGTTGAACACTTTCCAGAAGATTATGGTCTCGTACAAGTACCGGACACCACACGACACCCCCGTACTCTAGAAGAGGTCGAACATAGGTTTTATACAGGTTGATAGAGGTTTGATAGGATACTTTTGAAAACGTTTTTTTAAGCAGGTACAAAACCGAATTTGCGCGTTTACAAGTTTTCATGACGTGTTCAGACCACGTTAAATCTGATGTAATGGTTATACCTAACTCTACCACTGATGTCACTTGTGCCAATGTGAGGCCTTCGAGCGAATATTGAAAACGCGGATTGTTTTTTCCAAGATGCAGAACGACACACTTTTCTGTATTTAAGGGGAGCAACCAATTGGAGCACCATTCACTGATAGCATCTAGGTCCGTTTGAATTAAATCTCGATCTACTAGGGGATTTCCATAAATTTTGGCATCATCTGCGTAGAGTGCTTTTTTCAACCGAATGTAGAGAGGCAGATCACTGGTATACGCAATAAAAAGGAGTGGGCCAAGTATAGAACCCTGTGGCACTTCACTTGTTACTGATCTATCTGATGAGTAGGATTGGCCAATCCTGACACGAAACTTTCTGCTGGTAAGATAATTTTGAATCCATGACAGAAGTTTATCACGAATTCCAAGAGATTCAATTTTATATTGCAATCTACCGAAAGGAACCCTGTCAGAAGCTTTGGCGAAGTCAAGGTATATTACGTCAATTGGCATGTTCTTATCAAGAGAGTGAGACCAGTCATTGATGCAGCCTAAAAGATTAGTGGTGGTTGACTTTCCTTTGACAAGTCCGTGCTGCTCTGGAGGTATCACATCATGAGTTGTTAGAAAGTCTGTTGTTGAATCCGAAAACTATCCTTAGTTTAACCCGTTTCTTCTTGATAAGCTCCTTCTATCCGAGATTCGCCTTAAAGGTATTGATTTTGTTATGGTACAGGAGTCACAATGATATTAAAAGTCAGGAGGTCGACCACTTTTTGATGGTAAAGTTAGCTTTTGCGCGAAGTTGTTTTTCAATTTTTTTTAACGTTATTATTTCTTTACTTTCATCTTGGAAGTGTATAAGTTCTGACCTGAAGGTCAGCGTAAGATTTTCGAAACCTAATTTAACATTTGTATATAATAATGGTCTTAAGACACTACCTTGAGGCATTCCTTTATTTACTTATTTTACTTTTATTTCTAAATAAACCATTAAACTAAATAAAATATTAGACAGGTGCGAAGATAATTCAAAATATTGTTTAAGAAGTATTTATGGATCCATTCGCCATGTGACTCCCCGTCAAATATATGAATTATAATAAAAAATCACTTTCTTTAGAAGTTAGTGGCTAATTACTATTACCTCTCCATATTTGGTAATATAATGAACATTTTTGCGAGATCCGATCTCCTCGATAATTTATTGACCACTTTCGAGTAGACATATGGAGAACTGTAGTTGGAAAGGGCAATTAGATTAGCAAACTGACCTAATCTGAACCGATCGATGTAATGGGTAGTAATAGATATATAGGTACATGATATTTGATCAGTAAAGTTTGACGTAAACCAACTCAACTCTGATTTCATTACATAACGGTATTCAAATATTTGGTTATTGAAGTTAACGTTTTTAGTTGTACTGGTATAAAGTGATTACAAACCGACAAAGTTTTAACTGGATACCATAACGTAATAATAGTTAAAACTAATGTAGATAATGGACAGTTTGTTATTATTAAATTTTGTGATACAGAATGTTAAAATAAAATTGATGTAATGGAAATTATAACTTTTTTCAATTAATTTTGTAACAGCTTCACAATTATTTACTAAAATAGAGTTAGAAGTTACAATTTGTTGTAATTTTTCATATGTAGGAAAGAGAAATTAAAAATTTGTATTTTGTCCAAAATTCAAAGACGGCAAAATAAAAATAAATAACATCTAGTGTAGTTTGCTGAAAATTAGAAACCGGGACAGCTTCGGTGAACATTTTATAGTTTTTTATTAACATATAACAAAACAAGGATAGTAAACACCAGATCTGTAAATACGAAATGTGAATTTGTTCATAGATGGCCGTAGTTACGGTCAAACGCGTCATTGGTATCATTTTCTTGTTTACATTTATCAATAAAATAAGTTTCATACAACAACGTAGTTTGAACTATCGAATTGTGTGTCTGAAAACTACGATTTGCAGGCATAAAATGCTTGCCAAAGTTTACAGTAATCATGCTCTCGATAAAACAGTGTTTTGAGTGGTTTAAAATAATTAAGTGGCGATTTTGAACTGAGAAATACAGAACGTATCAGACTATCCAAAGTCGACGAATTGCAAGCATTGTTGGATGAGTATGACATATAAACGCAACAACAACTCGAGGAAGCCGTCTCCATATATTTGAAAGCCACGGAAAAGGTCCAGAAGTTAGGAAACTTGGTTTCACATGAACTAACTGAAAGACAGCAGTAAAACCTAAAACCCATTTGCAAAATGCTGCTCTGATACCTTTCGAGAATCCTAAGCGTAGAAGATCATGACTCCAGGCAAAGCACCAACATCCACTGCAAGGCGAAGTCGCTATGGACGGAAGGATGTTTTCTATTGTGATAATTCCAGGCAAACCAGCCACATCAACTGCAAAGTGAAATTGCTATGGGCTGAAGGGTGCTATCTATTCTGAGCTGCTAAAACCTGGCGAATAATACTGAATGGTACCGACAACAATTGACAGATTTGAACTAAGCATTGGGTGAACAATGACCAAGATATCAAAATGGGCATCATAAAGTGTATTGGAAAAACTGGTCAACGGAATAATTGGGGCGTGTAGTTCGTAAATACTTTCGCTTATGCTTGTGCACCAAACTTGGCTCTTCTACTCATTTGCATCGATTGGACACGCAATGCATCACTTCTTAAAAAGTGCACGAAAATGGTTCAATGAATGGTCTGCCTCAAAAGAGCAACAGTTTTTTCTGCCATAATCAAATACTATTAAACGAGCAAGGTTTGTATGTGTGTGTGTATGTGTGTCCAGAGGATCTCGAAATCCATTCGTCAGAATTCAATGAAACTTTCACTACTAATTCCTATCTAAATCGGCAAAAAATGTAGGTCTCATGTCTGTGAAAATTCGATCTTCCGAGATATTTACAAGAAAAGTTAAGCTTTTAGTTTTATTTCCTAGCAACGGCAACTTGTTTCTATAGTAATATACTATAAAGGAGAGAGGATATAACGTCACATTCCATAGGCGTACTTTGCAAAATAAGTTTCTATAATATAAATAAGGTCACAGCATATAAAATATATATACCCACTTCGTAGATTAAATTTTGAAGTTATATTATTTACAAAAAATAAAAATAAACCTTATGCATCTGACACTTTAACATTGAACGAATTAAATTTAACCAATAAATAACAAGGAGGATTGATTATATGTTGGGATTAAACTGTTTTTAATCTCTTGGCATTAAAAGTAACGCTTCAGTACTTACCTAAACTCAAAGATTAAAAAAAAGTTAGTTCAAGAACTATCTATAAAAGTCACTGTCTTCACTAAAACTACTGGTATTACTATAATTGTCTTTTCTGAGGTTTATTATTATAGGTTCTATTAAATTATCCATTGATAGTGGATATACTTTCCTAAATGAATTTTCCACCTTTTTAACATGATCAATGCATTTTCCCCAATGTTCTCTATTTACATCTGAAAATGCCTTCAAAAACAAATTTCGTACATCAGGAAATTTAAATGTTTTATTGGTTTGAGAAACATAATCTTTTAATAATTGTGACCAGATCAGTTCAATGGGATTTAACTCTGCGTGGTACGGAGGCAATCTGAGAATTTTAATTAGTTTTTCTCTGGCCATCTCATCTATAATATATTTTTTGAATTTTGAATTTGAATTACTAATAATTCTGCCTTCAAGGATTTAGGAGGACTGATAATATTTTTAGAATGAAGCCATTTTGAAATATATATTTTATTACAAAATTCCGAATCAATTAAAATACATACGATACGGCTATGAATAAATAAAGTCTGACTTATCTGTCAAAATAACAGGTTTATTACAGTAAAAACCATGGAAACAAGATTAAATCTAGACAAAAACTATATTAGGCCGATCAGATGTATTAAAATTTAAATTTTAACTACAAATAAGCATTGAAGGATGAGGTAAAAATAAAATTTTTACCTCTTGAACCTGTACTACGTTCTACAAATTAAATACTGCACTCCTTTCTTCTGTATAGTATAGTACTAAAAAGGTTTGACTTTATTTAATTTCTGGCGTTTAAATCTGAAAGAATTCAATTTTAAATTTGCTGCTTTTTATCCATAATGACCTACAAATTTTGACAACTACTGACACGCACATCTCTGGTTAAACGTTAAGAAAATGGGACCGGCTGGGATTTTCATGAAATTTTCGCAGATGCTATAAAACATGATAAAATCAATATACTTACTTAGCAATAGAAATTTTTGCGCGGAAAAATATTTTTCACATTTTTTTATTCTGCAAATGCCCAAGTAGCAATTTATAACCAGAATAAACCTGAAAAGTATAAAAAAGAAAAGGTTCATTTGACGGACATAAATAATTTGCTTGTCAAATGACAGCCATATCATAAATTCTAAGTTGAAAATACAACGTTGCCAATTCAATTTCAGAAATCATGGGTTTAGGTAAATATTTATAGGAACGTTGAGTAACACTGTTAAAATGGACACTTGTCAAAACGTGACAACTTTTAAAATGTGATACGTGTCAGAATGTTACAACTGTCAAAATATGACACCTGTCAGAATGTAACAAATGTCAAAATGTCACACGTATCGTGCTTTTCTTTATTTATTACACAGATCTAACCTAACCTAAAGCTAATCTTTTTTTTTTTTGGCGGGTGGAAATTCTTTATGCACATCGGGTAAAGGTTCTTCCCTTCCCCGATAGTGTGAGACTACCCCTTACGGTTACTCACTAAAACCACCCCACTGAAACCACTATGCCCTACACGCTGCTGTTGCCCGTCCCGGAAACGGGGCCTGTCCGCCGTGACTATTCGCGAAGATCAAGCGTCAGTAGATGTTGCCCCAAAAGGGTGAAATCTCCAGAAACTAGGCAACTTTTAATGCATTTAACTAACCTCTGGGACAAGCAGTTGATAAACGTCAACAACACCTGCAGCAAATTGAAAATTAACACTGACAGCTTTTTTAATTTTCCCGCCTACTTTCTATTTATCTACCTTTCTGTAGTTCAAGTAGATGTCGCCCACTCCGTGATTTTCACGAATTAATTAATAATTTGTCAGGTTATAAATATACTTAAATTATATACTCATTGGACTGCTTAAAAATGTAGATTTGAATATTAAGAGCGAAGCTCGGTGACCAGATATTTTCCATTATGGGATAAAGATGTATGTGATGGGCAATAAATATTTCTTACCATTTTCATACAATATTTACAGGCCTGGTGGATTAATCACAAGCACCAAGTGGCACAGGTACAATACATCGAATTTTCACTTTTTATTACTTTTTTATATGAGAAAACTTTACTAACTGTTCATACACGTTCAGTATACCAACTTATTGGTATAGTTAACTTTTAAACATAAAATATGTGTTACCTGCTGGTTTCTTCTAAGCGTTATTTCTTATATTATATGAATAATTTACCCCTTCATTCGCGCGACAATCAGAGAATTTTCTATTGGTGGCTATTGGCGGAAAAGTAATTAGTTGGATAACTGATTTTAACATGGTGCGTTTCGTGACAGGCTATAAATGGCACCAGTCTGAGTATTTTTAAAGAGCGTGCCCTTTGGTTGCGTTTTCAGCTTTTAGAACACAAAAAGTGATATTAATTATTCAGTTAAAATGCATTATTTATTTTAATAGAAAGTAGGGTTGAATCGTTTTCTTAAAAGATGTGGCAAATGTTCTTCTGCTTAGTCTCGTTCCCTGAACTAATTCAAACGACATTTTCCTTTAGTATTCCCGAACGGATGTTTTATTGCCAAATTAAGCCCAATCATGAATTCATTTTATTTACTTTATGGTTACTAGAATGTTTAACATAAAGCTGGTAACCCTTTGTAAATCGTTTTCCAAATAGACAGAAAAACGTAGCAACACAAGGTATGGAATATATTGAAGTAAATCCAATAAGAACTAACATAAAAACATATTATTAAGGTTTGATATATTTTGTTTTATTTTCAATTTTATTTATAATTTATTTAAAATAAAAAAATATTTAATTATTAGTTGGAATTTATAGTACCTATTTTGCTAAGATATTATTACACAACCTCAAATTATTACTTACCAAAAATTCTGAGAACCTTAGATTTAAATTAGATTCTTTCTTTTTACCAGGATTTGTAATTTTGTTTAGGGCGCCATCTCTTGATTAATACCAAAGCAACAGAAACTCTAATCTCAGGTGGGGATCTACTAATTTTACAAATGGCAATTTAATAACAACGAATAAATAACAATGGAACACTCTTTATTAACTAAATAAATAACTCAAATTTATAAATAATCAACAATAAAAAAAAATTTAAGTATGAACGGTAAGTATACCTCTGATTATTTCCCTTCCTGTCAAATATCAATTTTTAACCAATCACATGCTTGGAAACTGATTTGACGCAGCCAATCAAAACAAAATAAAGCGACTATTCACCTTGGTGGTAAATATTCGGCTATTTGATCATCGTCCTCAATATTCACCTGAATGACGATATCCAACAAATTTTTCAAATAAAACCTAGACTAATGGTATTACAAAATTGCTTATAGTTAATAAATTATCGATCTTTAGTAGCAAATACACAAATCCAACTGATTTCGCACTTTTTCTGAAACTATAAATAAATATAAATATTAAAGAATTTAAGGACTACGCTCGGTTATACCAAAAATATTTAAAAAAAATAAAAAACAGTTTTTCTTTATTTTTTTTTCATTCATTTTTAATTAATATTTTAGCATCTTGCAAATACCACATACTTTATTTATAACAATATTTTCTTACTAAACAGATTCTAACATTAATAGCAGTTTATCATTTGTGAGTCACACTTAATAAATATTTGTTGATAACCTTTCTTGTATCTTTTCAATATTTAAAGAATTTCCTTCCATTGTTGTCATCACTATCAAACATTCATATTGTTTATTTATAAATTATAAAATCAATATAATGTACAGACAGAAACGACTACGATTAAAATGTCAATAAAATTAATATAAATTGATAACTATTGTACTAGTTTTCGTATAACTTTCTAAGAAGTTGAAAATAAAAATTTTCAATATTTTAAACTGCTTGTGCTTGTTAAATATTTTCGGAATATCTAACTACAAATAAAATAATAGCCAATAATGATATTTGTTCGAAAAAGATATAATTTACTTGGAGTTAAATTCTGGTTTTCAACAAATCTACTTCTTTGTTCGTTGATTTTTGTAAACTTACAATTCATTTCTGTATTATTATGCTGGTTTGTTGTTTTAAATGTTGTTGATCGATCCTTAGCAAACGCGGTAACCACATGAAAAATTGTGGAGAAATCAAGCTCCATGTTTTAAAATTATTTTGAAATATATATGAAAGATTGGACCATATCAAAGTTATGCCATGCAGTTTTAAATGGAAAACATATTGTTTTAAATTTGAATTCGGTTACCTTTGTCCCATTTTATGTCATCATACGAAAAGATTGATCGCTGTTCGATTTAAAAAATAGTTTATTGTTATCTCATTGTTTGAAATCTATTTCGGAAAGGAGATTAAAACGTCAAAAATGTTCTTATGTATAAGTGGTCTTATTACTCCAAATAACTTTGAGTCTACAATCAAACCACTATAAGCTACCAAAATAATTTTATTATTCGTATAATAATTTAAACAAAAATATGTGTAACTACTATTGATTAAACAACAACTTGTATATACTTCAACTTGATCGCACAAAAATGTATTTGTACATTTAATTGAGCAATTAACTTGTAACCCGTTATGGATTATTTGATAATTTATGTATGTCCATTTAAAGTCTAACATAAACACGGGTTATAGCAATTAATTATGTTGTGATTAATTGTCAGTTTAATTTGTTTATTTGTTTAAAATAACCATAGTATTGCGGTTGTTCCGTTCTATTTTTTGCTGATTTAATAAATTATTATTTTCAATTAGTAAGTAAGTATTTATTTTTAATCTATACAACAAAACATGATTCCAACCAAATTATAAAATGCTTTTTAATGTTTTTAATATTATAAACCAATCAGTTTTTTTCCAGCTGAATAAAAACCAGGGTAGGCTCATAGACAGAGATTTCGATAAATATCTTACTTTATAGAAAAACCATTGAATTTATATGCTTCCAATTTTTTTGTGAAAGAATTTTCTTTTAGATTAAGACCTACTCGGTCACTCAATAAGTTCGTAGGATAACTAATAAAACCAAACGGCAGGTCTCAAAGAAAGTGACGGATGTGGAAAAAACGAAATGGGCAATTAACTCATTCATACTTAAGACACAAGAAAAACTGCTGGACAGGGACAAGGACTTATACGCCTATACAACAGGCAAATCCACAGAAACAGCGTTACACCAACTCGTACAGAAGGTGGAAAATGCACTGGAAATGCGCTGGGTGCTTTCCTAGAAATAGAGGGAGCATTCAACAATACATCTTTAGACTCAATATCAAGGGCATCGAGACGAAAAGGCATCGATGATACCTGCTGCAGGTGGATAGACTGTATGCTAAGAGAAATAATAATTTACTCCTCTTTAGTGGGAGAAACACTGGCAGCCAAGGTCACCAGGGGCTGTCCGCAAGGGGGTGTCCTGTCCCCATTGCTCTGGAACCTGGTGGTCGAGGATCTGCTAATCACACTCGAAAGGAGTGGGCACAAACGCTTGGGTACGCAGACGATATAGTCATTATGGTAAAAGGAAAATTCAATACCCCGGTTAGGGAAAGAATGCATATGTCCCTGAACATGGTTAGTACATGGGTAGATAAAGAGGGTTTGAATATTTGCCCCTCCAAATCAACCATAGTAGATTTTACCCGAAGAATTATGTTAGAGAGCTTAGGACCTCTGACCCTCCAAGAGACCCACATCAAGCTGTCGGGGGAAGTTAAATATCTCGGGGTGATTTTAGACTAGAAACTTACCTGGAATCAACAGATGGCAAGAGCCATGGCTACATTAATGATAGTCAGACGAACACACGGAAAAACATGGGGGCCCAAAATGGTGTATTGGACATACAACATAGTGATGAAACCCATGATCACATACGCATCTTTGGAATGGTGGACAAAGATAATCCAAAAAATAGCCGCCGCTCAGTTGAGCAAGGTACAAAGATTTGCCTGCCTTATCTTAACGGGGGCTATAAAAACAACTCCAACCTGAGCCATGGAGGCGCTTCTGAACCTCCCCTGATTGACATAACAGGAAAGGAACTGGTGCTTGAATATGCAGTGAGGGGAAAAACTCTCAAATAAACTTCCAGGTGGAAATGTATGCTATTTTGCAATGCGCGAGAGAAAACAATATGAGGGAACTGCGCAATGCAGGGAACAAAATATGCACAGACAGTCAAGCGTCACTGAAGGCTCTCATGAACCCAAGAGTGACATCAAGACTGGTATGGGAATGACGTTTCCTCTCAGAACACAAAAAATAACTTTGATGTGGGTTCTAGGACACTGTACCATCCAGGGCAACGAAAAAGCTGATGAACTAGCCAGAGAGGGTTCATCAACTCCATATATTGGCCCAGAACCCGCACTTTGTGTTACTAAATCTAACATCCGAGGATGCATACGGGACTGGGTCAAGCGAAAACAAAGAGAAAGGTGGAAGGAAGCCCCTCTCATGCACACCGGGAAAACATTTATTAAAGAACCGTCCAAACGCAAAGCTGAAGAACTGCTCAAGATGAGCAGGAATCAGCTAAGAACAATAACGGGCCGTCTCACTGGTCACAGTACAATGAGAGGACACCGCACAAGATGGGGCTGTATAACGAAGACCTTTCCTGCAGACAATGTGGTAAAGGGACAGAAACAGCCAAGCATATACTGTCAGAAGGCGAGGCACTGGATCGCAAAATACAGGCAATTTACGGACAGCCCAGGCTAACTCCCGAATAATACAGCAGCCAACCGGTGAATAACCTGTACAGAATAGTACATGGGACAAGAGTTACGGAGTGGGTACTGTAAAACTAACCCGGAAGGCACAAAAAACCCAAGAGGCTGAGGTGTAGCTGGCGACGGGACAGCATCCGAGATAAAAAAATAAATAAAACCACAACTGTTCAAATACCAATGGATTTGAACACATTTCGTCATACCTCGTACTTTTTCACCCTACAGCTGGTAAAGGGGTATCGCAAAATTAAAACAAAATAATTTAACAAAACACAGCTGCAGATATCCGACGTCACTGAGCTTTAAAATAAAGCCCAAAATATATAATTTTAACAAAATATTCGTTATTATAAATTATCGCAGGGTAGTTAATATTAAAAAAATATTTATTTAACAAAGGCAACAAAAAACTAATTTTGGAAACCTCATTTATCAAATTCAAGAATAATTAAGTTCGAGAAAAAGAAACTTTGTTCTAATTAGAATTCAGGAAGAAATTAAAAATATTATTCTGACATCGCTACTGGCATGAGTGCATTAATATTAGCTTTTATGAAAGGGTTTTGTACAGTTTTCATTAAAAAATTGTTAAAAATCGTGGCTTATTATGTATTGTAATAGCACTGTTAATTTTAGGGTATATAGATTTAAATTTAAATAATAGATGAGATGGAGAAATGGCTGACAAAGACAAATAAATTTAAAAAAATTACCGTTTTAGAGCCTATAGAGTTAAAGGGTGAATGTTAACAGTAGCGTATTGTATTTTAGCATATAACTTATCAATACTTCCTCGTATTTTAATTTTTCCTTGGTAAAAAAAATATATCACTCATACCTCTGACCATTTCTTATACATACAAACTGAAGCAATCAGAAGCTTTCGTCTTTTTCGATAATATCTTAAATTTCTGAATTTTCAAGCTTTTATAAGACTTTTTCGCCTCACCAACTGCTATACTTTATCAGTAAGCACCAGACATCGCAAAAGCAAAACAAAATCCCCACAGAAGAAACCAATATTTCCACACAATTAACATTTTTTCGGCTTATTGATAAATTCGAATAATCACAATCGATATCTGTCATCATCTTTCAAACACACAAAGAAGTCTGGGGGCGAGAAGCGATTGCAAGTCATTATACTTTGATGGCATTTTGTTACAACTGAACCATGGGCGTGCACGATTTTTGCGGAAAGTCAAAATACGAGCAGACTGAGCTTTTAAAATGAATATAATTTTTCTTCTACTAAAAACTCCATATCGTGTTATTTGCTTTGTTTGGCTGTCCATAACGAGACTTGTCTTCGATGCTGGAATCTTGGATCGTCCAAACCATTCCCTACATGATTTATCAGTTGAAGGAGCGTCACCATAAACTTCAATATGCATTTCATGGGCAGAAAATTACAACCTTCCGAAAATGATGCTTGCATTCAAAGAAATTTACCAGGATATATAACAAGATTTCGGTGAATTCTACAGACTATTTCCCTCGTCTTAATTTCCACCAATCACAAACGCGCAATTTTGAATTACAAATGGTTTCTAGATGAAAGAACTGTACGACAGCTCCTGTCAGAAGTTTTTTCGAGTTTACCCGCGGCAAAACTTGACAGCTTTTGTCACCAAAAATTACAATATCTTTGATAATTATGGTCTCCTAGGACACCAGAAAACGAAGCTAAACAATTTTTCTGATTTTATTGTCGATAAATTTTGTAAAATGGTTTTTAAACAGTGCTAGTCAGCTTATGTAATGAAAATCAGTCGCTTTGGAAGTGATTCTATGACTGGCGATTGAGAAAAGTGTACGTACAATACAGCTATAACCCATACGTCAATATGGAAACAGTTTACGGAATTCTGCAAGGCAAAGAAATACGAGCTTATGGAAACTACAATTTTAGAGCAACTAAACCTAATCCTGAAAGATTGGGCGTGGAATATGAATAAAGAAAACGATGAAAATTACAAAGAACTAGTTGTGAAGACAATGTGGAACACCGTTGCAAAAGAAATGCAAGAGGTGTATTTTTAAGTGTAGTAGGTAAGCTCGTAATGCGAAACGAAGGAATTTGGAGATGTGCGCCAATAAAAGGAAATCCAGCTCTGCTTCATTAAAATTGGAAGAATACTACGTAATGGTTTTATTATGGGACGAAGACACTCCGGCGGGACTCCAGCGAAAATTTTACCATATCGCTTCAGTAGAACTTGCCTGGAGAGGTGGAGAAGCAGATTACATATTTTTTAAAATAACTGATTTTCAAAAATCCTACTTTTTAGAAAGAGTAGAATATAATCTTATCTTCACTAAAACGGCCCAGGGTGGAGAAAAAAAAAATGGCCGATAGTAAATGACTGGTCTCCAACACGAAGAACCCTACCTTTTGTCCAATCCGTCTTTTTAAAATTGTAATAGTTAAACGTTGATCTAGAACAGTGATTCTTAAAGTGTGAGCCGTGGCTCACTGGGGTGCCGCGGGCCGTCATAAGGGAGCCGCGAAATATTCAATTAAAAAATTCGGCAATTTTCTTGAAATTTCAATGGTGTGTGCTGACAAAATTAAAAGAATTTAGCAACTTTCGAGTCTTTCATTGTTTTCTTTTCCATCCTCATCTTCTGAAATGGTTATTACGCAAGCATGGCTTTCCCATGCTTTAGTCTCTAAAGCTTGGGTGGGGAGCTAGCCACTAAAAAAAATCTGATGTATTAAGGGAGCCGCGGAAAAAATCCGACTGATAGATTATTCTTAACAGTAAACCCATCATGGAACAAAGAACAATCAAGTGGATGGTACAAAAACACTCCAGTGGGAAAAACGAACTTTCGAAATGGACTAAAGAAGCAGCAGAGAAGGCAGGATTAAATACAAAAGAAATAAAAATAACAAACCACTCTATGCAGCAGTCAGTAACCTGGCTAAAGGAGAGCTGGGTGAACAAAAATTAATTAAAATTACTGGCCACAGTTTAGCCAACTCAATTAAGCCTTATCTGCAAATGGATAATGAGCATTATTCCAACATCACACACACTTAGAAGTGACGCCTCAGAACCTACAGCTAAAAAACAGAAAACAGAAGATCCTGCAGCCACTCCTCGAGCTTCTCACTCTAGAGCTGGACCCATCAACAACATTGATGATTTACCTACACCCAACGTTATCAATTAGTTAACAAAGATTTCAAACAATACTCCTACTGTGTTCCAAAATTGCAAATTATATTTTAATTGTACTATAAATAATTCAGTTTGTAGTATTTTGTGATTAAATAAATTACCTGTTTTTCAGTTTTCAAATTAATACCTACATATTTATTATGTATGCATATATAATAGGTAGTACGTTTTGTAAGCTATGTGTATGCAGAATAATCTGTTACTCATGAAATAGTCTTGTCAAATACCATTCGGGCATCTAATTTTTCCTGTGAAAAAAATCAAAAAAACAATGCAAAGTAATATTTTTTTAACAAAATGCATTCGTGCAGGTGAAAAGATCCTCGTCTTCGACTCGGATTTTTGTTGCTACCAACAATGCTTCTTGTTAAAATATTACTTAGCAACGTGTTTTTTCGATTTTTTTTCGGAAAAATTAGATGTCCCTGTATAAGCGACAGCAGGAATATTTGTTAATTGTACGTGACAATTCCGGTCTTTTAATTCGTCTAGAAATAACAAGTTTTAGATTAGTTAATGCAACCAAACTGCAGCTTGTCATTTTAACAGAAAAATAATAATGTGAATCGTTACATTGATTTAACTGGAGTTTTCCGGTTAACGAACTACTTTACTTTTACCTGAGCTGCAATTTCGATCTAACAGGAATTTCCTGTTTAATAAACAAACTAGATAGTTGTATTCGAAGCTTCGAACTTCGGTTTTTACAAGAATTGAAAGTAATTAACACTAAACTAAAACAGGAATTACTTTACTTATACCAGAATTTCAGGATTTAACAGGAAATTTTCCGTTGATTTAAAGAACTTTCGTTCATACATTACAGTACCAGTTAGTTTTATTCGAAGCTTATAACCTGAGATTTTACAGGAATTTCCTGTAACCTATTATTCTACTGGAATTTCTTGCATTTCCTACAGCTCGATACGGCAACTAGGCCATGTTTGAAGACCACATCGGACTACTAGGCTCATAGTAAAATCAGTTGCGTTAAAGCAAGCGATGCAGAGGGAGGAAAGACCAACGCAAAATGTCGGCAACCCGACGAGCAGTCTGGGATAAAAATGCTCAACTAGCAATTTTTAAACAAATCATTATCCATTTTTCAAAAGTGCTCTAATGTTTAAAGAAAATAAAACTTCTCAAAATCAATACCACAAATCAAATATAATATAAATATATGTAACCTATTTTCTTTTAAGATATTTTGCTGAATCACATTATAATATGTCCCCATCTGGATACTTTGACGTAAAATAACTAAGCCACTGTTTTGAAGGTATTTCGAAACGGCTCCAGCGTTGAAGGTGGAGAAAAAGGGATTTGTTTCAGGAACTGTCGACTCATGAAAAGATTGATGAAAAGATATGAATATGCGTAGGGGGATATTCCATCCTTGGAATATTAAAAAGGAAGAGGGAATGTTCATATATGTAGAATATAGAGAGGCATTTCTATACCCAGAGACGGATTACCCTACTTGTTTATTCTAATCTTATTTTCATTATCAGCCGACTCTCCATTTCAGAATCCTGGCCGATACGTGGAGATTTGTAAACCAGATTATTTCGTTGGGCAGTTAAATACAGTAATCAGTGGTTTAAATTCTGGCAGGAAGTAAGCTGCAGCTAAATAAATAAATGCTTATCGCAGCTTATTAAAACAATTAGCTTTACAAACCGCTGGGTAAATAAATATTGTTTAAAGAGGGTTTTTTTTACAAGAGTTACTTGTTTTCTTATTATAAAAATGCATGTTTACGGAAAAGATTAAAAATCTAATAATTTTTGTTAAAAATATTAAAAATACTAAAAAGAAATTAAATTATTAAATATATATAATTGTCATAATTGCTAATTGATATACAGCTACTGGTTTGCTTGAAGTTATAGAAAAATACTTATATTCATTTAATTTTTGATGATAATAATAATAATAATAATAATAATAATAATAATAATAATAATAATAATAATAATAATAGTAATAATAATATTTATTCAATAATAAATACAATAAATACAAATAGAATGAATACAAATACAAATGAATAAAGCTGACAAGCGATAAGTGCTGCTGCACTTGTTTCGCAGAAGAAATTATAATTGAATAATAAGTATAATAATAATATCAATAATAAATATAAATAACCTATATAAATATAAGTATTAAATTAAATCATAAAGTACCGATAAGTACCTAGACACCTGTTTCAGTTAAAAAAAACATAAATATTACGATTTACATTTGCATAAAATTTAACATTTAGAATAGAAGAAGAGGGAAAAGAAAATAAGAAAAAAAGAAAGAAGAAGAAAACCACGTTACACTAGTTTTATACATATATCAATTTTTTTTTAGTATTCAGTTTTCAAAGTGGATTTAGTTTTCAAAATGACTATTAGCAATAGACCTATTAGTGTTGTAAATCAAGTGTTTTAACTGTTTTTTGAAGCCACAAATACTGGTAATAGTTTTGATAATTTCTGGTATAGTGTTTAATAATGTTGGTGCTATATGCTGATAAGAACGCTGTGTACAAGATTTGCTCATAAATGGCGTAGGAAAGTGAATGTTTCTGACGAGTATTATACTGATGAGATAGAAGTGGAACTATGAAGGTCTTATGTCCATTATTTTTATTTCAGCATATAATTCATCTGACGGATACCTCGAATTTTTAGATAAAATTAATTTTAAAAACCTTCTTTGGATTACTTCTAGACCATGAAGATGAGTTTTGAGGGCTGCACCCCTCGCAAGGGGTCCATAACGAAGGTGACTTTCTACCAATGCGAAGTATAACATTTTTAAATAAATTTCAGGTAAAGATTATTTTAGTTTTCTAAATTTAAATAATATACTTCTTAATTTATTTGTTACATAAGGTATATGCATGTCCTATTTCATATGGCAATCGATAATTACACCTAAATATTTGATTTTTTTTCAGGTAATATGGAAAGCGAGTTGGTGATATTGAGACAATCGAAAGTAGGACCACCAGAGGAATAACAGCTGAAGGGCAAGTAATTGGTTTTGCTTATATTGATAGTTAACCGTTTATAATCAATCCATTTTTTTATTTCTAAAAAGTCTATCTCCGCTTTCTGTTTTAGGTCTTCCCAATTATCTGCCCTACAGAATATAGCAGTTTCATCTGCGAAGCCAATGGCGTTTCCACTTGTTTTCAAAGAAAACGAGCCGTTAATGTATATGTTGAATAAAATAGGACCAAGTACGGATCCTTGCGGTATGCCATATTCAACAACTCTTGCACTGCTAAGTACATCATCTATTCTCATAGTCTGTTGTCTATTGGTGAGGTAACTTTTAAAAAGATTTAAATAATTATTTCGTATACCAATATCTTCCAAGCACTGCAGGAGTAGGTGATGACTAACAGTGTCAAATGCTTTTGAAAGATCCAGAAATAAACACAAACAGGGCTTGCTTTCATTAAGTGATTCACTTACTTCTGAAGTTAAGGCAATAATGGCGTCTTGTGTGGATGTTTTCTCTCTAAAACCAAACTGTTGTTTTGATAGTATTTCATATCTATTTTTAATTAATTTTTCAAAAACTTTTGAGAAGTGGGTGATTAACGATATAGGTCGGTAATTGCTGAGTTGGTTACATCTTCCTTTTTATGTAATGGAGTAACAATTGATTGTTTAAATGCTGTTGGGTATATCGAGTGTTCTGTACATTTAGATAGAATATGTGTAAAAGGTTTTAAAATATAGTAACATATTAATTTAATTGTTTCGGCCTTTATGTTATCCATCCCAGCAACTTTCCCATTTTTTAAATCAAATACGATACTTTTTACCTCATCCTGTTTTATTGGTGCAAACACAAATGAATTAGGAATAGATTTTCTAGTGTCTTTGAAATTTTCATCGCTTTTTATTTGGTTTGCCAATATTTTGCCAATTTCGCTAAAGCTTTTATTAAATTCATCAGCAATGTTAATTTTTTCGACCAATAATTCATTTGTGTCTACATTCTTTATTTTGTCAATGTTATGTGTCTCATTTTTTCTTTTTTTCTGGTACTCTCCAACAAATCTTCTTCACTGGTGTTTCTTGTATCATTATCTCTAAATTTCTCAATTATTGTACTCGTACTACTTTTTTTCCTTCTATTTTACCAAATTTGTTTTGTTTTGAAAAAAGGCGCCAGGAACAAGATGGTTCCTAGCGTCTTTTTTTGTGTGGCTATTTAGTCATGTCTACAATTGATAATCTGTATGGGCTGTTGAAACTGTATTGTTTTGTCATATGGTCAGTCTCCATATTGAATGTGTCATTTGACACAGTTCTAACCATACTCATATGTCATGTTCCCTCCATTCGGGGTTCCCGATGCCTTATTGATTATTTTTGATTTCCATATATTTACGCAACAGAAAAAAAATGCAAGTTACAAATGGAAAAATAAAAACAAATTAATTTATGCGTTTCTAAATATTTGGTTTAAAGCGCCTCTACCGAAAAGACAATTAACCACTTTCTAAGACAAAATACTAATAGATTTTATCTTGGTTTAGTCGTAAAAATTGATAAATTTATGGAATTGTGTAATAAGAATTTTAACGCGGGCGTTAACCAATTGGATAGATGCCAATGGTAGCCAATCTCTTTGACAGACATTATTTCCTTTGCTCTACCAACTAAAAGGCATAAAAGGGCAGTAATTAGATGTTAGGTATAAATTAAAAATTTAAGTAAAAAGAGTAGTCGTTAATAGCTATAAGTAGCAGGAAACTCAAGTAATTTATTATGATAATTATTTGCCAAGTTAAAGTTATTTGAAAAAAATAAATAAATTATACTGAAGATGTAAAGTAAAAATAGTAAAGTTTGTAATTATGTCGTCCGGATGTTCTGTTTGAAAATAAAAATTAATCAACGATAAAACAGTCCACTAATTTCAACAAAAATCTAGCCGCCTCCAAATTCCAAGTTTCCAAGCGTAGATAACACCAACTTTATACAAAACGCCTTGTAGAAATTAATGGAGGTATTGGAAATAATCAAGAAATAAATAAATAAAAGCTGATCGAGACGTCCGTGAAATAATAGAACCCTTATCATCAGTTATAGCAACTGTTTGTGGTCTGGATGCCACTTTAAAAAACCTTTGTGGCAATTCATGTGGGAAAACTCTACTAGCAAGCTTAAAGGACTAAAACAGAACGTCAATCCACCGAAACTCGGCGCAAAAATCAATTGATTCTCGCTCACCTATCTTAAAAAAGGAGACGATCTAATGTGTTGTTTTACTGAAATGTCTGTAGAAAATATTTTCTGGTCTAGTGCAATATATGTGCAAATCTCAGACTAAAACATAAAATGACACCATTCGAAGACTTAAAAAAGACCTTGAGATAGATAAACAAAATGTGAAGACCGTGTCATTTAAACAAATAAGTTACCATGACTATACCCAATATATTTCCAATTAGGCCAATTGCCAGAGCCACATTTAGATCAAAAGCGGTCATAAAACTTGATATCGCTGAAACTAGGCTCTTATGTACTTTAAAGAGTGGAGAATACCATAAAAAAATCTTTGCTGCTCTAAAGTGTATGCTAAGTTCTTAATTTCGAAAACAAAATCGAAAATTTGGCTTTTTCATTAAGTTGTATTATATAAAGTTATTTAAAAAAAATTGTATTACTATAAAAAATTATTATAAGTAAATAAGAAAGCGAATTCGAAAACTCTATACGCGCCAGGCCGCTGAACACAAATATTCGAAGGAGGCGTTCGGGAAAAACTAAAGTATCTTTGCCTAAAATGTACGCAAAGAAAAACAAAAGAAAGCGTTTTAAAGAGGAGACTCTAAACTTTCTCATGAGGCTGTTAGTTTTTAAGGTTTTTTTGTTTTCTCATAGAAAATTTGACCGAAAGTTATAATTTCTAAAATATAGGGTGTAAGTTATGTTATATTTTGTTATTGTGTGATCGGGAGTTTTTGACAGAGAAGAGAGAGTTGTCAATTGAATTGATATGACATATGTTATGAATCCACTTATTTAAGAACTCTGAGATGTGTTAATATTTATATTCAATAAAAAAAATATATAAAAATTAAAAAGGCCGTAATATCTAAATATATGTCGCCAAGCAACATGGGCCTTTCTTGTTATAATGTATTTAAGAAGTGGATATAAAATAATAGAGAAACCTAGAAAAGAAGCAATTCAAGCATGTCAAGGAGATATGGTTGAAATTTTACAAAAAACTGTGGAGGAGGTTGACAGGGACAATAATAGTGATAGTGAAGAAGAAATACAACCGAGAAGTAATATAGAAAAGGCTGTTATAGAAACAACAATTAATGAACAAAGAAATCAAATGGATAAATTAATGCAGATGTTAATGAACATGAGTGAAAATCTAGAAAAGAATAAAGAAGAAATAAAAATAGATATAAGAACGGAGATGGGAAATCAATTCAAGAAGAATAATGAGGAAATGATAATTTTAATAAGAAGAGAATTTGAAAGAGTTGAAGTGAGATTAGAGAAAGAAGAAAATAAAACAGATATATAGAGAACAAGTAGAATTTGCTATTAATGGAGTAACTAGAAAAGTGGACAAGAGTCAAGAAGAATTGAAAAGAGATATTCAGGAAAATAAAAAGGAATGCATAGAATCGTTCAAAGAATTAGATGAAAAATTAAAGAAAATTCAAGTTTCAAGTGCACAAAAAATTATAATAATGGGAAATGATAATGAAATTGATAGATATTATAATAATCTTAATTTAATTTATAATTCGTCAGAAATAAATGATTTAGTATAGAGACAAAATATTAAAGCATCATGGAGCAAGTATGGAAAGAACAACAAGAAAACATGTAAAATTTAAAAGAATTAAAAAAAGAAGAGTAGTTGAACACAGAAAATATAATAGAAAGAATAAGGAAGAAGGAAAAAATAAAGAAACATAAATAATTTGAAAATAGAAAAGGAAGAAGAAAGAAAATTTTGGTTAGCTTACATTGGAATAGAATTTAAAAAAGAAAAATTTTGGAGTTTATTAGATACCGTATCACAAATATCAGTGATAAATGAAAAAATAGCAGAAACATATATCAAGATATATTCAAAGGAAATTTGATAGGAATTAAAATCCTACATTTATCACATTTAAAAAAATATTTTTTTTACTGCGTTTAAAAATTTTTTGAAAAATAAAAAAAAATAAAAATTAAAAAAGGCTAAATATATATTAATAGAGGCATTACAAAACAAAATTCTTGTACATTTATCAGCATTATACTTTTACTTTTGATGTAAAAATAATTCAAATGATGAACTTTGTCTCTGTTGAATAAAACTTAAACATTTATTATATTTATTTATATAAGTAAATGGTGTATTTTGAAAATAAAAATGGCGTTGAATGAATGCTGTAAAAAAATGATCATTTTAAAACAAGTTTTATTAAACACAGACAAAGTCCATCATTTTAATTATTTTTACATCAAAAGTAAAAGTATAATGATGAAAAATGTACAAGGATTTTTTTGTTATGCCTCTAGTAATGTAATATCTTCAGTTGTATAAAAATCAGTGAGAATTTTAGAAATTATAATTTCCGGTCAAATTTTCTATGAGAAAACAAAAAAAAATGAAAAACTAATGGCTTCCTGAGAAAGCTTAAAGTCTCCTCTTTAAAATGCTTCCATTGTTTTTTCCCTGGGTACATTTTAGGAAAAGATACTTTAGATTTTTCCCGAACTCAGCATACACTTTAGAGCATCAAAGATTTTTTATCGTTTTCTACATTCTTTAGAGTATCTAAGAGCCTAGTTTTAGCGATATCACATTCCATGAGAGATCAAAGTCTCTGACAAGTGGGCTAAATGTAATGTTGCTAATAACCATAGAAGTTCAAGCATTAAATAAAAAAAATATTTACTTAAAAAAGTAACTTGTTTATGTTGGATCTAAGTCAAATGGCGTGCTATTTTACCTGTTTAAACTAGTTCAAGAAAAAAAATAACAAAAAATATTTAATTGAACTAGGTACACAAAAAAAAAAAGTAATAAATAAAGACTTTAAAAAATCACCTCGCCTTGTTTCCAACCGTAAATCCGTACCTCATACTAACACGTCACTCTCTATTTTGCACCCAGTCTTACTTTAAACGTATACTCTACTCTGTAATTTTCGTGCATACTTTATTTTTAAACGCTTAGCTGCATTTAAGTGCATAGTAATTATTTATTTTTATTACGTACATTCTCTATAAATTACTGCAACTTGGCGCCTGTTTCTACTTACTATTCAGCTCGAAAAATGCAACTTCCGTATTAGAAATCAATTTCTAATCGGTAATTTAACAATACTTATTCTGTATGTGTAAGAGTGTTATACTGTTAATTATTTTTTCAGCGTTACAACAGGATGCAATCGATTTTTCTGTAAACTGTCGTTTGATTTAGACCGGAAGAATAGTGTTAATCAATACGTTGAACAGTAATTTATTTGAAATGGTTGTTTAGATAAACTCGAAGAAGAGAATTCAGTTATAGTTAGAGCTGGGGATAGAATATTTTACGAAAAAAATATTTAGTGGAAAAACTGCAAGAGATCAAAACGAACTAATGACGCAGACGTAGTATCGAGACCCCTTTGAAATAATACGAGAACAAGAATGTACAAAATTTGTTGGTTAGATAAATTTAGCGAAAAGGGGGTCACAATTTGGAGAATAAAGTACAATTTAAATGTATACACACCTTTAAATCAGCACAAGAAGTGGCACCAAATGTACTGGTAAATGCTAAAGTTAGCTGCAATTTTAACGTTCTAATCTTTATAATGTGTTTATTCGAACTTGAATAACTAAATAAAGAAGGTAAATTAGTGACAGTGATAGTGACAGTGACTGATGAGGCACAATAATGCCGAAACCGACCTAAGAATGGCAAGCTCCTTTAATAACAAAATCGAAGTTTTTGGGTTAAAGCCCCGACTTGGTCGGGCACCAAACCGCGTCTGGACTTTCGTAATTCAATACCTCGTGGGGCATATAGCCCAAGGAGTAGTTGCTGAAGTCCAGACGCTGGTGCAGTGTAGGACATTTTTAATGTCCTTGTTCTTTGGAGTTTGTGTGATTTTATTTCACATCCTTTGTGCAGTTTTGTCACTCCCATAGTCCTTTTTTTGGTATTTTTATGGTTCAAAAAAATTCCACTTTCGTAAGGTAAATTAGCCTAACACAGACGTTTACCCACCTGCTGTTGCTATGTTTCGATGACCACATAACCCAATTTGGACCTATCCCAGCATAACCTCAGAGCGCGGAATTCTGACAGTGAATTTTCAAAAAATATTCGGTGTGTTATTAGAAAATGTTATGACAAACTACAATTTTCCAATATGTATAAATGTACCTCGAATTTATAAAAATCTAGTAAATACTTATACAAAAAGTATGGAAACTTCTAAACTTGTCAAAAACCTCTGCATTTACAAGAAAAACCTTCCAAGTAATGTATGAGCTTTACATATAGACTGACAGATTGGCAAAGCTTCAAATTACAACATGAAAATAATATTAATCTTCCAGTACCTATTAGAACTAAAGAACAACTAGACAAAGAAGTAGAACTGCTTGTAAAAAAGATTCATCAAGCTGCATGGGCCAATACACCAATTATCACACAATGAACAAAGGGAAATAACTACCCAAAAGAAATAAGGGAGATTATCACTGAAAAACAAAAACTAAAATAGAAATGGCATCAATCGAGAGCACCAATGGATAAAAAAATTTAAACAATGCTACTCAGCAATTAAAAAGAGAAATTCAGAAATTAAAAAATGATTCAAAGAAACTAATTCCATCACACCAGTTTGGATTTAGAGAAAACCATTCAACTATAGACCAAGTCCATAGAATAAGTAATATCATCGAAAAAGCCTTAGAAGAAAAAAAAGTTAGCGCTACTGTCTTCCTTGATGTAGCGCAAGCTTTCGATAGAGTTTGGCAAGAAGGACTGAAAATGAATCTACTATTGCCAAAACAGTATTCAGAATTATTAGCACCATATATATATCAGAAAGATACTTTAGGATTAAAAAGAAAGACGCATACTCTAAAATTAAAGAAATTAAGGCAAGAGTACCATAAGGAAATGTATTAGGGCCAGTCCTATACCTACTATACACTAGTAATATTCCTGAATTAGAGCAAAATACAATTGCCGCCTTTGCAGATGACACCGCTATCATGGCAGTAGGGAAAACCCACGAAGAGGCTGCAAGAAAACTAGAAACATTATTAGATAGAATTAATAATTGGACCAATCGTTGGAGAATCAAATTAAATGAAAATAAATCGGTACATGTTAATTATACTAACAAAAACAATGAGTATATGCCAGTCAGAATAAATAATACCCATATCCCTTATGCTAATTCAGCAAAGTATCTAGATATTACTTTAGATGCGAGACTACGCTGGAAGGTCCATGTCAAAAAGAAACGTGAAGAACTCAACACAAAATTCAGAAAAATGTATTGGCTGCTTGGAAGAAATTCTACCCTGTCATTATATAACAAACAAGTTGAGAATACTCTTCTAGCATTACCATAAACCAAACAAATTGTAATGACATTATTAATAAAATTTTAGATTGCCAGTTCTCAGTTGTCATTCTAATCAACACAGCCACAGTCTACTCGATTTAACCAAAATAGTCATTCACTATGCGTCTACTTTAAATTCAATGTCATTTTAAACGAGTTTCCGAAGTGGTACGGAGGGGCACATCAAACCATAAGCTTACTTTTTGATGCTCTATCAAAATCTGAAGTCAGAATTTTAAAATACAAAATAAAAGAAAAAGAATCAACACACATACATACATACATACAAATAGTTACCTCCACTGGGACTTGGCGATGGACACTATTAACCAGACAATTAACAAATTTGCAAGAAGTCACGAACATCGACTCCATCAACACGTGAATGTCGAGGCCATCCAGCTCCTGAACAACAGTGAACTAGTAAGAAGACTCAAGAGGAAGAAGCCCTTTGAGTTAGTGTAAGTGAAAGTGACAGAAAAAATCAGAGCATAGTGCGCAGTAGTGAATCAAATACTATTAAACGAGCAAGGTTTGTATGTGTGTGTGTGTGTGTGTGTATGTGTGTCCAGAGGATCTTGAAATCCACTCGTCAGAATTCAATGAAACTTTCAGGGTAGACTAATTCCTATCTAAATCGGCGAAAAATGTAGGTCTCATGTCTGTGAAAATTCGATCTTCCGAGATATTTACAAGAAAAGTTAAGCTTTTAGTTTTATTTCCTAGCAACGGCACATAATAATAACTTGTTTCTATAGTAATATATACTATAAAGGATAGATGAGTACAGTCAAAGTGGGGATATAACGTCACATTCCATAGGCGTACTTTGCGAAATAAGTTTCTATAATATAAATAAGGTCACAGCATATAAAATATATATACGCACTTCGTAGATTAAATTTTGAAGTTATATTATTTACAAAAAATAAAAATAAACTTTATGCATCCGACACTTTAACATTGAACGAATTAAATTTAACCAATAAATAACAAGGAGGATTATATGTTGGGATTAAATTAAATCTCTTGGCATTAAAAGTAACGCTTCAGTACTTACCTAAACTCAAAGATTAAAAAAAAAGTTAGTTCAAGAACTATCTTTAAAAGTCACTGTCTTCACTAAAACTACTGGCATCACTATAATTGTCTTTTCTGATGTTTATTATTATCGGTTCTATTAAATTATCCATTGATATATCCACTTTCCTAAATGAATTTTCCACATTTTTAAACATGATCAATGCATTTTCCCCAATGTTCTCTATTTACATCTGAAACTGCCTTCAAAAACAAATTTCGCACATCAGGAAATTTAAATGTTTTATTGTTTTGAGAAACATAACCTTTTAATAATTGAGACCAGATCAGTTCAATGGAATTTAACTCTGCGTGGTTCGGAGGAAATCTGAGAATTTTAATTCCTTTTTCTCTGGCCATCTCACCCATAATATATTTTTTGAATTTGTTTTTATGTTGCCTTGCTATTACTAATGATTCTGCCTTCAAGGATTTAGGAGGACTGATAATATTTTTAGAATGAAGCCATTTTGAAATATATATTAATACAAAATTCTGAATCAATTAAAATACATACGATACGGCTATGAATAAATAAAGTCTGACTTATCTGTCAAAAGAACAAATTTATTACAGTAAAAACCATGGAAACAAGAATCTAGACAAAAACTATATTAGGCCGATCAGATGTATTAAAATTTAAATTTTAACTACAAATAAGCATTGAAGGATGAGGTAAAAATAAAATTCTACCTCTTGAACCTGTACTACGTTCTGCAAATTAAATACTGCACTCCTTTCTTCTGTATAGTATAGTAGTAAAAAGGTTTGACTTTATTTAATTTCTGGCGTTTTAATCAGAAAGAATTCAATTTTAAATTTGTCGCTTTATATAAAAAAGGAAAGGTTCATTTGACGGACATAAATAATTTGCTTGTCAACTGACAGCCATCTTATTAATTCAAAGTTGAAAATACAACGTTGCCAATTCAATTTCAGAAATCATGGGTTTAGGTAAATATTTATAGGAACGTTGAGTAACACTGTTAAAATGGACACCTGTCTTCCCTTCCCCGATAGTGTGAGAATACCCCTTACGGCTACTATTTTATTATGCGGACAGTTTTAATATTTAAGTTTTCATGATCAGAGAGAGAGAGAGAGAAAGAATTTTTGAAAAAATATGATATCAATATCTGCCACACCTCGAGAGTCTGGTCACAGGTTTTTGTGGAGGTTTTTACCCAAGTATGAATATCAGACCTATAATTTTCCTTCACTGCAGATCAAAAAATAATAAAATCAATTGAACATAGAGTTCTTCTTATATAGTGATAAATAGAGTGAGCTGAGCGATCTTCTGTTGACGGGACATGTGCCCTACACGCTGCTGTTGCACGTCCCGGAAACGGGGCCTGTCCACTGTCCACCGTGACAATTCGCGAAGATCAAGCGTCAGTAGAAGTTGCCCTAAAAGGGTGAAATCCCCAGAAACTAGGCAACTTTAATGCATTTAACTAACCTCTGTGACAAGCAGTTGATAAACGTCAACAACAGCTGCAGCCAATTGAAAATTAACACTGACAGCTTTTTTAATTTTCCCGCCTACTTTCAAGCCAATCGCCAATCAACTTTTTATTTATGTCCCTTTCAGTAGTTCAAGTAGATGTCGCCCACTCCGTGATTTTCGCGAATTAATTAATAATTTGTCATGTTATAAATATACTTAAATTATATACTCATTGGACTGCTTAAAATGTAGATTTGAATGTTAAGAGCGAAGCTCGGTGACCAGATATTACACGTTAAGTAAGGTGTAAAATAAATTATCAGAACCTAAGGTACACTAGTGAGTAGACTTTAGTTATTCAATCTTCACGTATTAATTTAAGTTGGACAAAAATTATTCACTGATCGTTATGTGACCAGATTGTAATATTGACAAATGCCCCGCAAGGGGTATTTAATATAAAAAAATCATATGGACGCAGCAATCAGTAAAATAATGCTGATTATTTCATTCACACATAGCTGCGCCAATGAAAAGTCATGAATTTAGTCACATGATATGCAATATAATCGGATATTTAGGTAAATAAAAAATATCAGCGGCTATTTTAGTCGATCGTATATTGTTTGCTATTAAGTGTCAAAATTTGACGTAACATTCACTTACAATTGAAAATGTCTCGTTTTGGTTCATGTTCCACTATGGAAATCAGTGAAAATATAAGCAAATCTATTTCAGAAAATATCAAAAAGAGAAAGGAGTCTGTTTGGAGACAATCTTAGCGAATGATTTTGTGGGGTTCATGAAATAATCTTCCTGAATATCACTCGACTATGACAAATAGAGACTATTATTTTCTTTAATTCATCTCGAGCAACTTGCATTTCAAGACAATTTAATTCGACCATATGAACTTTAATAATTAAAGAATAACTCCCTCGAGCTAAAGCTCTCGGGAGTTATTCAGATTATTAAATGTTCATATGGTCTCATCAAATTGTCTCAAAATACAAGATACTCTCGATAGAATTAGGCAGAAAATAATAGTCGGCTATTTGTCATAGTCTTGGGATATTACCTTCGAATATATAAGAGTTGCCCTGGATGGGCTTAACATATTTGGTTATGTAAAAATTATGAAAAAACCTACAGGATAGTGAGGAATAGCAGGAATGAAGCTTAAACCGTGTATTATGATTCATGGGTATTGTTTGTTAAAGCAGCAGAAATTTTTCGGCAGTAATATCACAAGAGTATCGAAAATAATCGATTATACTTCCAACTCACGAGATCTATGGATGCGAATCACCAAAACGATTATACCACGTCGTCAAGGGTATATCCGCTTATCAATCATGGTAATTAAGTAGAAATATCAGCTGCTATTGGCTAAATAATCGATATAGTTTCACACGAGTTACAACAAATTTTTCAGTCACACTGTCATAATGTCCTTCTCAAAATTTTTAAGCACTTCTCGCTCCAAAAATTTTCTTCCTGAATTTGGGATCAATTACAGTTTATATTTACGATTGGCAAAAACATTTTCTTAATAAATTGGTGTCATCGTGGGGCATTGTCTATTCTGTAAATTTTCTCGGAAAAACAAACCGGCTCGGGACCCAAAATACAGAAAGATACCGCAGACTAGTTAATTGAATAACCAGAAAACAAACTAATAATAAAAGGCGTCTGTATTGTGCGTCATAACTTTAGATTGAATGGCTTCCAAACTTTCGCCAAGAACTTCCGCGAAAGTTTTATCCCAAACAATTATAGCCAATAAAGAGATAGCGGCTTACCAAACTTCCAACTTCCTGACATTCTTCCCTCCGTTACAACTTGAATAAATATTGATGTATTCACCTTGAATATGTATTTTGTGTCCAAGGATCCTTTGTTGGGTCGCGGTAAGCCGTTCGTTTTCTATTTCCTACGTTGATTGGAAACGTTTTGGAATGAACAATAAAAAAAGTTGTTTATATGTTTTCAGCAAATGGAGAAAATTAAGAGTTTAGGAACAAGAAAACTATTGCACTATACTTATTTATCCTTTTAGGATGCTGCGCGTGGTTAGAAAAAAACATAGATACGGATATTTCAATTTTAATTTTTTTCAACAAATAAAAACAGAAATAAATCTACTTCCTAAACACTAAAAGGTAGAGACGAAAACGGGATATTTGTATATTTTTTAACCACAAAAATGGTGAAACAACTCACTGTAAAGAATCCTTAGCCAAAACTACGTGCAATTTAAATCGATAAAATTTACTTTTCTTTAAAATAAGCCCTCAAGAGAAGTATATCTTACACACATAAACCACTTCCTTTAATCGTCGCCGAGGATTTGTTTCCAAAAAAACCATCCTGCAAAAGCTTTAACTTTCTCAGAGAAACTATTAATAAAATTATTTCAATTTTCAGTAAAAGGGTAAAATGAACCTAACAAAATATTACACTTTGCTATCAATATTTAACAAATTTAATGGTTCTTTTAGGATGATATTTATTGGTATAGTTCCGGTAAACGATTTAGTGCAACCATCTCACACGTCTCTGTCAAGTGTTCTACTTTAATATATTGCTCGGCAGCCCGAGATTGGAAAGGGTATAATAAATTAAAAAAATAAAAAGATGTAATACCCTAGCAAATGATATTTGAGCTAATCTGCGATCTTATTCGCTATTAGGCATATACTTTACACGCCAACCAATAGAATAGAGTGGAGTAGAGTCGACTCGATGTTGACTGAGACAAAGGACACCGCTTACGTTTAAAGGGTCACGTTTTTTTGGTAGCATCAAAGGCGTCGTGTTTTAAATTTGTTAAATTGGGGTTACTATACAGGGTGTCCCATTAAGAATGGGACATAGAACAACCGCAGATTCTCCAATTCAAAATAAAACGATTAAGCGAAATATGCTTAGATAAAATGTTACTCGTTTCCGAAAGTTGAAAACTGAAAAATTGTTAATGGCCATAATTTTTTTAATACACCCTATAATTTTACTCAAATCGGCACACTTGTTAAATATCATAAAATGCACCTAACAGTAAAAAAACAGTTCAGTACGCTCTACCAGTGGCGTACGGCAGGAGTAAGTAATTTTAATTTTGACTATAATTTTAATTTTTTTGAAATAGTGCCTATTTTAGGCAGCACAACAAGACTTTTCAGAACAAAATTGAAAATTCCAGTAGTGCTCTAGTTATATCAAACATTTTAAAAAATTATTAATATAAAAAAATTAAAAAATACCAATTTTTGTCAAAAACAAAATTTTATATGCAATAGGGGCGTTATAAAATTAAATAAAATCAGGCGACATCCATCCTAGGACTAAAGAGCCTTTAGCAGGATCCTGTCTTCTTCCGGACTTGTTTAAATACATTTTTTATCACAAATTTTGATACAGCTACAAATTCTCGAATTTTAAGATTTTATTTAATTTTCGAGACATTATTCTTCACCAAATTATATAACGAGAGTTTATAACAATAGACACTTTACAAATATACAAGGTGGTAATCGATCTTTGTGCCTGAAAAGAATAATAATTTTTAATCAAAATAACAAAGTTTTTGTCTGTTACAAATGTTTTTTACGACTTGTGTTAACAAAATCTATAAATTTATTTGTAAGTCCAAAAAAAATTGTGGTGAATTCGATTTTCCTCTTCATATTTGATAGTAAGTCAATAATGTACCCTTGCTTGGCCACCACGCAGTCCTGAATTTAATCCTTTAGATTTTTATTATTGGGGCTACATCAAAAGTCTTGTTTATGGTGAAGCAATAAATACCCGTCAGGAACTTTGGAACAAAATTCAGAATGCTGCTGCTACAATTCGACAAAATCAAGCAAACCAGTTGTTTAAAGTAAGACAGTCTTTAGTTAAACGTCTAAGGAAGTGTATACAAGTAAATGGTGGACACATTTAAAATTTATTGAAGTAAAAATTTCATTAGTTTTTACTTTGTTTGGTTTTAAGACAAAATTGTAAAAATGAATATTTATTAATAATAATACAAATAAAAAGTACATGTCTATCTATCTTTAACTGCGAATATCTCGAAAAACAATGACTTTACAACAAACTAACAAGTGTACATTATTGACTTAGAAAATATCAAAAAAATTAAAATTATAGTCAAAATTAAAATTTAGAGCGGCGTAACATTTAGAAGGGGTACAAGCATTACTTACTCCTGCCGTACGCCACTGGTAGAGCGTACTGAACTGTTTTTTTTACTGTTAGGTGCATTTTATGATATTTAACAAGTGTGCCGATTTGAGTAAAATTATACGGTGTATTAAAAAAATTATGGCCATTAATAATTTTTCAGTTTTCAACTTCAACGCCCCGTATTTCGGAAACGAGTAACATTTTATCTAAGCATATTTCGCTTAATCGTTTTATTTTAAATTGGAGAATCTGCGGTTGCTCTATGTCCCATTCTTAATGGGACACCATGTATGTATTGCACGAACTATCTCGGTTATTGCTTCCTTCTTATCATATCATTATAATGGTCACTCTGACCATGATTGTGACCATCTATCTATCTGTGATGGGTGTCGATACACTGCGACCTATAAGATCTATTGTGCCCCCTACTGCTGCCCAGTCGTTAAGGATATCTCAACGATTAGAGCAGTTCCTCCAGTCCTATTGCTTTCAAAAAGTTCAGGATGTCGGTAGGCTTCAGGATATGTAGATCTTCCTCTTCTATTTGATATTCTCCAAGGTATCGTACACTTGGATTTTGCAGGGTAATGCAGTCTGAGAGAATGTGGATAGAGGTTTCCTCCTCTTCCTCGCAGAATCTGCATTCTTCTTTGTCTACTAATCCGAGTTTCTTTAGGTGGCCTCTCAGACGGCAGTACCCTATTAGGATACCCGTTAGTATTCTGAGCTTATTTTTATTTTTACTGAAGCAGTCGTCAGATCTCTTCTGGTTATTGCAGTTCCCCAGTAGTGTCTTGGCCTGCCTCATTCCTTGTAATCCTATACAGTATTGGGAACTTTTCTTATTTACTTCTTTCATCAAGTATTGTACTGGTGCTTATTCCGCAGAAGGGTTCAGGTCCCAGAAATGCTCTTACCGGTTATTCAAAACTATTCATACTACTCTATTAAAACTTTACGTGTTTTTCTTTTTTCCCATACTTCTAACGCTTCTTCTTCTTTTTTCCAACCTCTGTTGTTCTTGCCTAGTTCGTTTAGATTCTCTAGGCACTCCCAGACTCTCTTGGAGTTGATTACGTGGGAGTTCAAGGCATTAATGGCTGTCTGACATGATGATGATCTCTTGTCTGTGAAAATTTCTTTCTATGTTGAACTGTTCCAGGCCCATATACTCCTATTCCTGTTCCTTCTGTTGTTCTAGAACCATCTGTGTACCATTTAATGGCACTTTTCTTGAGTTTTGGGATGGTATCTTTGTCCCATTCGCTTTTGTTACTTAGCTTTGTGTTGAATTCTTTCACAAAGCTAAACTTCTTTGTCATCTCATCTTGGGGCATGTCCCAGGTTTGGTTATTTCCAGGAAGGAGTCGAAACTTGCGTTTGGTTTATCCTTCTCTGGTCATTCTGTAGGTTGTACTTATCGCTATACTCTCCACAACTATATGGAGGGGTGTAAGGCTTAGGATTACCTCCATGGCGGCCGTTCGGCACGTTCTCATTGCACCTGTTATGCATACGCAGGCTATTCTTTGGATTTTCGCTAGATTTGCCTTTGTACTGGCCAGCTTAGTTCTGATGTCCCAGACTACTGCTCCATGGGTGATGGCCGGTCTCACTATTGACGTGTACATCCATTGCAGGATCTTTGGGTTACATCCCTATTTTTTTCTGCACACCATTAGAGCTTTCGTGGCTTTGCTGGTTACTTCTTTTTCGTGCTTATTCCAGATGAGTTTATTATCTAGTATTAGTCCCAGATATTTGACATCTGTCTTCCATTCAATAACTTTCCCGTCCAATTCGATGGTTTTGAGGTTAATGTTTCTTTTCCGTGTAAAGGCAACTAAGGTAGTCTTGATGGGATTGACAACATTCTTTAGTATAGTCCAGCCCTCTTTGAACTATATCGCAGAGGGCATTCTCGAATTTGCCTTTTGCGATTATGCCCATTGATTGGCTCCCCTAGTGGGCCACTAGATGGGCCATTGTATCGACATGCCACCTAGCCGCTCTGCAGTTTTGTTGTGCATGTTATCCTCCTTTGATGTATCCATCGGCTTCTACAGGCCTTCATCCCTCTACACAATGGTGACGGCTCATGATTTGCCATAGTGTGGAGTGGCCATTAGGTTTAATTTGTATCCTAACTTAAATTTTTAAATAATACGGATTGTTTTCTGTCACTTATGGTAGAATATTAGAAAACACAGTAATCTGAATTCAATTTTCTTTGACTTTTTCTATTGATTTTTATATTATGGGTTCCCTTTGTTTCCAAATAAATATAACGAATATACCGTTAAGTGTTATTTTGCCCGTAAACAATATTTTCATTGATTTCATATTTGGAAGTAGTATCGCCAAATAATTTTATGGGCCCTTTCCCATACCTTATTATTTCGAATGAGGCCTTAAATTCCGTGTTTGTCTTATTCTGTCACGCAGACCAAATTGAAGCAATCTTCTTTATCCGAAAAGGTGCAATAGTCAGAAGAACTAATATAAACAAAACAATAATTTCCTCTCTGGGGACCTATTTCGCTTTTTTCCCCGTCTCGCTCTCTCTCATTGTACCGTTCATCACACAAAATTCGTCATCCTCGAAATCCCCGAATCTAAACAACCGATGACCAGGGGTGTCGCCAAGAAATGAATTGGAGTGTGAGATGTTTTTCTAATAGGAACGAATATAATTTCATACTGTTCGTGTTTCGTTACATTTGATATTTAATTTTTGTTTACTCAATTAAATTTTACCACGCACATTAATTTTTTTATTTATTGTATGTGATGGTTTTGTGAGGTTTTCTGGGTTTTCCCACGACTGTAAAGCAAATGCGATATTAATTATCAGTAAGTCGCCCCAGAGCACCACGGCAAATAATAATAATAGCCGTTTCTCCCCGTACAAGCTCTGCTTCTTCACTCGTAAGAGCGTGAATTGAAGAGCGTATTCGAAATTTTATAATTTTGTGGTATGTATCATTAATAAATTAAATAGTAGGTACCACTATGGTTAATGATGATATTACCACCATTGCAAGTTTGACAGGTAGAAAAAGAAGCACGAAAATTATAAAAAGAATCAACGGACGCAGCAAAAAGATGTAGATGAAAGAAACAAAGGTAGTAATGTTAAAATTGAACTCTGTTGTAGGGGCAAAATGGATGTTAGAGAAGGAATAATAGTGCAGGAAATATTCCAGATCTTTATTATCCTCTATCCTTTATTAACGAATATTTCTTTCAGTTTGATATAAAAACGAGGTTTATGATTCGTAAAAATTGTATGTTTTGTACCTTCACTCTTCAAGTGCCAATCCCAAATCGCTTGAGTTAGAAACATGAAATTTGGGCAATATTTTTATTTTGTGAAACAATTCTTAGATATACTTGTCATGGTATTCAAAATTGTACGGAAAAATAAAAAAGACACTTGTGACAGACTTTGTTAATATACAAAATATACAAAAGAAATAAATACAAAAGTTTTTACTTTATATCAAGTACCTAAAATATTCTACGCCCACCCCGAACCGCAGGTCCTAGATAAATATACTTAACAACCCAGATTGTGGATAAACGTTTTCCGGAAGGGATCGGTTTGTCGAAGGTCCAGCTAGTTTACCTGATTTATGTCTCTTAGATTTTTTGTGCTTCCACACCGGAACATCTGGACCCGAAACTTTAGGAGAACTGCTACAGAGAATTATCAGATTTTGGAGAAACATTTTCCGGAAGAGGTCTGTGTAATACCTGAGTCTTAAACTTCAGAAGTAATGCTACAGAGAATATTCAGGAAATTTTAATAATTGCCAATGGATGTATTCAATAATATCCGAACAGTATTGAGGAAATTGGTAGACTTATTGTAAACAACTATACGCCAACCCATCAATGCTCAAGACATTATGTGGCGCGGCCTGGCCTGTAAAAGTTAACAGTTATGTTTGTTTACCTTGACACTTATGTTTGTTTATCTAAAGCGACATCAAGCGGCGGGGCGCGTAAGTTAACAGTTATGTTTATTTACTTAAAATTCCGTTAGAGCGGCGCTCATGTCAAGCGAAATCGAAATGGGCGGGCTTATTGAAACTAAAACTAGTCGTCATATTAAAAAAATTCTTCTAAAATTAAAAAATAAATTAATTATGAAATGCATTTTGCATTGTGCGAGTATAAATTATTAGTCGTGATGCAGATTCTCACTTGGTGGCGAAAAAAATCCTGGTGACACCTCTGTCACCGCTTTACCGTATCTGTAGTATCAATTGTTCCAGTTTGCTTTGAGTTCGTCCTCCAGGGGTCATTCAAGGAGAACGTGACTAAATGCAGGAATTCCATCAGAGGACTTCGTCGTTTTAGAGATGCTCAACATTGGCTTATCCACGGATTTCATGGATTCAAGTTTATCCCTTCTATTATCTTGATTTAAAACGATTTTTATTACCAGGTATTTAGAACCAGTAAAGTCCGGTCGAATTAATCAAATAATGCGGATGGACTTTGAAGGGATTTATTGTAGGCTTTTACTTACCGGTACTGGACGGGCGGTGTGCGATGGATGAGACTACTATTAGAGTTACATTAATTGTAATGAAACGGCGTTATGCGTTGATTTGGTTCAAATTGTTGGAAAGGATTTGGTATCAATATATAAACTGTTGTTTTTAAATTATAACGTATTTATTTATTTATGAGAGAAAACCCCTCTTCTACATTAAAACATTAAATAGTTGAATAAGTATGTAATTACAATTACAATTACAATTATAACGAACACTCTACAAACTTTATAAAGTAATCATGAAATACAAGTCAACAATAGGGCAATAAATCCAGCTATTCCATTGCTTGCAATGATTTTTTTAAAGATTTAAGATTTAATCCTCTCAGACAAAAATCATAGCTATTCATTTCGTTGCCTAATCTCATGAATCTAGATAGAGGACAGTGATAGCCGTAATTGGAATGATGAAATGGGATAGCAAATACTACATTACCACGAGTATGAACGTTTACCGTTTTGAAATTTATGAGTTGAACTAACTGGGGGCATGAGATATCGCCATTTAGTACTTTGAACATTACCATAAGATTACATTGTTTCCTGTTCAATTCCAGAGAGCACAAATTCAGCATCTGCATATACGTATAGGGTCCATACTGCAGACCATTTTAAAAGCAACAAATCTCAGAAACTTATTTTGAATACGCTCAATGTTGTTTATATGAATTTGATAAAATGGATTCCAAACTGGCGAAGCATACTGTAAATATCGTTGTACGAAGGATAAGTACACAGATGCCAGGGTGTTGACGGAAAAACTATTGGCATTTCTCAGAAGAAAACCTACATTTGGGAAGCTTTGCTGATAACTGCTTGTAAATGATCAGGTAAGGATAATTTAGAATCAAATAGTACCCCGAGATCACGAACTGAATTCAGTTTGGATAATTCATTTCCCAAGTGGTAATTATAAATGATAGGGTTTTTAGATCTGCTAAAGCTGATACAGTGGCATTTCTCTAAATTAAGTGACATTCCGTTTTCTATTGACCAAGAATGTAGTGAAGTGAGATCAGCTAGAGGAAAGCCCATAGAGGTTAGTTTTGTAATAAGAAGTTTATGGTTCACTCTATCACAGGCTTGGATTGTATAATTATGTAGATTCCCTAATAGTAATAATTTGCATGTGCTTGTTTTTTGTCCCTGATCAGATTTCTTAATTCGGTAGAGAACCACCTTGGGAAACTAGATGACTTAAATGTTTTATTTGACATATCTTTAGAATAATTAATGAAAACTCTACATCTGGATAGCGGTAAATCTAGTTTCATAAAACACTAACTGTTTGTCTTCACAAAAGAGATCATAATTCACAAAATCTACGTCCGTATTGCTTTGGCAAGACACACCGCTTTATTTTTTTTTGAGTCAATTAATCACCATGTTCTATTTATGATTTGTTAGTGATTCCAAGGGCCACTAGCACAGTACTTCTAACTACAAGAGTGAATGGTCGAGTGGGAAATTACATCTGATACATGAAAATGACTCTTGTGTCCAATGCTCTAACGCTGAGCCGCTCATTCCCTAGTACTGCTATCATTTGTATAACAATGAGACAATAAGAATATTGAAAAATTCGTTACTCTAATGAAAAGTAATATGGACTCATTAAAGTAAATTCTTGAGCCATCATGTTGTGGACATGGGCTATGGCTTTAAATCAGGTGGAACTTCAAAACTTTCTAGTTAATTTAGTGGCCCTTAAATTCCACATGTAAAAATTTGCTGAATATTATTGACTTACCACAGAAACTCGCACAAAAATAATCCTTACCTGCAACAAAGAGAAAATTTAGATGATATAAATATAAAATATATTGTGTAAATTTGAGAAACTTTGGAAAAGTAAAATGAAGATAGTTTTCCTTTGAAAATGAGGTTTCTAGTTTATACTTTCTTTTAAATGTTTTGTTTTTCTGTTTTATAAAAATCCTTCTAAATTAATACAATAAATATAGATTTCTTAATTGAACAATTATTCCAATTTTTTTATATTAATTAATATATTTAAATATCTAACACAAATCCATAAGAGTTATTTTAAAAGAACCTATAGGTATATACTGATATATTTATAGTTTTGCTTTAGTGAAAACAAAGACGAAGATAATAGAAAACATCGGCACTAAATCAAGATAGTTTTGTTAGAAAAACAATGGAAATTCCGGTAGGCAGGTCGTCATTTTATCTGGAATACTGAAAAGCTTTATTTATAGAAACGGAGAGTTAGACAGGAAGTCCGCAAAAAATATAATATAATAATATAATAAGATACACGCACAAAAAAGTTTTTTTAAATAAAAGTTGCGTGGAAACTTGAATTTTAAGGATCATTTAACAGAAGGGTTTTAGTAAGTGTTCTACTTCCTTCACTTTGATATAATTTCCCAAATTGTTAGTTTTTAAAATCACAACAATGCAGATACCACCCGGTATATTATTAGTAGTTAGGTTAAGGTTATATTATTGTTAGTATCAATCATTACGTGTAAATATTAAGGTTGTACATTTACCTTGTGTGTTTATGTTTATAATTGAATTGTATATAGGTGGTTAAGGTCAATCCTTAACAGCAGAAAAATATTTTATTTTCTCAATTCGATCTATAATTATCATTAAAGGTAGATTTGAATCAAGTTCGCTTTAATTATGTTAAGGGATTTAAGAATTTGAATTAATAAAATATTTTGTATAATATTATGTATTATACACATTATAATCATTATTCACTACTTTTTGTCACACTTCTGTCATATTTCCATTGGTAACATGTGATTTTTTATTATTTTAACAGTAGGCTACGCGCTGTCATTAAAAGTCAAATTACTTATTTATTTAAAACGTCAAGTTTTAATTGTTAAGAATTGATTCACTCATGAAATGTTAGTTAACTCCACCGTAGGTGAAAGAAGCTGCGGAAGTTGTTATATAACTGCACATGAATCGTTTTTATACTGGAGAAAAGAAAACACATTTTCTCAGAATCAGTTTTCTTTTAGTTTACTCTACATTGTGGATCCATTATTCGATCCTGAGAAGTAAAATTAAGAAACACGAGTTTATATAATATAGGTGTTATTATTAATGCAAAAAGGTATTTGCTATTTCTAAACTACTAGAACGGTAAATGTACAAGCCAAAGGATTGGTAATAATACATTTACTAAAATGGGCAAAGATATTGCTACTTTCTTATACCAACATACAAAACGATCAGTTTAAAATGTTCTTAATATTTTCCTAAGCAATAATAAGCAGTAGTGGACAAAGTATAGTATTCTATTCTCATATAATGGTTATTATTCACACGGGTGATTTTGACCAATAGAAACCAGTGCTTTCTATTGTAATAATAATAATATAATCGAATATAATCCTAAATCGTTTCCTTACTTTGTTTTTCCCCTTTTCAACGCCCATCTCTATAATGTTTCTTCAGAATTTCTTTAAAATAACCGCTATTAAAACATTTTACCAGAAATTTTGATAAATAACATGTTTTTTGTTAACACGGATTAAAGTTTCATTTAATAATTGTGCAGCTCTTGAAAATAATGACTTTATAGCTATGAAGAAAGAGTACACCCTGTATATGAAAAATCCAGTCTTCTTGGTAGCATGAAACTGATCAATTGTAGATTTCTGCTTCTGCCAATTTCGAAATGTATCAAAATATACCGAAAAGGTTTGCACCATATCTACAACTATTCCTTGGACTACTTGCTCCAACAGGTATTGAATTACACTGGTCCAGATGCGTATTGGAACCCAAACTTTTTCGGGACAGTGCAACCCTTTGATTATGTTATTAAAAGAGCTCGTCATTTCTAGATTTCGGCATAGTTGTGCCTCATCAGTAGAAAGTAGACAGCTCAACATGAAATCTCTAATCGATAAAAAAAATGTCATATAAAATATGTTAATAAATATTAAAGAAAGTGTACTAATTGCAAAATTTAATTAAAAAAATCAAAAAGGATTAAGAGCAAACAATATCCATCTCATCCAACGGACAATCCTCGCAATAAAAATCTGGATTAATTCTCTAAATTTAAATACCAACTATCTATCCAATCGAAAAACAGGTCACCTCATTCGAGACAATGGCAGAAATTGGCATTTTAGTCCAAATTGCAAACATTAGACAGTGTAATTCGATGCGGTAACGGTTTGTTAGGTCGGATCCAGAGTGCTCTGGAAAGAATTAAAACACTTAAGAGAGACGTTGCTCCTACGGGGATAGAGCCCAACCAAAAAGAGAAAACGCACGGGAATTCATTAGACCAGTACAGGGAAAGTATTGTGATAAATAAAAACCGAAATTCTACACTTTTATGAAAAAATACCAAATTCATTTTATTTCTTATTGTCTTAAACACGCCGTTCACCACTATATTTTTGTATGAGGCTTTTTAAATTCATCTCCAGAGTAATATCATTTAAAAAATTTCATTACATCCTCGTTAATTTGTTAATAGTTAACCAAACTATTTTTAACAACAAAGTAATTGCGATTTTCTTCAGACTAAATCCAAAGTGCTTCTTTCACTAAACAGTAGATGAGGGAAGAAATGATTGGAAGAATCACGGAAATAGAAAATTTACAAATAAACATAATAAAAGAAATAGAAAAGATTTTCAAAGAAAAAATTGAAAAAGAAGTAAAGAAAGTCAAGCAAGACATTAAAGAAGAAATGAAGGCAATTAAATTGGGGGTACAAGACACCTAAGAAAGGATGGAAAATCTAGAAGGAAAATGGTATGAAATTTTTTACAGAATTTCATCAACAAGTAGAAGAAAGTGTGAAGGAGACACGAACAAAATTAAGAGAAGAACAAAAACAAGATGAGAATAAAGCAGAAGAGAAAATCAAGGAAATACAGAAGACAATAGACAATTTGAAAAGAAGAATAGAACAAACAGGAAATAAGGTGAATGGCAAAGAACAATCTGGAGAAATTGGAAAATATGAAAAGAAGCTTAGTATATTTACAGAACGAGTACAAACAAATTGAAGGGAGAAATTTCCAAGATTTAAATAACGGAGTGGTGCAAACTAAAATTATTAACAACTACATAGGAAATAGAGGGGAACACAAAATTGAAGAGGACAACCGAAAGGTACATTCCAAGGTGTTCATCAAAATTTTAAAAAATAAAATGAAAGACATCAAAACTAATGAAGACGTGAAAGAAATGATAAGGGGAAATCTTGACAACCATGCTTTGGTGTGGTACACTAGCAAGGAGAAGGATTTTCAAAGTTTCGAAGAATTCGAGACCCAGTTTATAAGATATTTCTGGGGAAACAATGCCCAAACCAGAGTGAGAGAAAAACTTTACTCTGGAAAATTTGAAACAGACATGAATGATTATGCAATAAAAATTTACATGAATGCGAAATTTTTAGACCCGCCTATACCGGAGGAAGAGATAATAATGTTTATCTCTAAGCATTTTAAATTTGAAATTACCGAAAGCACTGCCATTCAAAACATCAAAAATATTGAACAATTAAGCAATTATTTACAAAGGATAGAAAGAAATAGGATAGATAATAACAATAAGAACAGAAATAGCTACAAGTACAATAATAATAATTATTACGTCCGAAATAACAATAATTCTAATAATACAAGAAATAAATGGTAAGTGGGTGGCTCAGTGGTACAGCACTGGACTCATAACCCAAGGGTTGTGGGTTCGAATCCTACCGACGGCAGAAATCATTTTCTGATTTTTAATTAATTAAAAATTTAGAAATTGATTTTCATATACCAGGTGTGATTCCCCACTCTCCCATTCACTGTTGGATTCTAATTAACAGTGCTGTTCCTAAAGTGGCGCTGGGAAACAGTAACAAAGCCTACACAGAACACGAGGCTAATGACCAGAGTAGCCGATGCCGTTGACACTGAAGTAAAAAAAAAAAATACAAGAAATAATGAATGAGTACAACAGAAATTATAATGCTCAAAATAATCAAATATTATCGTAAAAAGTATAGAATAAAAATATAAATGATAGATAAACATACAAAGAAAATTGAAAACACACGTAAATCAACGTGTATCAACTTAAATAATTGCCAATTAAAGCAATCACATAGCGTAAAGTACCTGTATATATAAATTTATATAAACATCCGAAGTAAAAGAAAAAAGTTGTAACAGGAGAAAATAACTTTGTCGCAGTCTTTAAAAGTTACATTGAGTTAACCAAGCAACTACTTTGAAAAGAAATCAACGTTAATTATTATACCTTGCAACTTCATCCAGTTTATAAATAACATAAAAATACAATTTTATAGAGTATACGGAGTTATTGACAATGATATATTTGACGATTCCAATTATCTCATTAAATGCGCCTTTTGACGTAGCTAATTTTCAATGGGGAAATTTTCATAGGGAGACAGAAGAAGAAGAGATGCTAAAAATAAATCAGTAGTAGACATGCTATGAACTAAGATTAATTTAACAATTCGGTGTATTCATTATGCAAATATCAATGTAATTTATGTATCATTGTAAAATAGGAGGTTGAAATCAGAACTTGTACCTACTAAAAATTGTAATTTTTGACGATTTATAATGGAATATGAGTTTGAAAGTTGGTGAAAATGAACAAATTCAAACGGCAATCGAAACGCAATCTGCCATCAGAGCTCATATCAATATGGTTTGTTGACATTTGAAGTATGATTATTGTGATTAGAGTTGCCTTGTTATTTATTTTAAATGAATCGTTAGCTCGATTTATTTAATACCAACGAAAAATGCCGTCAGAAGGGATCGTGAAAACATCTTCAAATAATTTATAAATAACGGCTATGACAGATGCTAGGCATACAGGCTTATCTTGAAATGATCTTTACAGCAGAAAAACACTGATTTCGATTTTGGCATAGGTATCTCTTCTTTTTCAGATGCATCTTGTGGCATACAGAGAAATGTCTTATGTGGCGTACTTAGAGAAGTATTGGTACAACTTGGCACAAAACACCACTTATTTTGTGAACCATGCCGCCATCTTGGCGCTGACCATTTACGCGGCAAAAGTCTCAATTTGAAATTGAATAAAGAATAACTCGGGAGTTTTTATTTTTATTTTTTTTTCATTTTTTTTCAATTTTTTTCTTGCATACGCCATCCAAGAGTTGTCTTCTAGCATGGCTTTCAAAAAAATTGAAAACACCGAATTAAACTGCGGTTGCGATAGTGCACGATACTTCACGATTTTTAAAGGCACAAACATCTGTACTCTTCAGTCTCTTATTAGTTTTACATCTTCTGGTGGTACGCCTTTATCAGTTTGTGATAGAACGTTTTGCAAGGTGACGGCAGGCCTTTTAATCTGCGCCCGACTGCGTGACTAATAAGATTCAGACCAATCTCTCAAGAAGAAAGACAATAAGAAGAAGAGCCCATTTGGAATAAGCCAAGTTGTTTGCCATGTACTTCAGAAATTGGGATTAGTCGTCTTTCTAAATAAGTGTTCGAAATGTCAAACACGCCCTCTGCTTGCAACATGCCAATTTTTTATGCACTTCATGGTTGTATTCTTACTGAACCTTATCAGGAGCTTAACTAATGAATTAGGTTATGCCTACCTACACTGTTTTGTGTATGAAATATTTGGTCTCTAGATTTCGTCATAAATTTTAATTGACGAATTCTATGTAAACTATTTAGTTATTTCGAAGAAAAAATTTGTAAATTTTAGGAAATTAAAAATCTCTTTGAAGTGTGTAAAATTTAATTTCATAATTAGCTAAGCGCTTTCGACCTTAAAGGTCATCCTCAGAGCCGCAACGTCAAAATTTGAGATACCTCAAAAAGGGGTTCCAATATATATTGAAAAACATGACTAAGTGTAAAATAAAATTGATAAAACGACTTCAAGAGGTTTTATCAATTTTATTTATATTTTGACGTTGCGGCTCTGAGGATGACCTTTAAGGTCGAAAGCGCTTAGCTAATTATTACATTAAATTTTACACACTTAAGAGATTTTTAAATTCTTAAAATTTACAATTTTTTTCTTCGATTCTACATTTAAGTGTGTACAAGTCATACAGTCTTTTCTAAATATATTTAGTTATTGTTATTAGATCTACTGGTATGATTTACTTTACTAATTTCATGCATTATTACGATAAAAATAGTTTCGAAAATTTCATATTTCATCGAAAGTTTCATATAGCGCACGAACGACAAAATTCAACAATTTATAATAACTTAAGGTGTATTATGCAGTTGCTCAAAAAAAATAAGAATTTAAAATTGGTTTGATTGATTGTAGAATAACGATTTGTTTTCTAGTGCAACGTAGCGACTAAAGGGTGCTAACTACCGACTCTATTAAGAGCTTGTTAGCGTCTGCTTTGTTAACCTGGTGATAGACTGTATCCACCCTTTCTTCCCTTTCCTCCCTTCGACAAATGGGGAGTTGGTCGTCTTATGATCGTAACTGAACCAATGGGAGATTTTCTATCCACGTGCTTGTTGAAGGCCAAGCGCCAACTTACGATTGGCCAAAACTATTTTTTGTGGACTGTTTTATGTTTTGTGGAACAACAATTATCCTTTATCAACACACGAAACCACCGTAACGTCAGATTTTCAGATAGTTTAACTGTCAATGCCAATCATCACTTCCGTTATTCCGATTGTCGCGGTATTGCCGTTTTGCGGGTAATGAGAAATGCTGCCAGGAAATATCTGAACCAAGATCCTTGAAAAAAAGTGTAAATTCAACAGGTATAGACCAAAATAATAAACCCTTCATTTTCTCAGAAATTGTAAGGAATACTATACTAAAATTACGTATGCCGTGAATGCAATCAAGTTCAAGTTTCTCCAGTAATGTCGTATTGTCAACACTTTCTTTTCATTCAAAAAAAAGGTAAACCAAATAGTCGAGGAAATTTAACACAAATATAGCCCAGATCCGGAACTTTGGTGCAGTTACGCTGCGGACACACACGACGATTTTGGACGTACATTTCAAGTAGACTAATATATTTTTTATACTGATACGATACGATGTCATGCATTCTTGGTTCTTTTTTTTTAATTGTAGTGACTATATACGTTGTATGCAATAAATTTCTTTCTTTCTTTCATGTACTTGCTTGAAAAACTGAAATAAAGCATTGTTTTTTATTTAACAGATAAATTATTTTTGTTAATCTATATCTTAACTATCAATTATAGCCATTTCCACCAAATTCATAGCATTTCTGATGTGGTTTCAGAACAAAAATGTCCATGGCTGTATCCATTTACTTGGTGGTATAATTTTAAAGACCCTTCTACAGAGCAAAACGCTTCCATCCCCTCCCTTCCTTCCTGATTATCGGATCGAGTTCTTGTAGGGCTCAAATCAAATAGAAAAAAAATCCTGATCCGATGGCGAATAAAAAATTTCCCCCAATTTACTCTTTCATTGCGAAAATTAAAACATAAAATTTACAAAATCCGAAATTCGGTCGCCATTAGTCCGTTTTCGCGAAAATCATCATCTCCTTAATACATCCTGTAGCAGTCTCCTCAAGAAAGAGTTTGCCATTTTGCTGTCACGGATTGGTCAAAAATTAAAAAAGTTACCTCGGGCCAAAAATTAATCAGTGTTTGTCCTCCCCATCTCGCCCAAATTAAACTAGCGACTTGAAATTTGGACACAATGCTTGGCTCATGACTATCTACACGGCTCTAGGTGTATTCTTGCCGCGGCGAAAATCCCTATACTTTCAAATCACAATATCTCGAGAACCGCTAGACCCATTTGGACTGGTTGAAATTCAGTTTATGCGTTTTCGCGAGCACTTTATTTTATATCTAGAAGTCGTTTAGATCTGAATAAAACCCAGCGAGTTACATGCGAAAAACCGATTTCCCATATCTGTTAATTTACCCCCTTCCACAACTCCCTTAGCTTTCAAATAGTGATCACGTGAAAGAGGGACCTCCAATCTATGAAATCGCAAAAAAAAATTCGAAAAGAGCGACTTCGTTTATCGGGTTTTTTTTCGCCAGATCGACTCTACTAAACGGGGAGGTATATTTATCAACACTATTATTTTTCTTAGTTTAATTCGGTTTGTACGAATTTAAATAAATACATGTTACTTTTCTCAGTGTATCTCAAATAGTTTATGTGTCAATGCTGTGACGTATGTCCTCTCAATATTGTGTCTGTCCAACATCAAAGGAACCGATTAAGCTTTCGCCTCTTGTTAGATGGTGTACTCTTTGTACTTCCTAATAATCATATGAATTTGTCAATCGAAGCATCATTTATCACGTCATCCTACGAACTTTAGTTCTGTAGTTATGGAGAAATATTTTAAAGTCCAAATTGTCAGAGCTACATATATAAAAATAAAATGTTTTAATTTTAATGTCTCCATTAGAAATTGAGAAAACTTTTTGATTGTGTTTAGATCGTTGTCACATAGCAGTTAAATTAGATCACCGACTGAATTCAAATTATTCATTTCTGGTATTCCAATGCAAATTGTAGACTTCAATTTGGGTTAATGTAATGCATTCTACTGTTTCAAATTATAACCGAGTAAAATTAATAAAACGATGTAAAATATTTAAAATAAATTAGCAATGAGAACAAGTGGACGCAAAATGAATACATCAACGAAGGATTGTAGTTTTAATCAAATTGAGTTTTGACTATACCGAGTGGTCAACAAAGTTCTGGCCGGTCAGTATATTAGAAAAAATCAAAACCATAGACAATAAATTCATTGATTTTCAATAGACAAAAGTAAATCGGAAATAAAACTATTGCGTAGTTTTCTTCCAATTTTAATGAAGCAGAGGTCGATTTATTGAAGAGAGGATTATATTCTATTCTTCCTAAAAAGTAGGAATTTTAAAAATCAGTTATTTTGAAAAATGTGTAACTATGTTGTCTACTTGTTTTAATCCCAGAATTATCCACTTCCTCTTTAAAATAATGAACTCTGCAACTGACTACTTCTCCACCTCTCCAGGCAAGTTCTACTGAAGCGATATGGTAAAATTTTCGCTGGAGTCCAGCCGGAGTGTCTTCGTCCCATAATAAAACCATTGCGTAGTATTCTTCCAATTTTAATGAAGCAGAGCTCGATTTCCTTTTATTGGCGCACGGCTGCAAATTCTTTCGTTTCGCATTACGAGCTTCCTTATAGTCGAAGCAATGAAGCACAAAAATTGCCCGAACCGGGGAAAAATTTCGGAGTGAATGCGGTTTTTTGCCTTGTGTTCCAAAATTTATTTGTAAAAAATGTGGCGACTTGGATTCCATGACAAATCGGAAATTGCATTACTGCAGCCAAAAATGCATCCAAAAATTGCATTATTTGAGAGGCCTTTTGGCAAATTTAATAACTTTGTAAATAAGAGTCAGAATTGGCCCAAGTCGGGTACCCAGGGGTTTTTGAGGTCGCTGATCACGATTATGATGGTCCCACGAACACCTGGAGCTCAGGAACCCCGATAAACGTCATCTTCGGGGGACTATCTCAAAATTCAAGCGGGGAAGTAGAGAAACTCGGTGCCCGGGTGTTTTTTGGGTCGCTGAATCCAAATACGGCATCGGCGAATACCACCGAACACCTAGTGCACCTGAACCTGGACGTGGACGTCATCCCCGAGAATTTTCCAGAAAATATTGACAAAAGCAAACCGAAAATCTCTATGGGGGCGTTTTTTGGGGTGCTAGATCCAAATGTCACGTCGAAAACGACCCCCGAACACCTGGTGCACCAGAATCTGGCCCTAAACGTCGTCTCCGAGGTTTTTCCAGACATAATCGAAAAAGATGAATCGAACATCGAAAAGGGGGTTTTTTGAGGCGCTGAATCCGAATTTCGTGTCGAAAACGACCCCCCGAGCACTTGGTGCATAAGAACCTTGCCCTAAACGTCGTCTTCAAGGTTTTTCCAGACATAATCGAAAAAGATGAATCGAACATCGTGAAGGGGGTTTTTTGAGGCGCTGAATCCGAATTTCGTGTCGAAACGACTCCCCCGAGCACCTGGTGCACCTGAACCTGGCCTTGAACGTCATCTTCGCGGTTTTTCCTGAAAATATCGACAAAAACGAGCTGAAAATCATTGAGGGGGGTTTTTGGGTCGCTGAAACCGAATTTCGTGTCGAAAACGACCCCCCGACTACCTGGTGCACCGGAACCTGGCCCTGAATCTCATCTCCATGGCCTTTACAGACAAGGCAGTAAAGAACTCACCAAAAATCGGCGGATAATTTCACGCATTCAGTCATCAAACTGGGGCCCTCGAAAAAGTTGATCCACTTCTATGAGAATGACGAAAATAATCTCCGGCTAGATCTCCGAACTTTTCCGAGCGGCCTTTGACTTTTCTCCCAACACTCAAAACGCTTTTGTGTCAATACACACAGCTGCTCCTGCCCACCAACGCGTACAACGCAGCTGGGGGCAGTAGAAAACTGTTACAGAAATACATTACCAAATTTCCACAGTCAGGAGAAACAATTGTTTATGTTATATTTTTTGACCCCTTCACGATGTTCGATTCATCTTTTTGAAGTATGTCTGGAAAAACCTCGGAGACGACGTTTAGGGCCAGGTTCTGGTGCACCAGGTGTTCGGGGGTCATTTTCGACGTGACATTTGGATCTAGCACCCCAAAAAACGCCCCCATCGAGATTTTCGGTTTCTGGAAAATTCTCGGGGATGACGTCCACGTCCAGGTTCAGGTGTACCAGGTGTTCGGGTGTGTTCGCCGATGCCGTATTTGGATTCAGCGACCCAAAAAACCCCCGGGCACCGAGTTTCTCTACTTCCCAGCTTGAATTTTGAGATAGTCCCCCGAAGATGACGTTTATCGGGGTTCCTGAGCTCCAGATGTTCGTGGGACCATCATAATCGTGATCAGCGACCTCAAAAACCCCTGGGTACCCGACTTGGGCCAATTCTGACTCTCATTTACAAAGTTATTAAATTTGCCAAAAGGCCTCTCAAATAATGCATTTTGTGGATACATTTTTGGATGCAGTAATGCAATTTCCGATTTGTCATGGAATCCAAGTCGCCACATTTTTTACAAATAAATTTTGGAAGACAATGCAAAAAACCGCATTCCAAACCGTTCACTCCGAAATTTTTCCCCGGTATTTTGCTTCATTGCCTCCACTATTACTAGACTTGAAGATAATAGCTTCAAATGGATCAAAAATTATTTTTCACTTCATAAAATACATCTCTTGCATTATTTTTGTAACGGTGTTCCACATTGTCTTCACAACTAGTTCTTTGTAATTTTCACCGTTTTCTTTGTTCATATTCCACGCCCAATCTTTCAGGATTAGTTTTAGTTGCTCTAAACTTGTAGTTTCCAAAAGCTCGTATTTCTTTGCCTTGCAGAATTCTGTAAACCGTTTCCATATTGACGTATGGGTTTAACGGTATTGTACAGTACACTTTTCTCAATCGCCAGATCAATATAGTCATAGAATCACTTCCAAAGCGACTCATTTTCACTACATAAGCTGACTAGCACTGTTTGAAAACAATATTACAATAGTAATTTACGTAACAAGTTCCGAAAGTAATATTTTGCGGGATGAGTAGGAAATTTCCAGGACGAGCCGTAGGCGAGTCATGGAATCCTGCGAGTCCCGTAAAATCACTTTTGGATCGTGTTACGTACAATATTTTTTCTGCAGATGTTTTGTATGTTAAAAAGGATATCGATGGATAATAACGTATGAACTTTATAGATGTAGACAATTACATATAACAATCACTCTTATGAATATATTACTTATGCAATAATTCATAAGTAGCCGCTTTAGCAGATTCACTAATCTTATGTGGAATTATTTCACTACTTACCAATGTTACATGACAGGCACTGTCAGAATAAAATACAAGTTCATGATATTGTCAAAACCGCCTACTAAATATCCAAAATCGTTCCCAAAGTAACAAGAATCATACCGAAAGTAAAGAAATCGTTCCGAAAGTGCAAAAATGCAAAAGTGGTACTTTCGATTTAATAAATCATACCGAAAATTTTGTTTTCGAGACGGCTGCAGAAAAAATTTATTGACAATAAATTCAGAAAAATTGTTTAGTGTAGTTTTCTGGTCTCCTAGGAGACCATAATTACTTGTTATCAAAGATATTGTAATTTTTGGTGACAACAGCTGTCAAGTATTGCCGCGGGTAAACTCGAAAAAACTGCTGACAGCAGCTGTCATACAGTTTTTCCATCTAAAAACCATTTGTAATTCAAAATTGCGTGTTTGTAATTGGTGGAAATTAAGACGAGGGAAATAGTCTACGAAAAATAACTAGTTAATCTCTAAGTAATTTTCTTTAAATTTTAATTTATATTATTTATGATATTATCGTCAATAGGATGCCTTGATTGCAGCTCTTCTTCTTTTTTCTTTTTGTTTGACTACTAACTTTTTACTTTCGGTGCGTTTATTGCTTCTTAGTGGTTAATAAAGCAATGTAGCGGTTCACATATGATTCTTTTACACGATAATAAAAATAATTAGTGTCGTTAGCGCTAGGCTTCTGGGAGATCCATAACCGGCGTCTTAACATTATATGATGGACGTGACTCCGTGCCGATACAGCTTGTAATTATGACCGTACTATAAGATAACCCCCTCGCGCAGGGATGTAATAAAGGCTTAATGTGTTGTAGCAGCAATGGCGCATTGCGACCCGCTTAACTGAAAGGTTTCTCTTTCCTGGCTTGCTACGATCCACTGACCATGCTGAATTTATTGTTTCGACGCTCCGAATGACAATTGAAAAAAGTCCGGTTTCAAAGGCAAAAAGGGGATAAAACGTTTGGTGGAGTTCGACGATTTCATGAGGCACTGAATTTTCGATGTTTCATTGGATTACAGTGTTGGAGAGCACTGTTTGATCCGGGTATCGCTTACAAAAGGTTCAATTTATATTTGCGATATTAAAAAAATCGAGGTCGTGGCACACTTTTTGCGAAAAAACAAATGCCTCTAAATAATTACTGAAAAATTTCAAAATCCGTTTCGACATTTTCTAGATTAGTTTTCTTTTTTAGTTTATTTATATAACGGTGTTATCAGAATTAAACAGCACGTGACATAAAGTCGTGAATTTTTATGTCATGACATTAGGAGTAATGTCTCTGTCTACACCTGTTGTAATATAATTGAAATTATCAGGTGCGAAATGTAAACAAATAAAAAAAGGGAAGAAAACGGTCTGGGTTAGGAAATAGATTGACAGAAGGAAAACTTTAGCTGCATCTAAAACTCTTCTGGCCTGCCGATCTTTAAATTTCGGGTGTGTTTTATTCCACAGACACGGCTGTTTTTCGAAATGATTCAAAAATTCCTCACTATTTAACTTGTGAATATTGCAAAACATGACCTGCTATTTGTTTGTTTACCTACGGCCACTATAGAAAACAGGTAAAAACACACGACACACAGCCTCAGTATATAGCTCATGACGCACGGTAAACACAAAACCGTGCGATTTGTTTACCGTAAACAAAACTCACGGTTTTGGTAAACAAAACGCACAGTTTATACGTAAAAGTAAGCGGAACATTTAATAATGCACAAGTAGGTAGTGAAAATTATTTATTAACCCCTTAACAGGGCGCTCGGGTTAATTCGAGCGCTCTAAACAAACGCTCGAGATAATTCGAGCTCCCCAAATAAACGCCCGAGATAATTCTAGCGCGCCAAATAAATGCTCGAGATAACACTAGCGCCCCAAATAAACGCTCGAGGTAATTCGAGCGCTCTAAATAAACGCTCGAGATAATTTGAGCACCCTAAATAAACGCTCGAGAATATTCGAGCGCTCTAAATAACCGCTCGAGATAATTCTAGCACCCTAAACGCTCGAAAATATTCGAGCACCTTCAATAAACGCTTGAGATAATTCGAGCATCCTAAATAAACTCTCGAGATAATTTGAGCGGCGCGGCGTCATATTTTCTTAAATAAAAAAGAATACCTACATTTTCAATATGTCAAGTGAAATGAAGAGAATTTTGTAAAATTGTTCGAAATAAAATTGTTCAAAAAATCTAATTGAAGAAATTAAGTACCCTGTCATAAGACTTTTTGGCACACTGTGTATGGCCGTAGGTACAGTATAGTACGTAATGCGTGTTGTAAAGCAATTACGCACTCATGGAATTACGCACTCGCCACTACGCAGGTTCGTGCGCAATTTTTCTATTCGTGCGTAAAATGCTATTTACAACACATATTACGTAATATACTATTACGCCGCACATCCTCCTGAAAGTCCCGAAATGCCACGGCAACGCACGAGAATGAACGAATCTCAAAAAATGTCACGAGAAATCAAATCTCTCTTGATTCCGTGACATCGATGTCGCGACAGAACGACATTGTGACTTTTTCAGTTTTCACGATTGGTTAGAATAACCCGATAGAAGAAGGAACAAATCAAGTGACAAAAAGTGAGGATACTAAACACGATTGCGGTATCAGAATTACTATTTTCGACTTCTGAACCCCCTAAAACGGCCAAAAACTAACCCCTGAAGGGGTTAAACGGGCATCATTTCCCTGTAAAAAAACGTCTTTCCCCCCGTTTTCGAGGATTCCAAGAACGGTTAAAGATTACTTCCGAACCTCACCAACCCCTCCACCGGCGAAAATTCACCCCCGACAGAGGTGTTTTTTTTTCCTTCTATTTAACAAGGACAAAACGTTTGTGGTCCCTTTTCGAGGTTGCTGAACACGATGGCAGTATCAGAATTTCTCTTTTCGCCAGCCAAACCTCCTAGAAGTGCAAAAGCTACCCCCTAAAGGGGTTAAACGGGCAGCACATCATTTCCCTGTAAAAAAACGTCTTTGTCCCCGTTTTTGAGGGTGCCGAGAATGGTGACGTTTTGTCGCAGTTAAAAAGAAAGAAAAAAAACACCTCTGTCGGGGGTGAATTTTCGCCGGTGGAGGGGTTGGTGAGGTTCGAAAGTAATCTTTAACATCACCACCGTGCTGGGCATCCTCGAAAACGAAAACGAAAGACGTTTTTCCTACAGGGAAATGATGCGCTGCCCGTTTAACCCCTTTAGGGGGTAGTTTTTGGCCGTTTTAGGGGGTTCAGCAGTCGAAAATAGTAATTCTGATACCGCCATCGTGTTCAGAATCCTCGAAAACGGGGGGGGGAGGTACTGTCGATCCGGGTAAATTTTGGTCCATTTTCCATGGTTTTTTCCGACTCACAGACGCTATAGGGGGGCAACCTGGATGAAGGTAAAATACATTCTAAACCCATCTTTTAGTAATTGAAGAAATAATTCGTTTATTTTTGCTGGATTTATCACTAACTTATTATTAGCAATAAACGTAGTAGAATTTACTATTTTTAGTTTGGCTATCTTGCAAAGTTTTACTGCAGCGATTACCTATTGCATTAAAAAAATATATATTTTCTACAAGGTCATTTCTTTTCGAATAACTGCTAATCGCAAACAGTGTCTATTGGACGCCAATCTTTAAAATATTACTCCTTTTATTTATTTATAAAACACAAAAACAACAACCATCCATAATTGATTTTCTAAAGTACTAATAAACGTTATTATGATCTGACCAGTAGCAGTAATTAATAGTCAATATTGACATTGATACTATCGTTATTTATTATCATTTTTAGTGCGGCTCAATAAAATAAAATTGAAGAGATTATAATTTAAACACAATTATTTAATATACCTACAGGGTGTAGTCTCTATTATTACGAACTGATTTTTGTTTTACATTATTTTACTTCAAAACAAATAGGCATATACGCATAAGAATATTTAGATATATTTCCTATCTGGCGTACCCATACATTGAGAGAGACAACAATAGCCCTATGGTGCTACTCATCTATTCCAGTAATCTTGTGGAGTCCCATGTACATCGAGAAACAATTTTCATTTTACAATTAACGAAATTGTCAAAATGCATATTAATAGCGAAAAACAAAAACTCTTGATCATAAAATGGTATTTCCAAGCAAATTCTGCGACAAACTGGGCTTTTCCACCAACCATATTTTATATCTTGCCTGTCTCCTGATCAGTGTCTACTACTAAAACGCTCGGTCTTTTTTTCATCTCTATAAGCTCAAACTTCTAAATCATTCTCAACTCAACGGCGAAACATCTTGTTAACTAGTACAGCTAGTTTACTTCTTCATACAAAATTGTATTTTGTTGATAACCCAAAGTAAACAAAATGTATCAATAAAATTTAAAAGTTATATTTGTTTTAAAGCTAAGTGATTTATTGAAATCGAAGCACCAACTGATGAAGGCAGAAGGCAGAAACCGTTCTCAGGTTGTCAAAATAAAAAAATTTAAAACCAAACTCAATATTTTGTTACCCTTAACTTGTCATGTAGGCACGATAGAGAAAAGTTACGCTTTGACGTAAGATTTAGCCAATGAATTTAGGAAAAATGATTAAATCTCTTTTTAGTTGTGCTACCATCTATGGTTAGAAGAGAGTATTGACAATAAATTTTGACTGAATCTAGTCACTCTCTTCTTTTTATCCCTTTAAGAGATTAGTACAAAGTTAGTAAACCAGTAAGGAATTTTAATTTATTAGATTCGACATACTAAGACTGGTTTTTGCCTTTCGGCTTCATCAGTTAGGCTTTTCGAATCCAATAAATAAAATTCCAAACTTGTACAAGTAAATAGCTATATCCGCTATAAGATAACATTTTTAGATGTGCTACCATCTATGGTTAGAAGAGAGTATTGACAATAAATTTTGACTGAATCTAGTCAAGATGTCACTCTCTTCTTTTTATCCCTTTAAGAGATTAGTAAAAATTTAGTAAACCAGTAAGGAATTTGAATTTATTAGATTCGACATCCTAAGACCGGTTTCTGTCTTTCTGCTTCATCAGTTAGGCTTTTCGAATCCAATAAATAAAATTCCAAACTCGTACAAGTCAATAGCTATATCCGCTATAAGATAACATTTTTACATGTGCTACCATCTATGGTTAGAAGAGAGTATTGACAATAAATTTTGACTGAATCTAGTCAAGATACGAGTTTGGAATTTTATTTATTTATTTATTTAAGATTTGGATATGCTCTCATATAGACCTCATTTTACAGTTTATTCGATTTGTAATTAAAACTTTTCCGGTTTTAAAAAAAATTATATTTCTGTATACCTACAATTAGGTACATCGAAAATATTTCATAATCTAGTTTATATTATATTTTGAATAAATACGTATTTGGCAGACATTCATTAATATTGTTTTATATATTAAATTTGATAGCCAATTTAAATCCCGAATACCTAATTAATTTTCTCTTTAATATTTATTTATAATATACGTTTCAAACAATGCCTACTGCAGCAGTAGTAAAAAATCTAATAAAAGTTTTTGTGTATATTGTGTCAGAATTTTATTTAATATTAAAATATAATTAATATTTCGTTTGTGTGGAAATGGGAAAATATATTTATTTATAACAAACACAGTTGATCCAATCAATTTTTATTCAAATCAAGCAAACTGTATTGTAATGGTATAACTGCCTATCATACAGAAAACTAAGATATATATTGATTAATATTCGTTAAGTTAAATATTCGTATGTACATGCAGGACTTTAATATTGAAACTCGGTTTGTTAATTTTAATAAATTTTCGGTCAAATATCCTTTTGGCGAAGAACATCGTGACTTTTTTTTTAAATGAAAAATGTAAATGTTTCTTATCGTTATACAAAATGCATGGTAGAATCAAAAAATTTTTTGGTCCAGATATTATTTTCTAAAAGAGGGTTTTTGGCTTAAGCATCTTTAAAACATCAATATCAAGCCTGTTAAACATTTTTTTTTCTTAAAAGTTTTCTATTTGATTCCTTTGTGAAATATTTAGCCGACTGAAGAGCTATTTCTAGGAATAGCGAATATTACGCAGAGGCCATGAATAAAGAGGAATGCGTAAATTATTAATCCATGTTCGTTTCTTTGCTACGGCATAGTGATTTATTTCCATCGAAAGATTACAAAGGAAAACAGAGCAACTGGAAGCGTTACACATAGAGAACAACCTGCTCGAACCGATTATGCCATACTTTACTGTTAATTGGCCGTGAAAATGTCTAAAACCGGTAGCACCTTTATAAGGGGCGGTAGCGGCATCCTCTTTGCCTCTACCAGATTTTAATTTCTTATGAGAAACAAGAATTTGCCGCTTAATTAACCCCATTGAGATAAAGAAAATCCCTGCCTGGGGCTATTGGCCCTTTAATTATTAATTTGTAGGTTAACGAAATTCGGGGAGATGAGATGGCTCGAAGATTTGTGGGTTACTAAACTGATAAGTTCGGTGGGTATTCTCAGAAACCCCAAATATTTACTCAAAGAAATAACTGTAGTTCATTAACTCTACATTGAAAATTATGTATTTATATAATTCTATTTGATGCAGTTTCATTTTTAAATCTCTTTGTTTTTCCATCGTAGAATAAAATATAAGAACCTCCTACCGGTCCTGAATTGTCAATTAATGCAACTGATTAGGTGATTATCCAATTTTCCTCTTCCATTTAATATTATAATAATATTACAAACGAATAACTGTCATATTCGAAATTATTCAAACATTTAATTATTTAGTTTAAAAGGATTACGCATAAGTATTACCTACTTTTGAAATTGAATATCAGGAATTAATGAATTTTCGCATTAATAGAGCGAAAAGAATTTCAGACATTCTGCAAACATAGCATTTTACATCCTCTGATAAATTTGCAACCATTCAAACAAAACAGAAAGATTTGTTTTATCGAAATCAAATTGCTGTTCACCCCAATTTTTCGAAAAAAATTCCAAAAGTTCTGTAAATTTGAAAAAATAACTAAAATAATGTATTCATTAATTTGCAACCTCGCCCGCAACATGGAAATAAAAAAAACATATTTTCGTATTTGTACTCTATAAAAAAACCAACTTGGCAACATGGCAGCGAGTAAGACAGACGTGTGTGAAAATACAATCAACCATTACAGCGTATAGGAAATATACTCCATGGATAATCAATTATTTAAATGGACCACTGCCGCCCTTTGTAGTGTTGCGCTAATTTATTCAGCTAGATTCCCAAATTAATGAGTAATCTTAAAACTATTTGCAAATATTTTCCAATTTATGGTCAAATTGCGAGGAAAAAAAAAACAATTGAATAAAAAAATGTTTGGTTGAAAAAAGACGGTTGCACATCTCTTGCATCACGTAAAATATTAGTCGTTGTTATAACCGCAATTTGCAGAACTTTTTTTGACAGTTGTAAAAAACTTTTGTAATTATTTCAATGTTTGTGTGTATTGAAAATGGCAATAAATTAAAGCTTATTCTATTCTAACGTGTTTACAACAGAACATTTTGATAAACTCTTTATTAATATGCGTAAATATTTTTACAATTGAAAATAACAATGTAACTACACAGAACACGAGGCTAATGGCCATAGTAGTCGATGCCGTTGACACAAGTAAAAAAAAAAAAAAAAAAAAAAAAAAAAAAAAAAAAAAAAAAAAAAAAACAATGTAACTATTTTAGATTTTTTCTGTATGAAGGCTATTGAATGTATTAGTATATTGGTTTGATACGTTTTTATTTGTAGTATGTTAAAAGTCAATTTTTTTTATTATCACCTGCCGAAACGAAAAAAAAAATCGATATCAGATTTACACAAATAATACAAAAATAATAAAGGACAAATCCGATAAGTGTATACACACTTGTTTCGGTATGAAAATAAATAATATATAAAAATCTTTTGATAACGATAAATAGGTATAAAATATAATAATAGTAATAATAATTTATAAGGCATATAATATAGAAGAATTTTTTTAGTTGTCGAAAAAATGATGCACAGATCTACCAGTTTCAAATAGGCGCTTAGCTTACATTTGAATTGATTTATATTTTGGTTCGAGGTAAGAGTAAGACCTTTGAGTAGTCGTTTTGGACATGAGTGGAATGATGTAGTGTTTTTTCGGGTATTGTGTTCATGTTCCGGTATCTGCGAAAATTGCTTATTCGATTGATAATGCACACAGAAACAGTGGTAATATAATTGCTTGATATCGAATATTTTGGTTTCGGCTTATAGGATAATTGTTGGATACCGGGAGTTCGTTGAATATATTAATTTCAGGAATCTTCTCTGCTTGATTTCCAGAGTGTGAAGGTGAGATTTTGGAGCTGAGCCCCAGACGATTATTCCATAAAGAAGATGGCTTTCAACTAGAGAATAATACAATGTTTTAAGATAGTTTTCAGGTAAGAGTATACAATATGGCTATCAATTTTTTCAACAGATATGCTATATGTTGGTCCCATTTCATGTGATTATCGATAATTAGATAAGTACTTGATTTTTGTTTAAGGCCAGATGGTGAAAGTCTTCAAATGCGAATTAACTTTAAGCTAGTTGAAGAAGTTGAGACTAGAGGAATGACAGGTGAAGTATAGATAGGTGGTTTTTTCGGTATTCACGGTTAGTAATTTTGAATCCAGCCATTATTTGATTCGTGAGAATCCAAGTTCCAAGTCATTCCAGTCGTCCGCCCTATGTTTACGCCTCTTTTGTGGTGCTTATCTTATTCAAAGTACTATCATAGTCTTTAAAAATTCATAGCACTGACTGTGTAGCTGCTTTTTATCGCCACTAGTCGGAATCTTAGTCTGAATAAACCTTGTCTGAAACGTAATACATAGACAGCGGTTTTAGTTTCTCGTTGTCAGAATATTTTGAAAACATTATGCCATATCCTAACAATTCTTCACTTTAACCTATCTATCTACCGACCTATAAGATCTATTGTGCCCCCTTCTGCTGCCCATTCGTTAATGATGTCTTCCTCTAACTTTCAGGTTAGGTAGATTTCCCTCTTCTATTTGATATTCTCCAAGGTATCGTTCCCTTGGATTTTGCAGGATTATGCATTCTGAGAGAATGTGGAAATAGGTTTCCTCCTTTTCTTCAGAGTTTCTTTAGGTGGACTCTCACTTTAACCTAAAAATCAAGTATCTCGTTTTGTTTTCTGTATCTGTATATTTCTTGACGTATAAAACAAAACAAGACTTCGGAAATGTTTATACATGCAAAACTGGCATACAACTTGAAACTCTAAGATAGCAATAAGTGCATCATTATTCAATTACACTTGTGCAAATGCATCTCTTGATTAATCAATCGTGCCTACATCAAACCTGTTTTGAATAATGTCATTCGATAATGCATAGTAATAGCAACCCGGTTGCCTTGGAAGTCGTGCTCAACTCATTTGCAAACAAACACTAATTAAACCATTAAAAATACAGATAGGATAGAAATCATTGATTTTAAGATAGTACGGGCGATATTTTGTTAATCAGAGAAAATTATTCTGTGTAATAAACTGTAGGTATCGGTTTTTTGAATTTAGGATATAATTGGTCTGATTCGTATCCTCTAAGCATTTTCAACAAATGTTTGAACATCGTTAATAAATATAATAAACTCATCGTTATCCTTGTTGCCTACCTAAGAGCCACCCTCTAAAGTAACAGGAGGGTTGTGCATCGTACCCTGCAATGTTACCAATCGAATTGTGCCTGACGAACAGATCGATTAAGGCATTCATGTTATATAAAACTATTTCGGTTTTACCAGCAGGGAAAAAACTGGGGATGTAACCTAAAGTCTAGGGAAATCTCTGAGCATTTTCCAAGCTGAAATCTACGCCATCGAAAAATATGTCCAGTTTACCATATAAAGAAATTTTCGTAGACAAGAGATCAACATCATGACAGACAGCCAAACAGCCATTAATGCTTTGAACTCCCACATAATCAACTCCAAGATGGTTAGAGAATCTAAATGAACTAGGCAAGAACAACACTGTTACCCTCCTATGGGTTCCGGTACACACTGGAGTATAGGGTAATGAAATAGCAGACGTACTCGCAAAAAAGGGGCTGAAACACCATTTCTGGGACCTGAACCCTTCTGCGGAATAAGCACCAGTACCATACTTGATGAACTTGGAAAAGAAGTAAATAATGAAAGAGGAATAAGTCAGGCCAAGACACTACTGGGAAACTATAAGCAGAAGAGATCAGACGACTGCATCTGCAAAAGTAAAAACAAGCTCAGAATACTAACGGGTATCCTAACAGGGTACTGCTGGTTAAGAGGGTACCTGAAGAAACTCGGATTAGTAGAGGAAAAAGAATGCAGATTTTGCGAGGAAGAGGAGGATACCTCTATCCACATTCTCTCAGAATTCATAACCCTGCAAAATCTAAGATAGACAAAATAGAAAAGGAAGATCTACCTGACCTGAAGCCTACCGACATCCTGAACTTTTTGAAAGTAATAGGACTGGAGGAACTGCTCTAATCGTTGACACCACGGAACATACTATTGTTCATGGATGGAACAGCGATAGAATTAACAGCAGACACACAAAATGGTAAAAGACAAAACCAAATATAACTACATTAATGGACACATGAGAGAAATAATGATGAGATATAGGAAAGATAAGCGGCGAGACCGACGGATGTCCTACAAGACGATACCGGTCTCACTGTCTGAGAAGTTGGTTGTTTTAGTGGGTGTTGAGGGATCAGATGAAGAGACCCTACTGTGCATCAGTTTACCAAGTCGGCCGATGTGTTGAACATACCGCTTTTTTAAACTATGTCGTAGCTTCTAAATGGATTGTAATTTTGAAGTATCTTTTTTGTCTTTACAACTCCAAGAACAAAAACACCTTATAGTTAACGATTTATTAAAATAACGAAGAAACAACGCACAAATTAACAATAAAGGTACATGATTAATTTACTAAACCATATTAATAAATAACGAAAGAACAAAGCACAAATTGACAATAAAAGTACTTGTTTAATTTACTAAACCATATTAGTATATACCGAAAATAAATCACATCATTCAGAAAATATGAACCGTTTTTAACTTAGTTCATGATGCGCGTATGAGATATTTTGTCTTTGAGTAGTGATGAAACACTGATTAAAAAATTCGCGTCACGCCTGTGTATATCTATGTCGTACGTGACAAGCTGTTTACCGGCAATGGCCGTCATAGTAGTTTGTTGTGTCCGTCCCTTTCTCTCACGTTGGAGAAACAAACATTAATTTGGTTTTAAAGCCTTGAAACTGTGGCCTACGTGTCAAAATGATCGTAGGCGCAAGATTCGTTCTCTGCATATCTTGCGATGTTGCCGGTTTGTGTCAAAAGGGCTACGTGATAAAATGCAGGTATGATATATTTGAGTATTTGGTACAATGTTGTCGGTTTGAGATTATATGTTTAATTTGTTTTTGAAAATTAAACAGTGGGTATACAGAGCTAGGCCTTGGAGTCCCACACTCCCACACTCCCACGACCATGTTATGCGTAATGGCATTTGACCTCACAAAAAAAAATCGTTGAGACATCCTTAACGAATGAGCAGCAGAAGGGGGCACAATAGATCTTATAGGTCGCAGTGTATCGACACCCCTGTCAGCAGATAGATAGAATAGTCTTAATATGTAACCATAAAGTATTTCTATTCGACATATAGAGAGGGCAGTAGTTATTCATGTTGAATTCAACGTTCAAGTCTAGATATCAACAACGTGTTTACCTTAAAGAAAAATGTATATTGAACGCGAATTATTATGTGGAATTTGAGAAAAAACTGCTGTTGATTGGTGGACATCAATCGATGTTTATACGATTATTATTGTACTCTTAAAGCCCTTAAACTTTTAGTCAATTTGTTACTTCTGTCAATATTTTTGAAGATCTCCCTACTATCTTCTGTCTCACTCACTTTTTTATATGGATATTTTTGAACCCAAATTTTTCACTTTTCCGTACAAGTCTTCAAACATTTTCTTTTATACAAACCTTCTCCTGCCAATTACAAACACAACAAAAAAAGAATCAGCCTAATAGGTGCAGCCGTTTTGAAGTGATGCCCTTACATACATATCTGTTTCAGATCTCAAGCCTACTTTTATGTCTAAATTAAATTATTTCGATTAATACTTAAAATTGGTTCTGTAATACCACTACTACTACAATCAATCAGTTCACCAAGAATTATCTAACAGAACAACAATCGTCAATATTCAGCATCTCAGATTTCTTCCTTGCATCTCAAGTGCTTAAAATGGCGCCACAACGGAACCTGATGAATATTTATTTCTTGTATTTTCATTTCCAATGCGGTTTCGATTACTACTTAATTAAAGGTATTAACGAAACGAGAACGAGTCAGTATTTTCAGGATACTGCTATTTAAATATTTCTAAATGTGGAACAAGAAAAAGATTTCTAAATGTGGAAGAACAAAAGTTAAAAGTTTAAAAAATAACGAAGTAAAAAAAGTAGCACTTGTTTCCTTCATTTTAATTTATTGATTTAAAAATGTAGAAGCTATTGATATCTAGTTACCCTTGGAAGTTTTTCTATAATACTAATAATGATTTTAGAGGAAATAAAGTCCAAAGTAAAAGTTCTCAGCAAGTCTCAGTTAATCAGATTTAAATAAGTTTAGCTAATTTAGTTTGCTGTTCATAAATGCTGGTGTTTTAATAAATATAAAAAATTGTCAAAGGTAATAGAACGACTCATCCAAATTTTATCGATTAAATTTTTGGTTGTCACGAAAACGGCTTTATTTGGAAAAACCACGGAAACAAACTGCGGACTCGTGATTTTATCTCAAATCAGTTTGTTTGAGTGGTTTTGCCTGAAATAAAGGCGTTTGAGTATGGAGACCAAAAATTTAATCTATAAAATTTGAGAGGACGTGTGGTATTTGACAAGTTTATTTTTTGAATCATTTTGTATTAAAAACAGAGAATATAGTCATTTATGCAAAGACACTTTACACACAAATGTTTAATATTTTCTTTATCAATTTAAATTGAAACATCAAAAAATATTGAACTGTTATAGTTTTAAATACAGGGCCACAAAGGCATACGTGATTGCGTTTGGCTTAATTTGGATATAGAGTTTGGCATTTGTCAGTTTTAAAGAGATTTATGGATTTCTATGTAATTTGAATTATTTAGGTATTCAAAAACTGATGTGGTTTAAAGCGATTTGAAATAAACGAATAAACAGGTTTGTTTACAAATACATTTAGAAATTTGAGTATTAACATAGATTTTCAATATACTTTAGTATAATAATAATTGATAATGCTAATTAAAAGTTGTTAAATGTTTATATTTGACATTTCAAGAAAGGTAAACAAAGTTTTATCAAAAATCAAAAACGAAGAGGCGGTTTTATCCGTAAACTGACTGTTTTCACAGATGAAAAAAATAATCACTATTAATACCACAAGTGATTGAATTTTCGCGATAAGTTTGAGTTGCTCAAAGAAAACACCACTCGTCACACTGTAAAACTTTGCTTTGCTTTCCAGTAGTAATACCACGAAAGCGTAACTCGAGTGGTGTTTTGCGAAATAAGTCTCGTGATGTAAGTCTTGTGATATTTCTACTGACAATTCCACTTATACGTAAAAAATTCCATATATTAATACAAAAATCGTAGTTTGTCAGAGGATATATATCCTTTGAGGAAGGAAGAGAAAATATAACTGGATAAAAAATCGATAATACCACGTTACCCGGGTATCAATGTGTGTTTGTTATTTATTCATGTGTCACGTCACTTTAAAATCATGGAATTGTCTTAAAAAATACAATTAGAGCTAATATTTTTTATAAGTTTAATTTCTCGTATTTACTTTCATATAGGCAATTTAACTCGATCTCGTTAAATTGCCGTATTACCCCCGATAAAATTGGTCAGATTGGTCAGATTATGTGAAAATTCTGAGTGAAATATATATATTTTTTTATTTATTATTTATTGCACATAAAATATACAATTGTTATAACAGATACAAATCTGGAAAAATTTTAACGGAACATAGGATTTTCAATGTATTTTAGATATTTTAAGTAAATAAAAAATCGCATTCACTTTCTGCCACTTCTCTCATTTATTACTAGTACGTGTGATAACTTACAAATTTTAGAATTATTTAATTTACATAAATAATTTTCTAATTAATCATTTTAGAGTTACTTTTTTTAAATATCTTAATACATATGTAAAGAAAAACGTCAAATTAATCAGACACAATATATTTTTGAATAGTAGATATCTAGTTTCGCTTAAACATCCATCATCGGTCTTGAAAATAATAAAAATATGAGCAGACAAAGAAATTTTAAAAATGGTTACTACCAATCTTGAAATTAGGGTCAACAGCTTGAATTAGTATATGTGAAATTGAATATAAAATAAAAACAAAAAATTATATTTTTAATTATATTGGTCAATATGGCCATCGTATTGGAAGTCAAACGAACACTATAATTTACAGATCTGGCAAAACTTTAACGGAACATAGGATTTTCAATGTATTTTGGACAAGAGCTCACGTAAAAGTCGACAAGCACAAAATCTAAGAAATGTGCGCGAAGGCGTATCAACTATTCAATTGAACCACTGTTCCCCTTCCTGCCTAAAGTATCTGACACGTGATAGGTACTTGCCACTCAGTCTACTGAAAGTCAATCGCAGTAGTATTAGTATTAAGCCGATAACGATTGAAAATAAAATGTTCACGTTCACAAAGGAGGAAAAGATACAAATTTTAAAGTGACATTTTGGGGGCCACTCGATTCGAGATACAATAAATTTATTTATAGTTGCATTTGAAAATTGGCATTAAGACACAGTCCATTTCTCGAATTATTAAAAAGTTCGATATGAGATCACTGCCTCTAGTGAAAACAGGAATAAGTTTAGTTATGCCCTTATGTTTTTATTTGTTTTTTAGCACCGGCAGGTCCAACTCTATACCCTAGCAAAACGGTATAACTCTATCTTACTCCTAAATAGTATTTTCAAAAAGCACTAAGGGCATAACTCGTCGTGTATATCGATCTAAATAATGGTTATCCAGACACAAAGGCATAAATCGCGTTACGTCAGATTTTTTAGATACCTTAGAGACATAACTATAATTATAAAATAGTTTGATGCTGTTACTAGGAAACAACTAATGATGTGGAAAGCAATAATTCGTTCATATGGGCATAACTATAATTATAAAATAGTTTGATGCTGTTACTAGGGAACAACTAATGATGTGGAAAGCAATAATTCGTTCATATGGGCATAACTATAATTATAAAATAGTTTGATGCTGTTACTAGGGAACAACTAATGATGTGGAAAGCAATAATTCGTTCATAAGGGCACATTTCAAATAAATTGCAAAAAAAAATTATTGAATTGCAGTATTTCAAGATATAAATATTGTGCTAAGAAATAGTAACCCATAACCTTTTTATGACAGCAATTACTTTACCTCCTCAAAAGTACCGTTTTCCAGTTATGCCGTTTTTCACAAGAGCCAGTGAGATTAGGTATCTCTGTTTCACAGATTTGGCTATTGTTTGGCTCAAAAAAGGGGTTCATTTGAACCTTTAATACATTAGATTCGTTAAGTTACATTTTAATTTATTTTCATTGTTTTTTAAATCGTAGAATGTATTTTATTTTCAAAGCTGTTATCGCAAAAAGGAACCACAGCACTTATTTTCAGAAGAGAAATTATTTGTTAAATTTATTGCAGAAAATAATTTCTCGCAAAATCTGTTCCTGAAAGTCTCACATACACACCCCCTTTCCTAACATTTTCATACTGCTACCGGTCAGTGCTAGTAAGCTAACGCACACACGCGCTCTGCTAGTGAAGAGTAGAGTTACAACAATGTAGAGTGGTTCAATTGAATAGTTGATTCGTCGTCGCGCAGATTTCTTATATATTGTGCTGGTCGACTTCTATGTGAGCTCTTGTCCAAAATACATTGAAAATCCTATGTTCCGTTAAAATTTTGCCAGATCTGTATATGTAGAAGTTAAAAATATTGTAGGTTCAGCTTTTTATTTTTTCATTGCAAAAGTCGGTTACCTAAATTAATGAGAACTTAGCCTAGGTTCACTGTTATTAATATACCTAGATATCATTTAACCATGTTTCATCGGTCGTTCACTTATCGTGCAGTTTCGGTATATAATGCCATACCCCTGCATCTGAAATCGCAGTCATTAAAAAATTTTAAAGTCCATGTAAAATCACAATTACTAAACCAAATAGATATATAAAATACAGTATTGTAGTGTACTAAATATGTATTATCGTTTCCTTGATAATGTTTTTTCTTAGTGTATATTTTGTATAAAGGGGTTAAGTGGAGCAGCTAGTAGCTAGACTTCGCCTCTTTAAATTGTTTACTGTTTTGTATATCACAATACTAAATAAAGGCACTTTATTATTATTATTATTATATAAGAATATTATATTCTAATGGACAAAATAGAACTATCTACTTTACCAAAAGAATTAAAAAAATTAAAACTAAACTAAATTACTAAATAGGCAAAAATGTATATAATTTTAAATATGTTTCATAACAGTGTTTCGACTTATTGTAGTTTGTACAAATATATTTTTTACATTCTTTGTTGAATAGTTTCACAGTGCTAGATGATCTTATTTCTATAGGCAGTATAATAAAAACTTTTGGTGCTAAATATTTAACAAATCTTTGAGAGGAGTCTTTTTTGGAAAGTGGTATTGCTTTATGCATTATGCTTTGTTCGTGTGTTATAAAAATTATATATTTGTTGGAGTAGAATGTTGAAAGGGTTATGAAATAAAGATATATGACATTTAAAATAGTCAAAGAAATTTAAAATTATAATTTAAATACCTAGATCAAAAACATAGAACAATAGATGTAATGTAAATATAAAAAAGTAAAAAATAAATTTTTAATGAATTAACAGGTGTGATAGAACGTGAAAATTATTATTGGGATACTTTAAGAGCCGCGTGAGGAAAAGAACAATTGAAACAATGGAGCATACGGGGAAGAACACCAAAATAACAACGGACGAAGAATGATAAATTACTGCAGAAAAATCATTTATGTAGTATTTTCGAGCAGTTTCGATTGAACCCTAGCCCTCGTGCAACTCTTTTTGGATCTCGTTAAGAGAGGAGGATAACTAAGGAGACGTATAATTTATAATAAAATAAATTATTTCGTGTACTTGATTACAACTTGCAGGTAAGGAGAATAGAAAATACATTTCAGTACAAACATAAACGTTCATAGCTAAGCTCAAAATATAAAGTATCATTTGTAACTCTGATAAATTTTGAATGATATTAGTTAACTGTTTATTTAGAGTCAAAACATTTTGCCATTATACTGTATAATCTCATAAATTAGATAGTATTATTAAACTCATTCTCTCATAAATCCTACGATCACCCTTTGCACTAATTAAAGAGAGGCAAACGATATTACTGAGAACATTACGAACTAATCTCCACAACTAACCCCAAACACAAGGATACTCAGTATTTGCTGGAATTCCGGCAATAGCTTTGACGACATTCATATTAATTTTATATTTAATCTTGTTTATTTGTTTCTCTCACTTCGTGAGAGAATTTAAATTAATGACACTCCTTGTTTACGGCATTCTACCCTTTCGCTATCAATCATGTTGATAAAGCTCTTGAATGGTACAACAACTTATGAGAACACTTTATGGAAGCTGATGATCATCACCCTGGTTTAGACATTTCGCAACGTTTTTGTCGAAAATTCTCGATACTTTGAGTATTGGGCATTTCTTGGAGACCCTTAATCAAAGTACGCTGTTCTTTGTAGAGTTGCGGATAGTTTGACAGTTTGACACTAACTTTACTTTAGAACATTGTGTTTAACTAGGAAAATTAAGACGTGGATGCAAGGTTATAGCTAATTTACAGGAATCTTTATCGCAGACTTTAAACAATTTTGTTTTTTTAGATTGCCGTAGAGTATTAACAAAGCAATAAGGAAAATTTTATAGTATAACAGTGAGTGTCAGACCAATACAATTTGCCTAGGAAAGGTTTATTTATTTGGAAACATATAATGGTTCCCGCTGCAGGTGTCAAATTTGAAAGGACCAGGCACCTTTCTTATGGGAAAATGGCTTTCCGTCAAAATTTCTGAAAAGTTGGTATGATGTAGAACTCGATGCTCTGACAAAAAGTGTCCATTGGCCCAAACCGATCCTATCGCTAGTTTTAGAGGTACAGGGTGTTAAATATCGGATATGCCACTTTTTTTAGATGATTTAAATTTTTGGCGTTGGATTTCAAAATATGCAAGTAACACATTTTCTGAGATGTTTTCAATATTACTTTCACGACACCAATCTTGAAACTTATTATATGCTTTCTCATAAAGATGCCGAGATTTGTCGGGAATTAAATTACCTATAGGTACTATTTTCCGCAATTTTTCGAATTTTTGGTGGCGTACACGACATTTCATCACTCATTTTCACATAGGTTTTACAAACTTTAAAATACAAGAAATCAAAAAAAATGAAAATTCAAACTTGAAATGACTGTCAAGTATAAATGTCAAATCATTGTTACCAACTGCTACAAAATTAAGGAACTACGTTACTATTAAAAGTACGAAATATTTTTAATTATATAATAAAAATAGGCGAAAATTTTAAAAAATAGCGTAAAGAACTCGTTTCATAATCCGTTTATTGTATTCGTTCGTTATAACGCTCGCCGCCAAGCGGCTCGCGTAATAATTTCGAACTCATACAATAAACATCGTCTTATGAAACTCGTTCTTTAATATACTATTATAAAATATTGTTGCCAAATAATCTCTAATTCACTTTTTCTACAAAAAACGCCAATAAAACAGATCTGTTATGAGAAATCTGGTTACAAAAAAGTGGCATTTCCGATGTTTAACACCCTGTACCTCGAAAACTAGCCATAGGATTGGTTTGGGCCAATGGACACTTTTTGTCAGAGCACCGAGTTCTGCATCATACCAAATTTTCAGAAAATTTGACGGAAAGCCATTTTCCCATAAGAAAGGTGCCTGGTCCTTTGCGATTTTGAGGCTTTGACAAGTTTGTTTTAAGAAGCTAGAACTCTAAAACTATTTGAGGTACTTAGAGCTATAAAATTTGTATAGAGGGTGAAGTTTTGTAGAAACAGTTTCTTGAAAATAGAATGTTGATATCTAGAGTGGTTTTTAAGCAGTGTGGTCTCAAAACTTGAGCATTTGACATGGTTGTTTTTAAAACCCTATAACTCTAAACCTATTTGAGGAAGAGCTCTAAAATTTGGAGAGGGTTTGAAGAAAAAATGAGAAAACAGTTTCATTAAAACAAAATGTTGTGACTATTTCCATCGTCTTAATTTCCACCAATCACAAACGCGCAATTTTGAATTACAAATGGTTTCTAGATGAAAAAACTGTATGAGAGCTCCTGTGAGCAGTTTTTTCGAGTTTACCCGCGGCAAAACTTAACAGCTGTTGTCACCAAAAATTACAATACCTTTGATAACAAGTAATTATGATCTCCAGAAAACGACGCTAAACAATTTTTCTGATTTTATTTTCAATAGATTTTGTAATATTGTTTTTAAACAGTGCTAGTCAGCTTATGTAGTGAAAATGAGTCGCTTTGAAAGTGATTCTATGACTAATATTGATCTGGCGATCGAAAAAAGTGTACCGTACAATACCGTTAAAACCCATACGTCAATATGGAAACAGTTTACGGAATTCCGCAAGGGAAAGAAATACGAGCAACTAAACCTAATTCTGAAAGATTGGGGGTGGAATATGAAGAAAGAAAACAGTGAAAATTACAAAGAACTAGTTGTGAAGACAATGTCGAACACCGTTGCAAAAAAATGCAAGAGATGTATTTTATGAAGTGGAAAATAATTTTTGATCGATTTAAAGATATCATCTTCAAGTCTAGTAGGGAAGCTCGTAATGCGAAACGAAGGAATTTGCAGATGTGCGCCAATAAAAGGAAATCGAACTCTGCTTCATTAAAATTGGAAAAATACTAGGTACACAATGGTTTTGTTATGGGACGAAGACACTCCAGCGAAAACTGTAACATATCGCTTCAGTAGAACTTGCCTGGAGAGGTGGAGAAGCAGTCAATTGCAGAGATCATTATTATAAAGAGGAAGTGGATAATTCTGGGATTAAAACAGGTAGATAACATATTTACTTACTTTTTAAAATAACTGATTTTCAAAAATCCTGCTTTTTAGGAAGAGTAGAATATAATCATCTCTTCAATAAAACGGACCAGGGTGGAGAAAAAAAATGGCCGTTAGTAAATGGCTGGTCCCAACACGAAGAACCCTACATTTGGTCCAGTCCATCTTTTTAAAATTCTAATGGTTAAACGTTCATCTAGAATAACAACTGATAGATTATTCTTAACAGTAAACCCATCATCAAACAAAGAACAAGTGGATGTTACAAAAACACTCCAGTGGGAAAAAACGAACTTTCGACGTGGAGTAAAGAAGCAGCAGAGAAGGCAGGATTAAATACAAAAGAAACGAAAATAATTAACTACTCTATGCGGTCGTTAGCAGTCAGTAACCTGGCTAAAGGAGGGGTCGGTGAACAACTCAATTAAGCCTTATCTGCAAATGGGTAATGAGCATTATTCCAACATCATAAACATCCTTAGATGTGACGTCTCAGAACCTCCAGCTAAAAAAAAGAAAACAGAAGATCCTGCAGCCACTCTTCGAGATTCTCACTCTACAGCTGGAACCATCAACATTAATGATTTACCTACACCCAACGTTATCAATGAGTTAAAGATTTCAAATCATACTCTTACTGTTTACCAAAATTGCAATTTATTTTTTAATTGTACCATAAATGATTAAGTTTGTAGTATTTTGTGATTAAATAAATTACCTTTTTTTCAGTTTTCAAATTAATACCTACATATATAATAGGTAGTATGTTTTGTAAGCTCTGTGTATGCAGAATAATCTGTTACTCATGAAATAGTCTTGTCAAATACCATTCGAGCATTTAATTTTTCCTGTAAAAAAAAATCGAAAAAACATAATTCAAAGTAATATTTTTTTAACAAAATGCAATCGTGCAGGTACAAAAATCCTCATCTTCGACACCAGCACTCATGCTTCTTGTTAAAATATTACTTAGCAACGTGTTTTTTCGTTATTTTTCGGAAAAATTAGATGCCCTTATGATATTACTTACGAGAAAAAGTTTGTATACAAATGATATGAAATAAAATCACAAGCTCCCAAGAAATACGACATTAGAAAATGTCGTATTTCTTGTTCTTTCTTATCACTCCCAATTTAAAATATTTTGGTTCCAAAATATTTCATTTCTTCGTGCGAAAAAATTCGTAGTTTAGTAGTATTAGTTTAATTACGTGGTAACCTAACTAATCATCGCATAAACATTACGTTTATGTCCAGCTGAATTTCACATTTAAACAAAAATTTCTACCATTTACCTTTTGTTTGCAATAGATATCAAAAATTAAATTGATTCTGCAAATTGTTGTTTGCACTGTTTATAATAGCAACAAATCAATAGGTCAACAAATCCACCTGCAATGCTCCATAATTAATTCGATATTTGAGATACACAATTACGTTAGCACGGGTGATAAAACCTAAATAAGCATAAAATTTTTTTCCAGGATTTTTGGGAACAATGAAAACTTTTTCTTGGATATACACGCGACAAAACCAACTGAGGCATAAAAGAGATAACATTTGACCTGATGCAGAAAAAACAAGGAACGGTAAAAAATTTTGTTTTTGTTGCGTGTCCTACTTTTCTCTAATAGAAAAGTTGTAAAAATACAAAACAAAACAAGAAAGAACAAGCACAAACTATAAAAATTAAATGAAAGATCTTAATACTTATTTTGCTCGTATAAAAATGAAAGGAGAGCGCGATTTTGTAAAAATTTACTTGGCTTTTTAACAAATTAACTTTTGTCAATCCCCTTTTTTGAAACTGTGATGGCCCTTTATAAAATTGGTTCACCTTTTTCACCCTATCACGCAGAACAACGAAAAACGAATGCGACAAAATTTTCATGAGCCCGGTAGCCGGAAACTTTTACAGAAATAACATGAAACCGTTTTATTTGACTTTTCCAGATATAAATGAAATATTTCCCGTTTCGTATAATACGGATTTGATCATATCGATCCTCGGAAAGACTTTAATCAAGAGTTGGACGATTTAAAGCTCGAATTTATGTTATCAATTGGCGGAATCTGATTGCTGTGATTAGTTTTACCCATTTATGAAAAAGTATTTGGCCTTTGGATAAATATCATACATGAATGCATTTCGTAATAAACCTATTTTCTAATATGCAACAAAGACAAACAAAACCAATACCGCATAAAAATTTTTGCGATAAGGATGCAATGACGTAATTTCTAGTTATTTCTATTGTCAGCAGAATAAACACGACCCCAGAATAATTAACTACACAGAAGGGAAGGCTTGTGTCGGTATCTTTGATCTAGTGGGGGTCATATTTTCGATGACGGTTGACGTCTCTGCCTCTTCTAGCTACACTGAGAAAACTGAATAAATTTGTAACGTGCAGGTAGCGTTGGTAGTACACTAAGAAAAGGATAACATATGCAATGTTGCAAAAATTGGGGAATGTAAAAGAACTTTTCCGTTTTGTTATAACAAACAATCCAAAAAACAATAATATGAAATAACTACGGCAACAACGCAACAGAACTTGTATCTAAGATACTGACGAAACGACTAAAATGCGTGACAGTTTTGCCACTTAGAACATAGCGATTGTGAACATGCGCAGAAGAAATTTACCTCCTGAAATAGACAAGCCTTCCCTACTGTGTAGTTAACTATTCTGGGACACGACTATTTCCCTCGTCTTAATTTCCACCAATCACAAACGCGCAATTTTGAATTACAAATGGTTTCTAGATAAAAAAAAAACTGTATGACAGCTCCAGTCAGCAGTTTTTTCGAGTTTACTCGCGGCAAAACTTGACAGCTGTTTTCAGATGTGCTACCATCTATGGTAAGAAGAGAGTATTGACATAAAATTTTGACTGAATCTAGTCAAGATGTCACTCTCTTCTTTTTTATCCCTTTCAGAAATTAAAATTCCTTACTGGTTTACTCACTTTGTATTAATCTCTGAAGTGGATAAAAAAGAAGAGAGTGACATCTTGACTAGATTCAGTCAAAATTTTATGTCAATACTCTCTTCTTACCATAGATGGTAGCACATCTAAAAATGTTATCTTATAGCAGATATAGCTATTGACTTGTACGAGTTTGGAATTTTATTTATTGGATTCTAAAAGCCTAACTGATGAAGCCGAAAGACAGAAACAGGTCTTAGGATGTCGAATCTAATAAATTAAAATTCCTTACTGGTTTACTCACTTTCTATTAATCTCTGAAAGGGATCAAAAAGAAGAGAGTGACATCTTGACTAGATTCAGTCAAAATTTAATGTCAATACTCTCTTCTTACCATAGATGGTAGCACATCTAAAAATGTTATCTTATAGCAGATATAGCTATTGACTTGTACGAGTTTGGAATTTTATTTATTGGATTCTAAAAGCCTAACTGATGAAGCCGAAAGACAGAAACAGGTCTTAGGATGTCGAATCTAATAAATTAAAATTCCTTACTGGTTTACTCACTTTCTATTAATCTCTGAAAGGGATCAAAAAGAAGAGAGTGACATCTTGACTAGATTCAGTCAAAATTTAATGTCAATACTCTCTTCTTACCATAGATGGTAGCACATCTAAAAATGTTATCTTATAGCAGATATAGCTATTGACTTGTACGAGTTTGGAATTTTATTTATTGGATTCGAATAGCCTAACTGATGAAGCCGAAAGGCAGAAACCGGCCTTAGGATGTCGAATCTAATAAATTAAAATTCCTTACTGGTTTATTGACAGCTGTTGTTCACAATTACAATACCTTTGACAACAAGTAATTATGGTCTCCTAGGACACCAGAAAACGATTTTATTGTCAATAAATTTTGTAATATTGTTTTCAAAAAGTGTTAGTCAGCTTATGTAGTGAAAATGAGTCGCTTTGGAAGTGATTCTACGACTAATATTGATGAAAAGTGTACCGTACAATCCCGTTAAAACCCATATGTCAATATGGAAACAGTTTACGAAATTCTGCAAGGCAAAGCAATACGAGCTTTTGGAAAATACAAGTTTAGAGCAACCAAACCTAAACCTGAAAGATTGGGCGTGGAATATGAAGAAAGAAAACGGTGAAAATTACAAAGAACTAGTTGTAAAGACAATGTAGAACCCCGTTGCAAAAAAAGAGATATTTTATGAAGTGGAAAATAAGTTTTGATACATTTAAAGATATTATCTTCAAGTCTAGTAGGGAAGCTCTGCTTCATTAAAATTGGAAGAATACTACGCAATGGTTTTATTATGGGACGAAGACACTCCGGTGGGACTCCAGCAAAAACTGTAACATATCGCTTCAGTAGAACTTGCCTGGAGAGGTGGAGAAGCAGTCAATTGCAGAGATCATTATTTTAAAGAGGAAGTGGATAATTCTGGGATTAAAACAGGTAGATAACATAGTTACATATTTTTTAAATAACTGATTTTCAAAAATCCTACTTTTCAGGAAGGGTAGAATGTCATCCTCCCTTCAATAAAACGGCCCAAGGTGGAGAAAAAAAATGACCTATAGTAAATGACTCGTCCCTAATACGAAGAACCCTACGTTTTGTCCAGTACGTCTTTTTAAAATTCTAATGATTAAACGTTCATCTAGCACAACAAATGATAGATTAGTCTTAACAGTAAACAAAGAACAATCAAGTGGATGGTACAAAAATACTCCAGTGGGAAAAAACGAGCTTTCGAAATGGACTAAAGAAGCAGCAGAGAAGGCAGGATTAAATACAAAAGAAATAAAAATAACAAACCACTCTATGCGGTCGACAGCAGTTAGTAACCTGGATAAAGTAGGGTTCGGTAAACAACAATTAATTAAAATTACTGGCCACAGTTCAGCCAACTCAATTAAGCCTTATCTGCAAATGGATAATGAGCATTATTCCAACATCATAAACACCATTAGAAGTGACGCCTCAGAACCTCCAGCTAAAAAACAGAAAACCGAAGATCCTGCAACCACTCCTCGAGCTTCTCACTCTACAGCTGGACCCATCAAGAACATTAATGGTTTACCTACATCCAACGTTATCAGTGAGTTAACAAAGATTTCAAACAATACTCCTTCTGTGTACCAAAATTGCAATTTATATTTTAATTGTACCATAAATAATTAAGTTTGTAGTATTTTGTGATTAAATAAATTACCTGTTTTTCAGTTTTAAAATTAATACCTACATATTTATTATGTATATTATGTATATAATAGATAGTATTTTTTGTAAGCTAAGTGTATGCAGAATAATCTGTTACTCATGAAATAGTCTTGTCAAATACCATTTGGGAATCTAGTTTTTCCTGTGAAAAAAATCGGAAAAACACAATGCAAAGTAATATTTTTTTGACTAAATGCACTTAGAGAATTTTTATTTGAATTATATTGATGTATAGTCAACATTTTATTGTTCTATAGAACGACAGTTCTGTTTTAGATCCATTCCAATCTTCCATCAAGTTATGACTTAATTAATAGCAATTTAAAGTTGATATTACATTGATGCACTTTTGTGTTCAAGCTAGGAAAATAAGAGCACTGTCACAACTTTATCTTTAAGTGAACGAAAAAAAATTCTACCTGGCAACGCCGCAGATTTTTGACGTGTGACGTCATTGCCTTCTTATCGTAGAAATACTATACTGAGGACGAATAATTTTGACGCAGAGATCATATAGCTAAAATTTTAACCTTTTAACTACCGGTTATTTAAAATCACAGATTTTGTTTGAGCCGCCTGTGCTGTGAAACTCCCATAAAATTTTGATTTATTACTCCGTGTCGATCGCGATTTCAGTATAAGTGCTAATCGAATATTTAGAAAAATGTTTGCATTTAGGTAATTCATCTCACACTCGCTTCAATCATTAATCATCTCATACAGCCAAAACTGATTAGTTTAATTCAGTTCCTTCGTGTTCTAAGATGGCTTTTAAGTTAGATATTATTACTTTAATTGAACTAGTTGAAAAAAATACATGTATTTGGGATAAAACAATAAAAATAAAATATTAAGAGGTTGGCAAGAAATCCATGAATATTTGGATAATGAATTTGATCAACTGTCAGATGCAGAAAAGAAAAAAAGAGGTTAGTATTTGTAATTTTCCCAGTTGCCGATCCAAAGGACCCCGGGGTCATTTAGACGAAAAGTTTAACCAATTACCTGCATCCATAAAAAACTGTACCACTCTTTATAATTTTAAAATGTAAAAGAACATATCAAAAACTTATAATTTATGTTGTTGCCTAAAGTTTAGAATGTTTTTGTTTAAAATAATTTTTGTTTATTCGTGTTAAATGAATTTGTTTAATGCACTACGATCAGCAAACTGTAATAAAAATCATTGTTGGTGTCGTGTCGATGTCGTGTCGTCAAGTGTGAAAACGCTCAAAACGTATTATGTCGTGTCGGTATCGTATCGCTGTCGTGTCGCTGTCGTGTCGCCAAATGTTAAAGCGCCCATATAGTTATAATTCGCTCCAGAATATTTTTGGTACAACTAGAGGGTAGGATTTTCTATACCTGCCATTTTGTGGTACAAGTCGAGAGTCTCCAGTGTTTGCTCTATGATTCGATGGTATCAGTCATGAAATATTGCGTTTTTTTGACATTTTCTATGTGAAAATTTCACGTTAAACTATTGTCTGCGGTATATATCAGATATTCAGTTTTTTTCAAATGAAAAAGGTATTGTGAAGGCCTTTTAGTTATTTGTTTGTTGGAATATATACCACACCAACCGGTACATCACACATTTAGAGAAATATTAAAACGAAACGATTAACAATAGCAGTTTACAATTTAGACAACAATGCGAATGTCGCTCGTTCATTAAATCCTTTTTCAATATATTCCCGTGATTTTTCCATGCACAATAATTATGCGCGGGAACATCACCAGGTTATTTCAGGCATGAATAAACAAGGACTATTAACTGAATACAATAGAACCATAAATAGCATTAAACGTTTTAAATCATCAAAACGTTTTAATTCACAAAACGTTTTTAATATTAATTCAATGCATTCGGGATCGTACTGGCCATTCAGGAAGTTTTTCGCTTCACTAATTTAAGCATGGAAGTCTTGTAATAACTATTAAAACAAAGTTAATTCTTGAATGGTACAGCAGTCAAATAAGACACTATAATTCTAAAAAATTATTACCGCTATTCAAATTAAGATCTCCAGGGTATTATCCTGGAGACAATTGGGTAAGGATTAGTCTATCAAACCATATCGTATATTCTTAGCGTAATAAAACGCCTTATTTGAAAGCAAATTTGAAGGTACAGGAATGGATAAAAGAAAATTTTCTGGGACGGAGATGTGAGAGATTTTTATTTTTCGATTGAAAAATTTTAATGCGGTTTATTGGGCACGATTGAGAAAGCGAAACAATCTTAAGACTGGAAAATTGTTGAATCATGTTATTGTTCTTATTATTATGTGAATTTTGGGGACAAATAGAGAAGAAGAGACAAAAAAAGTAATCCTGTGAAAGTATAAAAAGGTTTCACTGAAAGAAAAAATGTAATAAAACTGTAGGATCTAAAGAAACTATCTTTTTACTTATTTATACACCTGGCAAAATTATTTTTTTTCTTTTTATATTATAATGGTTATTTAAATTCGCCCCACGTTGGGCGCCAAATATAATGGTTTGTGATCTTTCTTTTTATATTTATTATTAATTTTTTATTTAATTATTTACCTTCTTCCGTAAATTTAGACAGAAAGTGTTTTATAAATATTGTTATTGTAGTTGGGCGCCATCTGTCTTATTCCATAGGAAAGTATAGCCAATATCTATCTCAGGTTCTAGGGTTCTCTAAGAGGTTAGATTTTTATAAAATCAATGACAACGAACGCAATGAAAAATTATAAACATTTATTAAAGAAAAAAAATTAATTAAAAATAACATCTTATTCTATAGATTAAAAGAAAATTTTTGATATACTTTTTATATCATTTCGAATTATATTAACTTTGTACAAAAACACTTTTTGTTCGTCATCATTGATTTTCTAAATATCATTAAACTTCATTATTGTTGTACTTTTTTGCTATATTTCTTTAATTTTATAAATCCTAAACTCTTTTTCGTTTAATTTACCATCGTTTAACTTAAACTAATTATGTTGAATTATTATTAGATTGAATTTTAACTTTTATAAGTAATATTTTCTTCCTGTCTAAGTTATACGTTAAAAAAAAGGCTTTATATTCAATACCATTACAATATACATTAAAAGACCCCTTACGGGGCATTTGTTAAAATTACAATCTGATCACATAACGATCAATGAATAATTTTTATCCAACTTAAATTAATACGTGAAGATTGGATAACTAAAGTCTACTCACTAGTGTACCTTAGGTTCTGATACATTTTTTTACACCTTGTATTCACTACTGCGCACTATGCTCTGCTTTTTTCTGTCACTTACACTAACACTAACTCAAAGGGCTTCTTCCCTTTGTGTCTTCTTACTAGATCACTGTTGTCCAGGAGCTGGATGACCTCGACATTCACGTGTTGGTGAAGTCGATGTTCGTGAATTTTTGCAAATTTGTTAATTAACAGTGTCCATCTCCAGGTCCCGGGTGGAGGTCACTATTTCTGCAGTACCGGGGAGCGTTGACTCCTTATGCTTTGTTGTGGAATCTCTGTATTATGAATAAATTACTCTGACTGGCACAGCCCCAAAGCTGGATACCATATGTCCATACCGGTTTCAGAATTTGTTTGTATAACAATATTTTGTTATATAATGACGGTAGAATTTCTTCCAAGCAGCCAATACATTTTTCTGAATTTTATGTTGAGTTCTTCACGTTTCTTTTTGACATGGACCTTCCAGCGTAGTATCGCATCTAAAGTTATACCTAGATACTTTGATGAATTAGCATAAGGGATCTGGGTAGTATTTATTCTGACTGGTATATACTCATTGTTTTTGTTAGTATATTAATTAACTTGTACCAATTTATTTTCATTTAATTTGATTCTCTAACGATTAGTCCAATTATTCTATCTAATGATGTTTGTAGTTTTCTTGCAGCCTCTTCGTGGGTTTTCTCTACTGCCATGATAGCGGTGCCATCTGCAAAGGTGGCAATTGCATTTTGCTCTAACTCAGGAATATCACTAGTGTATAATAGGTATAGGACTGGCCCTAATACACTTCCTTGTGGTACTCCTGCCTTAATTTCTTTAATTTTAGAGTAAGCTTCTTCCTCTTTGATCCTAAAGTAACTTTATGATATATTGTAATGAAATAATCACCTTGTATGTAGAAGGTAACCAGGGAACAAAAAATAACATGAATTTTTGAGAGTTTCTAAAAGAAAGAAAATGTCAAAGGGTTTTTCTTTGGGAGATTAGAAAATTTTAGAAAAAAAAATATTAATTCCACCAGGAGTTGCAGAAAATTGCAAAAGAGGAAAACTTATGTTATAGTTGTTGTTTATTTAATTAAGTTGGATGGTACACGGAAGTTTATAACTAACAAGAAGAGTTTGCCAATGTGCGAGGTTTGAACTGCTAATAATTCTGAATACTGTTTTGGCAACAATCGATTCATTTTGTGTTTGAGTCCTTCATGGAAAATATGAATAAAAATAATTCAAACCATTTTTGTGGTTCACGTTCCATCGGAAATATATTTGTTCTCATTGTTTCTGCTTGTTAATGGCGTCGTAATTATTATTCATTGTGTAATTTTTGGAAGTGTTTGGTGATTTGAGTGTTTATTAACTGAGATATTGGGTGATATGAATAAAAACGAGTAAAAGCTTTTACTTGCGCAGTCGTTAATAGTAATTACTTGTGACTATGAATAAAACAAGTTAATAGTAAATACTCGAAGTAATTACTTGACCTAAAGTAAACCGTCAAAGTAAATACTTGTTCTCTAAGTAAATACTTGTCCAGTGACGAGTCTGATTAGACCCATTCTTCTTTCCTTTTACTTTAATGTAAGTATGTAGTTTAAAAAAATGTTTTATACATGTTTGAATTTGAATTTAACTTTGTAAATGTATTTCAAAATTATAGTCATTAGTGAAATGACGAAACTAACGGTATCATATTTAAGGAAATTTAACAGAAATTTGGATGAGAGTTTAAGCTATATAAGTATTTGCTTTCAAATAGGCTGTCGGAGGTCTTTTTATTCGATCAAAGAGTGCATACAGTGGCCATTTCGTCTGTCAACAGACTCAATTGAGTCCGTGATGGCAGCCTTGATGCATCTACGCGCTCCTAAGCGTTATAATAGTTAGTGTAGATCCTACGAGATGTGAAGAGCTCCTAATAATCCTTTATTTTGTAAAAATGATAATAATACCCCAGATACCATTCACTGTTGGGTTCTAATTAACAGTGCTGTTCCTAAAGTGGCGCTGGGAAACAGTAACAAAGCCTACACAGAACACGAGGCTAATGACCAGAGTAGTCGATGCCGTTGACACTGAAGTAAAAAAAAAAAATACCCCAGATACAATTTCCTTGGAAGACCTAATCACTTAATTTGTCCGCGATCTTAAATTATTGAAATTTTCCGAAAAAATCACTCTTCGACCCTGAAAGCACCTTGATTTATTTTTCTTTAATAGAATCTGACCATAAATAACAATCCTCATCTTGCATTTTGATAAAAAATTAATAATCTCGTACCTTACAGCCTTAAATACCAATTTTTAATAGAATTGGAGCATGAATTACAAAACTCGTTCGCCATTTTAAATTTTGATAAAATTTAATAATCTCCAAGCAAAAGAACTAAAAATATTTATTAATATATACCTACATTTTCTAAATGTCTTAAAATTCATATTTTCCGCACGCTTCTGGTGACACTGTCCTCTGGACGTAAACAATCCCCGCAGTCCCCTTGTCAATATTCTAATGTGAGAGAGAAAGAGATCATGGTTGTCTACAAATCTATTGTGTTTGAATGGGGAATGCATATTATTACTCTGAGATCGGCATTTTCGTGGTCATCCTCTTCATCATCGCTTGGTGGTTCCCACTCCAGAGTTTTTGTTCTGTCATCTTCTTTGCATGATTTAATTAGGTCAGTTGTTTTTGTAGCTCCGCAACTTTTTCATAGAAAATCCATTTCAGTTTACATACTTTTATTCCTGCAATTTTGTTCGTATACTGTAAACCATAAAATGTATGACATGAAAGTTAAGACCATTCACGTGACAGTCATACCTTCAATTTTTTTAATGGGAAGGTATAACACGGGACACCTCATTTGAAAGCTATTAAAATACTGATATCAAAAATATATCCCAGTTGGTTTCTAAAATTTACTGATTCAGAGTTATACATACCCTGTAACAACTTGTTTTTTTTGTATAAGGGTTTTTACTTTCTTTAAAATGAGTATAAGTAGTCAAATTAACGGTTACTTAATTAAATTTTAAATTATCACAAGTAATTTATTCAACTTGCTTCGTTGCCGGGAAAATTAATCTGTTTATCATTAAACTCAGAATTCGTAAATTTTGGAACCCAACTGTGATACGTTTTTAAAAGCTGTATTTTAATAACTTTCAATAGAGGGGCCTCGTGATGCTTTTTCATTAAAAAAGATACCATGGCAGACATTTATGATATAAAAAATCGACCTGTCCGACTACTACTACTACTACTTAAATAATTGGTCGCCTATCATTAGTTCCATATTCCTACATTTTCTGACCCATTGTACTAGGGCTTTGTCCAAATAAATTTTAAATAGGGTTGAAGGAAAACAGCAGCCTTATCAGAATTCTTGTTATCCTGCAAATCGGACTAAATCCTTTTCCTATTTTGACACTCGCAAGATTGTTCTCACAATAGTTGTGGGTGGCTTTAATCAGAATTAGACATAGATTCTAGTTCTTCATTTCTTTGTACAAATTATTAAACAGAAAAGTGTCGTGTGACTTCTCCAAATATGTAACGGCTACATCGGTTTCACTGTAGGTATTCTTCTATTGTCATTTTCAAGGTGAAACATTGTTCACTGTAGAACATGAAACTCTGTTGCTTTATACTCCAGGACCATTTTTCGAAAGGATACTTAAAAATCTTTTGGGGAGATCTGGGTATATTGCTCCTGGTCCTAGTGATTTTTTTAGTTTCAATCCATTTATTGGTTAGTTGACTTTCTTTAGCCGTTGTTGAGAAATCAACATAACATCGCTGTGGCCAAAAAGGGCAACCAAAATAAATAAACTATTCAATAAAATAATTAAATAAAAATACAAAAGTTTCGTTTCTTCTCGAACACTTCTATCACGTCATAGAATATTTAGTTACGGCGTAATTCTTTGTGTCTCGCCGCAGGCTATAAATCGTCTTCATTTCCAACTTAAATAAAACCGGCAAGGATATCATATTTCACATAAAAAACTCGAACGCAGAAATGCCGCAAGGTATTGCGTCAGTCAACAAGCGATAAGCACCCTTAATCACAAGACCACGCGAAACCCATTCATTGGTCAAAAAAGCCGTTACTAGTTAAATGCAACCTGTTAGAAAAAAAGACCGCTATATTAGAATACCTTGAATTCGTATGGATTTATTCTAGAACAAATTAGTAGTTGTTATAACACTCCTGCGAGCAGGTTAGCTTGTTCGCAGTTCGTCGAGTCATTTCAGCCCATTCAAATAAAAAATCATTTTGGATAAAACAATTTGCACCGAAATTATAAAAGCTAGTTTGTTAGTCATTGTTAAAAATGTTAAAACCTTCGTTATTTGTTGAATAGAAATTTAAACTTAAGGTGATTTCTGTTATTTCAACTCTTCGTACAACCAGCATATAGTCAGGTTGAGTTTGGGAACATTCCGAAAATACAGGATGTTCACAACAGCCGTTGTTGGATCGTTCCTGTGGATTTAACGCCTTTTTCCTTTACAGATAATATTCTCGTTTCCTTTAAGAGTTTTTAAAAATATTATGTTAACCGTCTGTCTGATATACTATTAATTGAAACTTTGTTTGCGCTTGTTGTTCCAGTTGATGTTGTTCTCACTGATCCGTTTATTCCCGTTGATTTTATGGTCCCCCAGATTTTGGTTCATCTAAATAATTATCGATGTGTTGGAATTTCTTTTACCAAGAGCTACTTGTTTTTCTTATAACTTCATGTTTAGTCTTTTGAATTTTGACCTCAATAGTTTCAATAGAAAGTCATTTTTTGTAAGTTCCTTTTTTGCTTCATCATTTTTTATACTTCTTTTATCACCAATAAGGTGTGATCGTCTTGTTCTTTCCTAATGCTTCTTCTGCTTCTTCTCTATTTCATGATTTATCCCCTCGCAATGCCAACTGGTTCTTTTCGTATTTGGTAAATCAGGTAAAATGAAACTTTAATAATTAATTATTTAGCTATTCGATTTAAATGATTTGTTGTCAGGATTGACTGTTTTATTATTTAAATATTTTATTTGTCTAATAAACAATAAAATGGAATCCAGTATATTTGTTATTTATAAATAAAAACAACAAAATATAGTATGAACTGAAAATAAATACAGGTATGTATAATTAATTTAAAATCTGTCATTTTCACTTTACTCAAATAATATTTAATTACCAGCAGTTAATTATTATTCACCTTTTGACACTTTTCGAATATCAATAAATAAAAGCGTGTTTATCCTATAAAATATTGTTTTAATTATTAATGTATTCTATCGAATGCATTATTATTTTTAAATTTCGTTAATTGGTATTTGACTTTTATAAAACAATTTCACTAAATCTATAAAGTTACATATACATTTTGTTTAGTAGTTTTATTTTTCAAAATTTAACCCCTAAAGTGGACATTGGGGGTTTAAACTTTATAGGGAAAAATATTATTATTATACCAGGCCAAACGACTGGAGTTAGAACTATGAAATATGGTAATCTACAAAAAAAAACGCGTTTGACTTTTTTTCAAATTCAAATTTATATTTTTGGACCGAGATACAAGGTGTTAAAGATTAGGTGGAGCAAAACTGAAATATATTACGCTCAGCTGAAACTGCTGGAGCTGAAAACGTGAAATATGCTCTATAAAAGAAGAAAATAAATACTAATTCCGCGGTTTCAAAAATTTTAACTAGGAATAAAGATATGGGGTAATAAAGTTCATAAGAAGCAAGTAATAAAAAAATAAAAATAAAAAAACCAATGTTGAAGGTATTTAAAAAAATAAAAACGACTATCCAAAATTTTAACTGTGAACCAAAATACAGGGTTTGGAAGATATAGAATATCTGACATATTGTACGTTTAATGATAACTGCTGAAGCTGAAAACACGAAATTTGAGAGGTGGTATCATTTGGGAATCTAACAAGAAGCTTAATAATAAACATGGATTGAAGAGGGTTAACTAATTTGGTAAAAATATAACAGAACATAATATAGTGCCTAAAAAAATTTTCAAACGTGCGAAGCTGCAGGCAAAAGATAGTCTATAAATGCCTAATATTTTGCTTTGAAAAAAATTACAGCTTATTTAAAACACAAAGAAGAACGCTTTCACCAAGTTTCATAAAAAAACGGTTTTTAGCGATTTTATCGATAATTTTTTAATTATCTACAAATTTTATATTAAATTTTTTTCGATAGAATGCATATTTTATCCACAAATCGTAAAAAAACCAATATCTAACGCTCAAAACCTATATTTCGCTATCCCCACCCCCTTTCCTCATACCACTTGATTTTTCTTAATTTACCCTAAATTTTCCGACTACTCACATACTGCTAAGAATATTCCATGAATTCGGATATTTAAAATCGGTTTGGCCTTAGACTATTAACCATCATAGGGCAAGCATATTTGATTTTGTTCTAAACCTCACTCACTAAAGTTCTTCTTATACATAAAATCGCCCAGAAATACACAACATATTTTTATTCTCTGAAAACAATTACCGAAAGAACAATATTTTGCTTTGTTGGTGGTAAACCAGAGCAGGTTTAATCCTTATGTCTCGTTTTAGAGAACATCGAAGGAAGATTCCACAAAAGATTAGTTATCGCAAAGTATACAACTTAAGATATATGTACCAATCCATCTCTTCCGTCAATAAAAAAGAGGGTAAAAGATAAACGATTCTGTTTGAGTTATCTTTAAGCTTATGTACCTAAAAGTTAACCAAACCCTAGTGATATTTTTAAAGTTAAATAAAACATTTTTATTACTTTGACATTTCAGTTACTAACTACAGTAATCTGATTCTAGGAATGCTATTTTAAGGAGATATCAATTGTGACGTTTAGGATCAATACACCAAATACTGAAGGATTGTTTTGTCCCATTTTTAGTTATAGTTAAATATACTTAAAAAAAAATTTTCTACGCCAACGTCAGTAAACGTTAAAAATCGCACTGTCAACATTCCTTGTAAATGACATTTTTCTGTAGCCGTCCCGAAAACAAAATTTTCGGTATGATTTATTAAATCGAAAGTACCACTCTACACAAATCGTACCGAAAATGCTATTTTCGGGACGATTTTTTTTCACTTTCGGAACAATTTCTTTACTTTCTTGGTGTTTTAGTAGGCGGATTTGACAATAACATGAACTTTATATTTTATTATGACAGTACTTATCATCAGGTAACATTGGTGTCTTTTTTCGCTTCTCTAATCCAAAAAATAGAATTAAGTAGTGAAAGTGAGACTGAAATGATTCCATATGAATTTAGCGAATCAGCTAAAGCAGCTACTTACGAATTATTGCCGGTGAAGTCAAGAGGGAGGTATGAATTGGTTTACAATTTATTTCAAAAATGGAGTAGTGTTAAAAATGTGCATATTATAAATGAACAAGTGATTCTTGCATATTTAATGGAAAAATCTAAAATATTAAAGCCAACAAGCCTCTGGAGCAATTACTCGATGCTTAAGTCTACAATTAATATTAAGAGAAATATCCATATAAGCCGGTATCCCAAAGTTATTGCTTTCCTTAAAAGAAAATCTATTGGCTATAAACCAAAAAAATCAAAAGTATTGAATAAAGAAGAAATAGATCACTTCTTATCAGAAGCTGGAGATAATATCTACCTAATGACAAAGGTAATATAATTAAATCTAATTCCTCTTCTTCATTGTGATTTTTTTTTTTGATTTTAGGTTGCATTAATAATTGGTTTGGCAGGAGCTTGTCGTCGTGAAGAGCTTTGTAAAATGAATTTTGATGATATAGAAGATAAGACAAACATGTTAGTGATTAAAATTCCTAATTCTAAAACGAATATGGAAAGAACATTTGTCGTCATTGGAGAAAATAATATTTCATTATACAGAAAATATTTGTCATTACGTCAAGAAAACACACCACATCGTAGATTATTTGTTTATTATAAAAACGGAAAATGTACTGTACAACCTATTGGTATTCACACTTTTGGAAAAATCACCTGCATAATTGCTGAATTTCTTAAATTACCGAATCCCAAAGAATACACCGGGCACTGTTTACGCAGGAGCTCAGCCACTTTACTCGTGGAAAGTGGTGGTAGTATAACCAACTTAAAGAGACATGGAGGATGGAGATCAACCAATGTAGCAGAGGGATACGTAGAAAATTATTTAAGAAACAAAATTCACATAGCTTCACAGATTGAAAAGGGTCGTAATGAAACTTCGAAAACTGATGCGTCTTGTTCTAATTTCAATACTGCCACTTCTGTTAATATCCCTAATAATATTAATATAAGTAATTGTCATAATTGTGTAATTAATATTCATAAGTAATATATTTATTAAAGGGTTTGTTATATTTAATTGTCTATATAAAGTTCATACGTTATTATCCATTGATATTCTTTTTAACATACAAAACGGCTACAGAAAAAATATTGTACGTAACACGATCCAAAAGTGATTTTACGGGACTCACAGGATTCCAGGACTCACCTACGGCTCGTCCTGGAAACTTCCTACTCATCCCGTAAAATATAACTTTCGGAACTTGTTACGTAAATTACTATTAACAATAACATGAACGTAATGAGATCTCCTAACATACACGTGCTTTTTTATGAGACAACTTAAATTTCTTAATATAATCAAATTGCAATCAAATTTTTATCTACGTACCACTTTATTTGGACTATTTACATAAATTTAGTCAATTGAAAAACATAAAAACTTTTAGCATTAGCGAGATACATTTTGAATTAAAAGAATAAGTGACAAATGTCGGCAACACATTATACAATTTTTCAAAAAATAACCCGCGTTTTACCTGCAAATGTGTCTGAAAGTAAAAGTGATGAAATTATGAGCACTCCACCCGAGATTTTAGAAAAAGCTCAAGCTGCCACACATAATTTGTTACCGCTAAAATCTAAAGAAAGGTACGAAATTACCTATCGAAAATGTATGGATTGGCAACACAAGAATAACGTTAAATCCTTTTCGGAGAATGTTTTGCTTGTGTATTTTGAGGAAACATCAAAAATTATGAAGCCATCTTCTCTATGCTGAGAACTACACTAAACATTAATAATAACATTAACATAGCAGATTATCCAAAACTAATGGCCCTACTGAATCGGAAATCGGATGGATTTAGAAGTAAAAAAGCGAAAATCCTTTCTCCAGAACAAATTAATAAGTTTCTGAAAGATGCCCCAGACGATAATCATTTGTTGTCAAAGGTAACGAATTAAAATATTGTGTAATTATCATGACACAAAAATGAGTTTTTCTTTTCAGGTTATCCTCATTATGAGTGGGCGTAGAAAAAGTATAGTACGTTACTCGAGTTGTAAGCCCATTACACACTCGTAAAATGTACGCATTCGCCGCTGCGCGACTTCGTGCGTAAACTTTTTTACTTCGTGCGTAATGGGTCACTCTTGTTTCGTAATATACTATAAAGTAACATACTCCAGCAGGACGTATTCAGTATAATTTATCTTACTATTTATAGCGGGTGGGTTACATTTATTGAAAGTTACAATTTTTATGTGAAATAATTGTATACACGATACTAATGTCGATGGATATTTAAATAAAGTAGTAAAGGTAGGTGTGCCTCAAGAGATAGTCTTAATACTTTTATTATTTATACAAGGTTCATTAGCAACCGCCGAAAATCATGGAAAATTGACTGGAATGCATGTAGAATTGTCACATTTGAATTTAGAAATGCCTGTGTTGGATGTTAAAGAAGTTTCTACTCCTGCGTCAGATTTAGAGGCATCTGTAGAGATGGTGGATTAGAGCTTGTGTCAGATTGTTTGTCGAAGGAATCGAGAAAGTTAGTCCCAAGGAGGTATTGTTTCAATTCTAAGGATACTATAGGCTATCACAAAAGAGAATTGTAAAGCTTGGTATAATCTCAAAACTATTAGAAAATCTGTCACGTGCTCAGTGACATAGCATAAACAATTTCCCAACTGCTGCCGTCTATCTACTGTCTACTTTGAGTTATCGTTGATTTGATTACCGACAGAATAGACCACGCTAAGGAAACTAACAACTACATCTGCCCAGGCTGGATTAAAGATCAACACATCCAAAACCCAATTTATGACAAACCTGGTAACTTACCAAAACATTGAAGTAGATGGAAAGCTAATCGAACAAGTAACATCCTACAAATACCTAGGACATGAGATAAGAAAAGTGTTTAATCAATGTGTACTCCCTGTCATGACTTATGGCGCAGAAACACTTACTCTCACCAAAAAATCAATTGAGAGACTTCGAATTGTTGAACGCGCTATGGAGCGCTCTATGCTAGGTTTGACTTTGAGAGACAGGGTAACCAACAATGTAATTCGACAAAGAACTAAAGTCACAGATGTAGTGGAAAGAATTACAAATCTCAAATGGAGTTGGTCGTGCCACGTGGCCAGACAGGGAGTTGACAGATGGACGAAGAAAATTATTGAATGGGTTATAGGAACAGAGTACGTCCTCCAACCCGGTGGACCGACAATCTTAAGCGAGTATCAAACAACTGGATAAATGAAGCGCAAGACCGTTCCAGATGGAAAATTGGAAAATGCATGCAATTTTATCAGATTTTGTCTCTGCAAAAGGATCACACACAGGTAAATAAAACTATTGCCCAAATATTTCAGAGCACATTACAGTTTTATTACCTACACAACAGTTAGTATTTAAGGTGTAACAACAGACAATACCAACTGTAATTTTACTTTTGTCACAGAGCTAGCAAACTTCAATAAAAATTTTCATTCGCAAGATATGCATTTTGTCTGTTCTGCTCACATTTTAAACTTCGCGGCGCGTGATTTCATTCATTTCATTCTTCAAATTAATGTTGATTCGAATGAAAAAATGTACGTTTCTGAATCTGATGACAGTGATGGCGAACCGAGACCAAATTGTTCAGAAGATAAAGTTTAATGTAATTCACCTTTTGACAAAATTAAAGCTATTCCCAGGAAAATCAAAAAGTCTGAGCAACTTAAAATTAAGTTTGAAAAATTTTGTGATACCTTAAATTTGAAAATGCCAAAATTAGATGTTATTACAAGATGGAACTCTTCTTTTGAGATACTTTGTTGGGCTCTTAATTTAAAAAATGTTATTAACATTCTCTGCGATAATACGATCAATTTAAAAACTTTAAGAGTCACTAATAATGAATGGTCTCTCATTCAGAGCGTTTGCAATTATTTAACAGGTTTTAGTAAGTTCTTAACAACTTTGAAAGCAGAAAAAATGTACTTTAGAATTAGAAAAATGGGCAAGTGACTTAGACAACAAAATTGACAGAAACAATGTTGACGAAACGTTGATATTGTCGCTTAAAGCATCACGTGATATTAAAACATTATGATAAGACAAACAAACAAATAAATTCATTTCATAGTAGAATACATAAACATTAGGTTGGTCTTCTTCTAAAAAAATATGGATGAAAAGCTTAAAAGCTTGTAAAAGCAAGAAAGATTGGCTTGAAAATTCAAGCTTTTTGTAAGAAAAGCTTGGCTTGTTTTTCAAAGGCTTAAAAGCTTGGCTTAAACATCCATTACTGCGGAATTAATTTAAGAACTTATTTTGAGAAGAGACTTCTGTCGCACCCTGTAGCTACCAGGACAAAACGAATAAGGTCTTGCCGGATATAACTACCTAACAAAGTTTAAAAATGTCCTTTATTTTTGGTCCAACTACAACTCGAGTACATAGCAGTTTTCATTCCAGTGGACTCCGGGGAGTATTATTAGGTCTTGTATCTTCATAAAACACTTCTGGTCCGCTTGTTCCGTTCCGCTAAATCGTACTCCACGGGGTACTTTTATATTCCTAAGGATTGTTGCATGAAGGAAATGGTAAGGGCGGTATGTGTGTTTTGAGACATCGTTGCGATAAAGTCTCGATAACGACGAGAAAATCGATTAGTTGGGGATTGGATAACGCTTAATAGACGATTATTATTGCGAAAGCAAATAGTTCAAGGGCCACAAAAATGATTGAAGAGTGGCACTGAGCAGAACTTTGTTTTTTCCTTTGACCTATATTGGTGTTATTAAAAAATAAACGGTGGGGAGCAACAAAAATCTGTACGTTGATATTTGCCTAAAATCTTTGATTGCTTTTATATTTTTGGTTGGTTTATAGAATTACGTTTATTTACTGTTTTGGGCAGACAATTATTGGCGGAATCAAAATGGACAAAATTGCATTTGAAGGTATTTCAATTATTAAATTTATGAAAAAAAAATGTGATGAATCTAAAATTTGACATAAGGGAAGGCAGTAAAAATTGGTATTTTTCAAAAAACCTAACGTAGTAGCAGGGTTATTATTATTAGTGGGGGTTATGAAATAAGGTTTGTAACTACATTTTTCAACTCTTTAAAAAGATGTTTATTTAAGTCATAAACAGGTGAAAGAATTAATAAATTGGTTGTAACCAAAACTACAACATATGTTAATGTTAGAACGTTTATTGAAGAAAATAGGTACAAATATGACTGTATAAATACAAAAAATTTAATAAACATTACAAATAACCCACAGAAGTTGTTGAGAGCCTCAACAACTTGTACGTGGTAACACAACACACAATAAATTTAAAACATTACAAAAAAAATTGAAAGATTAAAAGATTGATGTAGTGAAAGAAACCAGAAAACAAGAAGAAAATAAAGGTACAATTACTTTGGATTGAAGTAACAAGACAGCATCATTTAATTATAGTTGAATAATAATAATTATTATCACAACCCTCTCAAAGATGTTATTTTGTTTTCCATGTCGAATGTCAAATAACTACGTTTCACAAAATAGTAAATCTCAGATATTTATTTTTGGACACTTGTAACATATTACAGTATCTCTCTCTTTCCACTGGATTAAAACCACTTAGTTGTTAAAAAGTTTTTTTTTTTATTGACGTTTCGGCTTTCCAGATCGAAAGCCGTTATCAAAAATTTTTGATAACGGCTTTCGATCTGGAAAGCCGAAACGTCAATAAAAAAAAAAAAAACTTTTTTAACAACTAAGTGGTTTTAATCCAGTGGAAAGAGAGAGAAATTAAAATACAAACCACTATGAGCTTCCGAAATGATATTACAGTATGTTTTTGAAGCACCGCCCCAACCTATAATCCCATAATTCAGATGTGATTCCACTATACTAATATTACTAACTAATAAGGAATTTTCAGTTCAAACAACAAAAGTTCTATATTGTGCTTTAGTTAGATCAATACTTGAATATGTAGCCGTTGTATGGTCTCCTAACTACAGCTACCAAAAAAATAATATTGAAGGGGTTCAGAAAAAATTTCTGCGTTGTATTGCCTACAAAATGGGGTTGAATTATGGCAAATATAACTATGCTAAAATTACTGAGTTTTTGAATTTACAATCTCTGGAACAAAGTAGAATCAACTCTGATATTTGTTTTCTTCATAAAATAATATCAGGAATAATCAACCGTCCCTGTCTATTATCTGAATTTTACCTGAAGCCTGAAGGCCCCAATTAGACAAACCAGAAATCCCAAAGTTTTCCATACAACCTTATGCACAACTAACTATGCACAAAACTCACCTGTTAATAGGTTTGCACAGTATGAAAATGAATATAGTGATCAGATTGACTTGTTCGGCTCCTCATTTGCGTCCTTGAATCGAAAATTGAAAACGATACCTTGAAGCAAAGCTCTGTGTTCCCTATGATGATTTTAATGTGTCTGTAAGCTCTATCTACTTTTAATTATTTTAATATGTTGTCTGTGTAATTTCTATTTTGTCTAACTTTTATTTTATTTTAGTTTAGCTGTAAGTAGAGAAGAGTTATGGATTTTATATACTTTTGTATTCATATGTAAAAATAGGGTTTACCCATTGATTATAAATAAATAAATAAATAATGGTGATTCCACTATACTAATATTAAAATACATGCATATATTATAACACTATAGTTTACAGAGTCCTGATTCAACTCGATGAACCACTCGGAGTATCACTGGGCCACTATACTTTTACGACTAGCTGCATCTATTTTATGGTGTTCCCACAACTGCAGGTACAGATTACACTTGTTTTAGGATCTACCCAGTGAGTATTTTAATAGGTACATGTATTTTAATAACATCCTGTATATAAATAAATCTATTAGAATCAGCTGTATGTAGTTTTTTATTTATCTGTATACCGTATTTTCACCATGCGGGCTATTTAACGGATTTGGTCCTCAAAGAATCGGATACGGGACAAAAGTTAACACGTATATCAACAACACTCAAATTTTAGCAACAGTTTTTACGGATAGGGTTCCACATTCCTCTACTACAGCGGTTCTCAAACTTTTCAAATTTTGTACCACACACATATGAAACAAAAATATATGTACCACCATAAAATCATTTCGCCATTAAAAATCAGTGCCTCGCGAAATTGTTCGAATCTATAGCCGTAAAATTAAAAAAAATTGAAAAATATATGTTTCTGGATAAAAAAAAATTAAATAATATAATGTTAAAAGTGGCGCAATTTTACTTTTATTAAATATTTTTCTGTAAAAATTGTACCACTAAAATACTGTAATGTAACACCAGTGGTACATACAGGGTGGTTCATAACTATTGGCACATAGGCTAAGGGCAAGTTATTGCGACCAAAATGTTGTGATAGGACCAAATATACCTTAATAAAATATTGCTGTGGAATAAGATACAGGGCGTTAAAGTTGGATTTTTTTTCATTTTTTCTGATAATGTTCCTGTATATTTATCAGTTGTTATCAAAATCGGCACAGAGGCATAACTTTGGACAAGGACTATTATTTTATGTATTGTTTCTCATTTTGTTATAGGGGGCGCCACGTGAATGATTTCTGATGTTGAAATTATGTGGTATCTTTTTTTGACAAAACTGTTTAGTGATTTTGATTAGAAAATATGACGTAAACATCATTTCTACGTAATATTAGTACTCTTGTTTATACACGATAATTTCACCCGTTTTCGAGAAAAACGCAATTGAACAGGTAAATTTAATAATGTTTTCTTTGATATCCTTTATTACAAGAATTAGAAAAGGCATAGAGGTCGGAGAAGGCCACATAGGACATTTAATTTAAGTTTGCTCTTTTTATGTTAAATTATTTTGAATTCTGCTTTATAAACCGTTGAAATAGAAGCCTTATGTCACAAGTTTTTTATTGTCTGTTGTTTGAAATCCCCTTCTCAGAATTGTTCAATCGCGTTTTTCTCGAAAACGGGTGAAATTATCGTGTATTCGTAAAAATGATGTTTACGTCATATTTTCTAATCAAAATCACTAAAAAATGTCGTCAAAAAAAAGATACCACTTAATTTCATCATCAGGAATCATTCACGTGGCGCCCCCTATAACAAAATGTGAAATAATACATAACATAATATTCCTTGTCCAAAGCTATGCCTCTGTGCCGATTTTGATAACAATTGATAAATATACAGGGACACTATCAGAAAAAAACGAAAAAAAAAATTCAACTTTAACGCCCTGTATCTTATTCCACATCAATATTTTATTAAGGTATATTTGGTCCTATCGCAATATTTTGGTCCCAATAACTTGCCCTTAGCCTATGTCCTAATAGCTATGAACCACCCTCTATACCACATTTTGAGAACTGCTGCTCTACTAGCGTGCCAAACGAATAGATGGGGGCTGGTTTCTATGTTTTACTAGGTGGTCGATTTAATAAATTCGCCAAATTTAGAATTATGCATTTAATTTGGTTTAAAATTCAGACATTAAATTTTATATAAAATTACATCATATATTTAAAAAAATCTCAATCAAATAAAAAATAGAAATAAAAACTCGTCATAAGCAACAAATTTTTAATTCATCTAAGTATATAAATAAAAAATCAATTGCCGAATAGTTGCAAACGCATTAGTTCAAAACGGCTGCATGCATTTGATGAATTCTTTTTTTGTTGTGTTTGTAATGAGGAGTAGTAATGAAATTTTTTTATTGGCCCATATGAAACTGTATGACCAGTAGAATACACTGCGAAAATTTTCCCCTTCATTATTAAAGGGCGCCTGGGAAATTAAATTTAAATTTATGAATCGTGACGTATTATGAAACGTTACGTAGACTAATGAAATAATTCCAGTTGCCACATTTCTATAGTTTTTTTCCCGTTGGCATCATCTTTTTCTAATTAATAGAAAGAGCGAAATAGATACTTCAAGAGTAGTCGTAGCTAACACTAGACTTCTTTTAACAGAAACATACTACTATTAATCATGTTTGTGGATTCTTGAAAAAGGTAGCGCTACATGATTAAACTCTGAATTTATATTTATAGGCAAAAAACCAAAGAAAGTTTATAAAATATTACTAAAAATGTTCTTATTAATTTAATAGGTATGAAAGATAAGAAATAATGTTCATTGTACCCTATTAATTATAAGTATTATAATTAAAGGATTAAAAAAATTAAAAACTTAAGTACGTTTCAAGTCGAGACTTTTGAAACACAAAAGCTAAACCTTCAAAATAAAATTATAAATTTATATACTAATCTCTTTCTCGGAACCTTTTTGTCGAAAGTACAACATGGATTAAGAACCAACCAGACAATGCTCTATCAGCTGTGACATTTGGATATACATATAACCTCATTTATTTCTAATGTTATTCCGAAATACTGTGAGTTAAGTTTTTTCGGAAAATTTAAACAAATAATTCCACTAAAATCACACGAATAGTGAAGAAATAAAAAAATTACAGAGCAAACAGCAATCCAGAATTTCACATTCGACAATAACAAATAACAGACAACATCGAAGAAATTAATCTTATGAGATCGCCACGCTATTGGTTAGATTTATCCGTTAAAACGAATTATTCTTTAAATTGCAATTTCTCTGGAAACGGGTAATTATATCTTGACATATTTTTACCTAGACACACTAAATCCCATTCTTTATCGTTTCTGCATAAATTCATTTAGAATTTCAGACCTAGTAGTAAGCCTCATTGTCAGGACAAGGTTTGTACGAATGAAAATGTTTGAAAAATTGTACGGTTAAAAAATCTTCATAGAGACAGAAGACAGTAGTGAGATGTTCAATAATATTTTTTTAAATACCTGCAATAGTAGATTATCTGTTATCGTTGTGCTATATATCACTCAATTGCCTTCAGTATTATTTCATTTCATTGTTAAGAAAATTCCCACTGAGGCGTCAAAATATCGGTCGGCGTACGCGTAACGCAAGCCGAGTTTATAATCGTCGAGTCAATGAGACTGAAGAAGAGCGTTGGCAGCGTTTGCAGGCAAACAGGAAGCGAATAATCACAAGGTCAATCATTGGAAGTGTGTGGAATAAATCTTGAATTGCCATGTTTTTCTCATGCGCAGTTGTACGTTCGAGAGTCGGCAAACCATCAATGTTATTTCTTTTCTCTCCGGAAAGAAAAACAAAAAATATTGTATGTTACAAAGCAAATTATTTAATTGTCATTTTATTTCATTACATAGTCGTAGTGTACAGGGAAGATTTGGCCTCACTTTTCTTTATTAGGACACCCGTGTGAATTTGGGACGAGCAGTTATTTTATATAATATTGTTAATGGTTAATAAAACCACTTACTTATTTAAAAAAATATATTTATTGACGTTTCGACTTTTCATCTAAAGTTGTAATAATTGCGAAAATCTGAAAATTCTCAAGAGTAAACCCCCACTTTTGGTTGTCCGATTTTGCCCAAAATCTAATCAGCTCATTAGCATGTTGTAAAAATGCTAAATATAAAATTTAGTTAGGAAATTCCGATCGCAGTTGGAGTTAGAGCGCACACAAATTTTTCCGGACTACATACTACATACTACATACTCCATACATACATTTTCTGGAAATGGTCTTAAATGACTTAGGGAGTCTCAAAATATGTAAATCCACTGAAAGCTGAACTTTTTTTTTTGCGATTACAATACTTTACCTATGGTAAACTAAAAATTGACAATGACACAAAAACTAACAACAATTTCTTATAGAAACAGATCACCGAAAAAGTTTGATTTCAATAAAATACACTGAGTATTGTGTTTTAGATAATTATAAGAGTTAAAAATCTACTAAAAATAGACAAGAAAATTTAAGTATCTAGTTTCGGAAACAACTTTTTAGTCTTAGTAATTCAGACACAAATTTAAATAGGGTAATTAATATTTAAAGCAGAAATCTTAACAGTACAGAACATTTATTATTGACCAAAGCTTTCGCCTACTTTGTTAAATAATGTATTTCTAACCTTCATGTTTCCTTTCTTTAGAGCTATTAAAGCTTATTTTATTCGCTTGCCGTTATTTATTTATTATTTATCAATAATATCAAAAGCACTACCCGTCTGAAAATTTACAGCTTCACCTCTGCAATAAATTAAAAATTACTCAGTTTAATTTTTTATTTTATATCTGAATAATAATTCCTAGTAATAAAGATAAGGCGAAATTAATTTTATAAATAAGACTCCTTGAAATTTTAACAAAACGTCTAACCTACCGTTATACCTATGACTTTAGAAAAACCCTGCCATCATTAAAATATATTAGCTACCATAACTGCCCCTAAAATATATATATTCAGTATAGGAGGCATAAAACGTCCAAAGTATACACGAAAAATAAATAAAATAAAGAATTTATTTATGAAAGCTAGAAACACGCAGTTCGCTAGGAAAAATTCAAACGTCGTAAATTCTTAAAACGATGAAAAGGTCGGGAAACTTGATTAAAATAAAGATTTCCAAAAACGTAAATTTGATTATGATACTAAAGTACAGCAAATAGTTATGTATGTGCCAAGGACGAAAAACTGTCTGTTATAATAGTCGAGTCTGTAAATTGATAGCCGAGGCACAGTCGAGGCTAGCAAGCAGGCGAGACAATAGACATTTTTTCGTCGACGTCTACAAAAACGTACTAATTTCCGAAAGAAAAATCGACCATTTTTGAAGGAAAGCATTTTTCGTCCGCAAACACTTTTCGTCCGCTGTGGTCACTAGGATATGGTTCTAGGTAAATAGACCGAACTCAATAGACCGAAAGGCAGTTGACCGAACTCAGTAGACCGAAAATCAATAGACCGAAATCTCACTACACCGAAACAGCAATAGACCGAAAATATTTTATTTTTTTAATTTAAATTCTTATAAAATATAAAAATAAATATTTTGTTTTGAAAAAAATTAGAGATTATTTAAAACAAAAAAAAGAACATTTTATGCTTTTTTTAATTTAAATTCTTATAAAATCTAAAAGTACATATTTAAAACACAAAAAAGAACGTTTTAACAAAGTTAAATAATGTAATTAATGGGGTAATAGAGTACTTACTAGCGTAATTATCTACTTATCTATCTATTTACTCACGATCGATTATTTACGTGAGATTGCGCATAATTTTAATTTTTAATATTGTATGTCATTGGAATATATCTGTTAAGTATTGTATAATTTAAAATAGAATAAAAGAAACCAAAAAAAAACTTCAACTTCGACAAAAAGGTTCTAACTAACAATAACTTCATAGGTAGGTAATTGCGCTAGTAAGTACGCTATTACTCCATTAATTACATTATTTGAGTTTGTTTTTCATCAATATAATAGAACTAAATTAAAATATATCTAATCAAAAACAAAAATTAAAATAAAAACTTCTAAACACGCCAGCCTATGCCTGAATAAATATTTATTTTTATGAAACTTGGAAAACGTTCGTTTTTGTGTTTTAAATAAGCTGCAATTTTTTCAAAACAAAATATTTATTTTTAGATTTTATAAGAATTTAAATTAAAAAAAGCATAATTTTTCATCATTATAATAGAACTAAATTAAAATATAATCAAAAACAAAAAGAAACAAAAAAAACTTCTAAGCACGCCAGCCTATGCCTGAATAAATATTTATTTTTATGAAACTTGGAAAACGTTCGTTTTTGTGTTTTAAATAAGGTGCAATTTAAATTAAAAAAGCATACAAAAATTAAAATAAAAACTTCTAAACACGCCAGCCTAAGCCTGAATAAATATTTTTTTTATGAAACTTAGTTAAAACGGTTTTTTTTGTGATTTAAATAATCTCTAATTTTTTTTCAAAACAAAATATTTATTTTTAGATTTTATAAGAATTTAAATTAAAAAAATAAAATATTTTCGGTCTATTGATGTTCTACTGAGTTCGGTCAACTGCCTTTCGGTCTATTGAGTTCGGTCTAATCGCTGGATACCCTAGGATATGGCACGGTGCGAGCCATTTGAGGACAAAAAGTACTTGCCTTCAAAAATAGTTGACTTTTCATTCGGAAATTAGTACGTAAAATGTCATTTTTTGTAGAGGTCGAAGAAAAAATATATACATAATATAAATATTTTATAAAAACAAAAAGCAAGAAATTAAAGCAAAAAATATTTTTGCAAAATTGCGGACACTGTCCATGACTGTTTTAAAATGAACCTATTTTTTATTAGGTATCTCAAATATAATTAATACCTATTATACACTAAAAGGACTATTGGCAGTGAATAATCGACAGTAATATCCCAAGACCTTGACAAATAGCCGACTATTTTTATTGCATCTAAATTTCGAGTTTATTTTAGGATCAATTCGTCGAGACAATAATCTGAATAACTCCCGAGAGCTTTAGCTCGAGGGAGTTATTCTTTGATTATTAATGCCAAAATTGTCGAGACAAATTGTAAAATATACGAGAAATTTAGTAGCAATAAAAATAGTAGCTAATTTGTCAAGGTCGCGTTATATTTAATAAGATTATTTCCCGAGTCAAAAAAAATTCTGTACGTACGTATAAATACCGTCCTTCTACTATTTACCACCAAGGTGAATAGTCGCTTTATTTTGTTCTGATTGGCTGCGTCAAATCAGTTTCCAAGCACGTGATTGGTTAAAAATTGATATTTGACAGGCAAGGGAAATAATCAGTATTCACTACTTTTTGTCACACTTTTGTCATGTTTCCATTGGTAACATGTGATTGTATTATTTTAACAGTAGGCTACGCGCTATCACTTAAAAGTCAAATTACTTAATTATTTAAAACGTCAAGTAAAAATGGATTCAGAAAATGAAATGTTATTAACTTCGCCGGAGATGAAAAAAGCTAAGGAAGTTGTATCGTTAAATTTATTGCCTGAAAAATCAAAAAAGTTATATATAACTGCATTTTTGTACTGGAGAAAAGAAACACACATCAAATTGTTCTCGGAATCAGTTTTCTTTTAGTTTACTCTACATTGTGGACCCATTATTCGATGCTAAGAAGCACAATTAAGAAACAGAAGTTTATATAATAAAAATGGTATTATTAATGCAAAAAGTGATTTGCTATTTTTAAACTAACAGAACAACACACCGGACACCGTGGCCTAGTTGGTTAGGGCATCGGTCTTTATACTAGGCCAGTGTTCGGATCGTAGGTTCGATCCCTGCGAAACTCAAGTGGAATTAAAAGTCAGATAAGACTTTGGGCAAGTGCAAAAAGGTATTTGTGTCATTCGCAGTTTCATTCACGCCGGTAATCAGGCCGGATGAGATCGGATATCTCGTGTAACTGATAGGGGTTGGTTACACATTGACACACTTGTTATTCGGTAGATCACCTGATGACGAAGGCATAGTCCTGGGTTTAAGGTGATTGAGGACCGCAACTAGCAGAATTGTAAATGTACAAGCCAAAGAATTGGCAATAATAAGTTTACTAAAATTTCGAGTTTTTAGAAAATAATTACGAGTTAATGTATAAAAGTTAATAATTAAAAGCAGACATCCAGAAATTATCTTGTTGTTCATTAATGAAAAAATAACGTTTCTGCCTAGTGATACCGAAAAAATAACAGAATAATTTTTAATTACAAAGGATTTGCATCTTGGTGTACAACTTTACTTTATTGTAAAAAAAATGGTTATACATTTGCAAAAATCTGAAAAGGAAATTGTCCCTTAAACGATCCATCAACAAACGGTTCCCTTAAGGATCCTCCTAAAGCTATTTAGATTTCATAAAACTAAATCAGCGATTCAAAAGCATCAATCAAATGATCATCGACTGCAATCAATCATCATTGTTTTATTTCTGAATTCAGCAGGCCATTTGTTATTATTCATCGTTCTAACGTTATTGACATGTATTTATCATAGTGTTGACAGCAAGATGCTTCATCTAGAATATGTGTCATTTATTTTGTTTACTTGTAAGTGTAAAGTGTAAAGTGTAAATATCAGAAAGTATATTTATGGGCAGTTGAATGACGAGTAAGTTCAAATGATATTGAGTCTGATTTTGCAACGTTTTTTCTGAACGGAAGATATGGAAAATGAGAATTTATTGAATTTTCACAATAATAGCCCAAAAAGAATTTCAATAGTTCTGCATACTTTCCAAATTTTGAAAAATTGTATTGCATCCCAATTTTTCGAAGAAATTCATAACTAAAATAACTTTCTTGAGAAGTGCTGTAATTTGCAACCTCTTACGACAAACGGAAAATATATTTTTCATGAAATTGTTTTTTATATTAAAATAAATATCGGAATTTTTACAAAAGTTTTGAATAATGGTTGCAAATTACGTACAATGTTTTCATTAATTTGCAACATCGCTTGTAATACGGAAATGGAGGTATAATTAAAAAAAACTTATTTTCGTATTTGTACTCTACCAAAAAAGCAACTTGGCAACATGGCAGCGAGTAAGACAGACGTGTGTGAAAATATATCCTCTATGAATAATCAAGTATTTAACTGGACCACTGTGCCCTTTGAAGTATTGCGCTAATTTATTCAGCTAGATTCCCAAATTAATGAGTAATCTTAAAACTATTTGCAAATATTTCCAATTTATGGTCAAATTGCGAGAAAAAAAAACAATTGAATAAAATAATGTTCCATTGAAACAGATAGTTGCGTCACGTAAAATATTAGTAGTTGTTATAACTGCAATTTGCAGAACTTTTGCAATTATTTTGACAGTTGTAAAAATGCAAACAAATAATATTAGTAAAAAAAGGATTTCGTTTCTCTTTATTTGCAACCACGATAAAAAACTTTTGTAAATATTCCAATGCTTGTGTGTAATCAAAATGGCAGCGTCGAGAAAAAAGGTTTGATAAATAAGTGATGCGTTTTTCTTACTTACCCAATTTGCATAACTTTTGTAATTTTTTTAAACAAAGTTCATTTACATGCACTTCAAACCTTTATATTCAATAATTTTACCGCATAAAAATTCCAATAAAAAGATACAAATTCATCATGCGCTTACCAATTCAATCATAAGAATTATTATTATTATAGTTGGCAACAGAATTAAATATATGCAATTCATTTTGGATAAATTGAAATAACATACAAAACTAATAACAAAAAACGTTTGCGATGGTAACATCTCTGACAGTTATATTGATTTTCAGAACTATGAACTTTTCAACTTGGATATCGGTGATTTCTAGCTTTTCTAGGTATTTGAAGTAATTCGCAATGCATGTTATGGGATAACGCGAAATCATAAACTTATACTCATTTTATTGGGCAAAACATAGTGCAACCAGGAAAGAGTTATTTGCCATAGTCCATAGTGTTTCTAGTCTATTTTTGCTCCTCAATGGATAGAAGAGTATTCTTATTCTTAATTATTTATGACAACTATTTAAGATCATCCTATTTAATTTAAATTAATTACAAAATCCATCAAAACCATCTTATAGTTGACTATAAATAATATAAACATAATAAATTCTGATTAGTGAAAGATATGCATCTGTGCTACCATATATCAACAAAACTGACAGAAGAAAGTTTTAACAACTTTATAAATCAAAAATTCCCAATCTGCATTGGAGATTGCACTGTTTTTAACCTATTCTAGTCTTCTTTGTATATTAAATAAAGGGAAGATTTATATCAAGTCCCCTCATTAGGTATCTGATAAATATATCGGCGATTCCCAACTCGTGCACGTCTTTACCTGCTCCTGAAAATAACTGACCAACTCGTGCTCGACCGAATACCAGGTAGAAAACCTACTGACCAACTCGTGCCCAAGTGTTTTAATTCTTAATAATTGAAATATTGCAAAAAAAAATTATGACAGTCTACACTTCGACATTTTATATAGGTATCTTCTTGAATTTTTAGTAATACGTCAACAAAAACAAAGACTAACTTAATATGATAAATACCGTCTACACTATTTTATTTCAATTAAAATTAAATACAAATGGGAATTACGTTGAACACGGAAAATGGAAAACTTTTTGTGAAAAAAAAAAAGAACAATGTAAGGGAGTAGTTGATCAGATTGATGATGATGAAGTAGAAAAGTTCAGTTGGGTTACTTGAGAAATACTTCCTTTCTTAATATGCTTGATCTAGTCGCTAATATTTTAAGAAAATAAATATAAAGTTCTGAAATTACGTGAAAATTGTGTTTAAAAGAAATTGTAAACGACTGATTCTTAAAAAAACTTGGTATTTATATTTTCTATTAATTTAATTAAAAACAAGTGGTTTTATACCATTTATAACGTTTAGTGGATCTGGTTTTGGAAACGAAGTCTAAAGTCGAAGTCAAAATCGAAAAATAAGATTTGGAAAATCCGAAATTCGGTCGCCACTTATCTGTTTTCGCGAAAATCATCATTTCCTTAATATATCCTGTAGCCAGTGTCCTCAAGGAAGAGTTCGCCATTTTGCTGACCCGGATTAGTCAAAAACTAAAAAAGTTAACGCGGGACAAAGACTAATCAATGTTTGTAGTATTTGGTTTATGGCTCCTGATGCGTTCTCGCCGCGGCGAACTTCTGTACTCCTTCAAATCGCAATATCTCGAGAACCGCTAGACCGATTTCGAGGGTCAAAATTCAGTTTATGCGTATTCGCGAGCCCCTCATATCTTTACATGTTAATTTCGGTGCATCCTTTTTTATCGGATAAAAACTTGTCTTCCTCAAATCTAATAAGCAGACGTCACTTTATCTGTCAACTTTAGTTATAATTTCAGCAATTAAGCGTAAGAGTTGGCAATTTTTTAAATTTTAATACCTTGTCATTGATTATTATCGCTTCTTTACAGTATGAGTCGGTTTGGAAATGTTTCAAATGAACAAATTACAAAAAACATTGAAAAATTAATACCGCAATCTACAAAAAATACGAAGTCATCAATCTGGACAATTCATTGAATTTTGTCATGTTCGACAATATCAACTATTAGAAAATACTTCATTCCAAGAATTAGCAGATATATTAAAGAACTAGGCTTTCAATATAAAAAAAAACGGGGTTGACTACAAAGAATATGCCGTTAAAACGATATGGAATTCAACTGCAAAGATAATGCAAGAAAAATATTTTAAAGAATACAATATTAAATTTGATCCTTTTGCGGACATAATATTTAAGGAAGCTCGTGATGCTAGAAATAGTAAGAGAAAAGAATTGCAAGTTATTCCTGAAAAAAAAAAGATATGTTCTGAAGCATTAGACAGAAAAAAATATATTAAAAATTATATTAAAAATTATATTAATTATTACCTTTGATAAAACCGCCTCTTCGTTTTTGTTTTTTGATTAAACTATTGTTTACCTTTTTTGAAATGTCAACTCAATTTAACAACTTTTATTTAGTATTATCAATTATTATTATACTTTTTTATTCTTATATTCTGTCGTTAATTTATCTTATCAAAAAACACGCGAACTTTTCTTTTATGGATAAATTTCTTTTTATCTTAACATTTTTCCATCAGTGATTTTACTCTAAAAACTGTCAGTTTTTCTCGTAAAATTACTGATTGGCAAAATGTTTCGAAAGAGAAATTTATCCGATAAAAAAAAGCTCTTGTGTTTTTACTGTTGACAAAAAATACGGCACAAAAAACAGAAATTTACAATAATTAATAAAACAATTAAATCTCATGATTAAGTGAAACAAGATGCAAATATAAATATAGAAACAGAAAGAAACAAACCCACATGAACTTATTTAAATATCTACGAAAATCAGACCGAAAAAAGAATTAAATAACTTTAATATACTTACCACTCAGTTTATGTATAAAGTTTCAACTTACATTACAAATTGGATATTAAAGGAAAGATAAGAGAACGTCTGTAAGATACCGAAATGGAATACCCAACTAATAATATAAAGCAAATAAATTAAAAGGGCCTGGCACTTTAACTTGAATGACAGCAGGAAAATTGATATGGGAAGCAAATAAAATTGGGAAAAATTAAAACGAAAGATCTATGAAAACCTGAGACACTACAGTAAATAAGATATTTATGAGATAACAAAGTAGGAAAAATATTGTTAGAGTTATATGTAGACACATTTTCGTACATAACTAGAAGATTTCCAACTTATTTATCTAACGACAAGAAAATTCATCTAAGAAAAAGGAAATGTGAACAAGGATACTCGCTTCTCGTCCGGCGATCCATCAAAATATTTTAAAAGTTGCAAAAGTTTCTAATTGTAAAACAGTATATTTTTAATCGGCATTTCAGAAATTCATCTATCAACTCAAAAGTTCATTTAACAGTAGGTACTATTATTAAACGTGTTAAATGATTTCCAAAAGCCTGTCTGCAAACAATGGTTTGATTTTCATTATCCAAATTTTATGTTTAATTTAATAGTCCAAGTTTGTAGCAGTCGGGACATTTTTGCAATATCATAATATACTTTAAAGTAATAATTGTATAGAATCATTTCAAAAAATTTGCTAAACTTATATACAGTGTGACCCATTTAAAATGGAACCACCCCTGTAGAATACGCATTTTTCAGTCAATCTCAATTTTTTTTTGTAATATTAAGCATCAAAAACTGTATCTTGACACAAATTTTCATAACTTTAGTTTCATTTCCAAGGCACTCTATGTTTTTTTTTCTTTGTCAAAAACGGCAAAAGTTTATTAGGCAATTTTTGTTTTCAAATTTGACTACACCACTGGATTCGTAATCGTTATAAATAAAAACCATCAAAATTTCATAAAAAAATATTGGTTAACAACGAAGTTACAACAACTTGAATTTTGGAAACAAAGTATTTGATTGTAATTTTTATTTAGATTATAGACATATTTGAAATCTGGCAACACTGCCCATACAAAATAGAACACCAATGAACTTGTACAGTGGAAATCCGAAGTCAATAGATCAATCCTTTCTACAGTTATAACTCCTGAAAATACACATACAGGGGTGGTTCCATTTTAAATGGGTCACACTGTATAACGTTTTTAATCACCAAGAGTCCTCCAAATTTTATCGATTAAATTTTTGGTTTTCACGAAAACGGCTTTATTTGATTTTGCCCGAAATAAAGGCGTTTGAGTATGGAGACCAAAAATTTGAGAGGACGTGTGGTATTTGGAAGAAATATTTTTTTGAATCATTTTGTATCAAAAACAGAGAATATGCAAAAGACACATTACACACAAATGTTAAAAATTTTCTTTATCAATTTAAATTAAATTTTAAATACAAGGCCACCAAGTCATACGTGATTGCATTTGGCTTAATTCGGATATAGAGTTTGACATTTGTCAGTTTTAAAGAGATTTATGGATTTTCAAGTATTTGGGTATTCAAAAACTGATGTCGTGTGTGTGAATAAACGAATAAACAGGTTAGTTTACAAATAAATTTTGAAATTTGAGTATTAACATAGGTTTGCAATACATTTTAGTGTAATAATAATTGATAATGCTAAATAAAAATTTATATTTTACACTTCAAAAAAGGTAAACACAGATTAAGAGCAAACCGAACCACTTGAAAAATTTTAATAACCTTTTAAGCCTTTAGTTTTAGTCTGATTTTTGTGAAAATTTCTTTAAATACTAATAATTACAAAACTTAGGGTGGAGATTCCTTGATTTTTTTGTAAACCTTCTAAAAGTATTTATTTTGTTAATTTGAAGTGGAAAATCACAAAAAGAAATATCCGCGCCATTCTGCATTAAATCTATGAAAATTTGCTCCTATTTGTTTTAATAAATATCAAGTAGTTTTTAAATAATATGGTTTCCCATTTTTTTCTTAAATATCTTTGTAAAGTGCTGCCACGTCGTTACATACATTTAAAACTGTCGAGAAATATTCCATCGCCAAGTGTTCCCAGTGGCGCGCATATAAATACAATTTTATATTAGAAAATGCTCATAAAATAGAAGTAAAATTTGCTTCTCGCAAGAACTCCGGTTGCCACTTAATCAAAAAACAAATACGAAGAAGCGGTTTTATCAACAGTAAAAACACAAGAGCTTTTTTTTTATCGGATAAATTTCTCTTTGTATCGAAACATTTTGCCAATCAGTAATTTTATCAAATGTCAGTTTTTAGAGAAAAATTACTGATGGAAAAATGTTGAGATAACAAGAAATTTATCCATAAAAGAAAAGTTCGCGTGTTTTTTGATAAGATAAATTAACGACAGAATATAAGAATAAAAAACAGAAACTTTATTTTTGTTGAACAATTAATAATTTAGCAGAACAATTAATTAAAGGAACAGTTATTAAAAATACAATTATTATAGGTTGGTTGGATTAGTGTACTTATTTTAATATTTTCTTCTCGGGTCTCTATACATGTCGTATTTTAATTTTGATATTAATCTGAGTCTCTTAAATTACTAACAAGATTTTTGTGATGTTCAAAGACATTTACAAACCGATTCATATTGTACGTTTTTTTTATGTAAACAAACGATAATAATCACTAACAATGTATTCAATTTCAAAAGTTTGACAGATTATTCATTGATATTTTTTGCAGTTTGGCCAACTCTTACACTTAAGTAATTGCTATGAAATTATAACTAAAGATGACAAATAAAGTGACGTCCGCTTACTAGATGTTGAGGAAGAGAAGTTTTTATCCGATAAAAAGGGATGCACCTTTTTTATAGATGTCACAAAATAGGTATTTGTTAAACTAGGCCTAGAAGTAACAGTTTTACTGTCCCGGTCAGAATTTTATTGACGTATTTTTTTATGTGATTGTTTATAAAGTGTCTTTAAAATATTATTTGTAATGTTATGTTAAATATCCGTAAAAAAGGTGTGTACATAAAAAAAAGTTTTTTAAAGCGCCAATTAGATGGTCTTTGGCCAAAAAATTTAGAGTATCAGAAGAGTTTTTGTTTGGAGGCTCCACACGATATATAATTACTCATTTTAGATTGCATAAACATGTAATTAGGTGTGATGAGTTATACCGAATGAAAACGAATTGAAGATAAAGATGACAAATTATTTATTACCTACTCTTGGGGATACGAAAACCAACAAGTTACGGTCTTTTGTAGTAATGGAATATTTAAACTTTTACAGAAAATATAAAGCTTTTAGACCAACATACTACTTAAGTATATTTTATTTAAATACAGAAAACGATGGATGAAATATTTAAAATTACCCACCAAAGAATATACAAGACAATAACTTCTATTACATTGTTAATAACCTTCGAGGCAGGTAATAATATGACCATGTTAAAAATACTTAGGGATTGGATATAATTAACAATAGACTTTTTTCGGATTTTAGAGGGGAAAATAAATAAGAATAATGACAAAACAGTTCAAGCAAAAGCCAAAGCACGCAAAGTTAATGGAATAAAGATTTAATACTACTATAAATATTCACAACAATCACTAACGTTTAATCAATCTACATTTCTTTATTTTTTGTTCAGCGTGTTCTGATTTGTAGAATAATTAATGTTATAAATTAAATTAAAATAAAATGTTGAACTCGGGTCCTATTATGATATATACATAAACCCAAATTTAGTCCAGATATTAATTAACTTTATGAAATATATATTACTACAACCTTTTTGCTTTTTAATAGCTAGGCAGTAAAAGTGATTGATGAATGTTACTAAAATGTGTATATATATATATTGTTGAATCGAAGAAAAAAGTGTTTCAAGAAGAATGCTATACTTTTTTTTAGCAAATTTTCCGTACCTTTAAGCAAAAATATGATTTTGATCGTTTCTTACCTCAGAGATTTAGATTTAGCCATTTAAAGTATCAAAATTGGGTGTAATTTCTTTAACGATAAAAAATGGATTCCTCGTTCTGTGAAAAACAAGAAATTGAGTAAGTAATCCTGTATATAAATATTTTTTTAACTTAAAATCAATATTAACTTGCTTAAAGTATTATTAAAGTAATAAATGAATTGTTGGCTGAAAAACGCCAGATCACTGTGTATGTGTTTTTGTTTTGTTTTTAAGTAAGTTGTTGATTTGTATTTTTGACAGATAAAAATATTGTATTGTCATACAAAAATTAAAAAGATTCTTTTCACCAATTTGTTATTTAATTTACTCCAATATAAATAACACCAACATGAATGATGAACTTTTGTTTATAAAATTTAGTTTACCAATTATTCTATTTGCGTGTAAATCAAAATAAAAAAATTACAATTTTTAGTAAATTAGCTATAATTTTTAGTTTTTATAATCCCACTCTAAGTATTTAGGATTCTATAGATTTTTCAACGAGTAATATATTTTTCATAGTTAACAAAAAAATTAACATAGCGGTACCGAATTTTGTTTAAAAGAACCAAAAATTTAAAAATATGATAATTTTGTACACAAATCAGCCTCATATGAAAACATGAATCTTAAATAAAAGTAAGGTGAAGTAGGGTATATATGTGATAATGGGGCAATTGTGATAGTCAGTTTCAAAATCGCTATTTAAATAAATATGCTTATGCCACCTATTAGACGGAGCCCGAAATATGCTAGTCTAGTGAGCCACCATTAGAAACTGTCTAAATTGAAACTTGGATTTCAGTTAAATACAGATAAGCGAAAGGTGCGTTTCACTTTTTTACAGATTTTGTTATACATTTACCCCTTTCGTGAAGTAATATATTATTTTTTCGGTAAGTAGAATGTTAATCTAATTTTTATTTACTCATGAGTTCATAGTAGTTTGAGAAAACATATGGTATAGGTTATTTAAATAAAAACTTAATATTACCCTCAAAATGTTGCTGTAACACATTTGCCTCTTGGAATTCTGTTGTTGGGGTAAATGTATTATTACAGGTTGGGTCAAATGTGTAATAGTATATCACATTTACCCCGTTTGTATAACTTCCTGTATTTAAAACTGGATTACTTAAACAGTTAATTTTAAACAGTTGTAGAGCAAGTTTTACAAGCTTTATTTGTTATAGATATCATGGTTCGCTAATGTAAAGAAAAACTTCAAATCAAGGGAAAAATTCTGTAGCTGATCTCAATACTGCAATATCTGATATTTTAGCAGGACATTGGCAAAATATTTCCATTATGAATGGTAACAAAAACACAAAGCTTGAATTGAATTTTTATACAATTGCCCCAGACTACAAAAAAAACTTTCGACACATTTGCCTGGGGTAAATGTCATATATTGATATGATTTTAAAAAACATCACGCAGCATTAACAACATTAAACATTATTTAACTTTCTACACAATTAATACAAAATCACTCAAAAAGTATATGTTTTTTTTAAACGTTTCTTTGCAGCTTTATCAACTAATCAAAAAGTAGATCACATTTACCACACTTAACCCTCGGCTGATAACGTTATGTCTCTCGCACCGACTGATTCAAATTTTTGCGGTTGAAGCCTTTCTCATTTTTATTTGAATATGTACTTCACAGTACCTTTCCAGAGTCAGTGTATCTATTCAGTCGTAGATTGACAAGTTAGTGGAGTCAAACTAGCATTATACCTGTAACTTTTTTCGGAGAAATCGGATCGACATGCGGTTTTTTTTTTAAATTTTCGAAAAATTATCAGTAACAAAATCTAGTCATGTTTTCCATACCCTCGGCGAAACTCTCAGAAAATTTTCAAATGTCTTCATTAAATAATTACAAATGTCCGAGCGTAAAGAGGTTAATTGTAGATTTTGTTACTGATAATTATTCGAAAATTTAAAAAAAAACCGCATGTCGATCTGATTTCTCCGAAAAAAGTTACAAGTTTTCAGTTTTTGCTAGTTTGACTCCACTCCACTAAGTGTCTAGTGTGTATGGTTGAATAAAAATTTTGAATATCATTTACGCTTCGGTTCCACAAACCGACGGTATCACTCCTGTTATATTTTGAGGTAAGAATAATTTGAGTGATGTTTTGTTTGTAGTACCGATTATATTATATTTTATGACAATACGTTTATAATGAATTAAGAAAGGGAATAAGAATGGTTGTTACGGCTTCATGAGGAAGTTTTAACTGATTCAGAGGCTGAACCAGAGGGTGAGGAAGGGAGTTTGATAGACGATCATTTAGAAACCATCGAGGATGTAGACTCGGAAGAAGAGTTTGAAAATGAACAAAACTTGCTTGTTCCTGATGAACCAGATATTGAACAAAATACTCCTGCACAAATTATAAAAAATATTTGTGCCTAGAGCACCTGACTGGATTATGTAGAGATTGTAATGAAGATTATGATCCTACAGATTTGGAAGAATAGTTTCAGTAATCCATATAGACTTCGAGAGTAAAAGTTTATTTTTCTTATTTTCTAATATATAAGTTGCTGTTATATGTTTTAGTATAACCAGATATTTGTTCTTTTTTGTTATTATTTTGATTTAATTAAAATCCTGTTCATAAAAGTCACCCTTTTTTCTTAGCCCATCTAAATTATTAAAACAAGAAAAAAATATATAAAATTTGATATATTTACGTAGAGAATAGAGTTAATAATCATGTTTTTACAAAAAATGATCATTTACAAATAATTTTTATTTTACTTTTAATTATTGAAAAAGTCGGTTCGACGTTATCAAATATTTTAAATTTTTTCATGTATCATGTATCAACAGCTGAAGGTTAACCTTATGTATTTCTGATTTGTTTAAATTTTGGCGAATAAACAATTTCACTAGTCAAAAAGCAATTAGAAACAAAATCTTTATTAATTAGTTTAAATTTATTTAAGTATAGGATTTACTTTTTAATATGATAATATTCTTATAAGAAAAATCGTCGTTTGAACATAGAGATCATTTAAGTTATTTATTTCAAAAAAGTTTTTAATTTTAACGTTTCGACTTTTTCTTCGAAAGTCGTCAAAAAATTGATAGGTAAGTATAACAAAATAGATAATAATAATTTACAAACGTTTAATACTTTGGGTTTGCAGCAAAAAATATGAGAATTGTACTCTTATATGTTTTTATTAATCCAAGCTTTCGGATATTGTTTTTTCCATCATCAGGGAGCTACAATATTATTAATAAGTTACAATTTTTAAAAAAAATCTTACTTATAAGAGTAGGTACCTACACTTCTCATATTTTTTGCTTCAAACCCAAAATATTAAACGTTTATAACCTAACATGTCAGCAAAGTCTTTTTTATAATAATTTACTTAAGAAACAAATTTCTGGAAAATCTACCAAAAATATGGAAGCAACATAGGACAGAGAAATAAATTTTGAAATTTCATATGTCAAAATCTGTTGCCAAACATATTTTTGTGACGTGTCTGGGAACGATTTTAAAAAAGGATAGCGCATTAGCATATTATAATAGAATTTATACTTCGTCATAAATGAAGTTTTCATAATAATGTTATCATAAGATAAAAAACTTATTCTACTATACTTTTTGTAATTAACTCTTTTTGTGAAATCTTTTAATGAAATTCAAAATACAAAATTACATGCGAATGTAATAAATTTTATATAGGAGAAACATCTAGACCTTTTCATATTAGACTTAATGAACACCAATCATACATTAAAAATAAACAATTCGAAAACTCAAAAATACGTGAACATGCTTCGGATTTTGGCCGTAAAATACAATGGAATTCTTCAATTAGATTATTAAAAGAAACTAATAATTATAACCGCAAAGTTAAAGAAGCAGCACATATAATAAACTGATATGCTTAAATAATAATGGATGTGTTTCTAATTCTCTGGTCGATATTTCAAAAATTTGGATGCCTATTTTACAAAAAGAGTTAATTACAAAAGGATACCCTCTTTATAGGGTATGATAAGTTTTTTATCTAGTTTTTTCCTATGCTAATATTATTATGAAAACTTCACAAAAATACGTTTGGCAACATATTTTGACATCTTAATTATTCAAAATTTATTTCTCTGTCCTATGTTGCTGTGAGATTATCCAGTGACCTGTTTCTATAGTAAATTGATATTATATATTTTGTTATATCAATTTTTGACGACTTTCGAAGTAGAAACATTAGAATGAAAAACTTTTTTGAAATAAATAAGTTGTTTTAATATCCAAAGAAAAGAGTATTTGAAGTACCAAACCAGTATCAATTTTAGAAATGAATCATTTAAGTTGTCACCAATATTGAAAATTTCACTAATTTCTCTTAAAATTTAGAAAAAAGCATCTGATTCCATAATCTAAATTTAATTAAACATTTACTTTCAAGTATTAAACTTTACACACCATTTTAAAAAACCTTTATCGTTTTAATATTTTTTCAGATCTACTACAATTGAAGTATAAAAATTCTCTGCCAAAAATAAATTTTGTTTTGACAAAAATATACTTTTTAAATCCATGGAATAATTTAAAGGTGAAAGTGCACGGATAACAACACTTTTGACTATAGGAAAGGAAACGGTGTAATAAATGCGGATTATAGGTCAAGATAGTAACCCGAAATGGGACCTTAAAATGACTGGATTGAATTTGTTTCTATTTTTACTATGAAATATTTTCTCCCAAAGTATGTTACGGAACTGTTTTTATTTGTTAAACTTTTATATTTCAAATAAATTCATCAGAATAACAAAAATCGTTTGGATTTTTTTTGTAAAAAATTGATATAAAACGTATTGTTTTAACACTTTTACTAACGGTTTAATATTTACCAGATTAGGCAGATACCTTTCATCTTTAATTAATTATTTCTATAATAATTTATAAAAATAGACATTTTATTAATTTTATATTTTTTAAAAATAAAATACTTTATCACTTTTGGTATTAAAAACAAATATAAAGTTGTTTAATTATATTTGAAACGCGGTTCAAACATCAAAACTTCAGCAAATTAATTGCCTGCATTGATTCAATCTAAACTTTCAAGCATTTCCAATTTGATTCGTGTCAACCACTTCGTCCTACCTGGTTCATTCTCCGATTCCCCGAAAACTCCAGTAAAACTCACACAAACAAGAACCACTTGCAACAGCATCACACAATTAAGTTTTCCACAAGATCCAAAAAAGTTATCCACAATCATTTTAATTATTTATCCAAAATTCCACAAACACAAAGTTAGTGTTCCCGAGACACTCACGATATCTACAAACAATCACTAAAAGAAAAATCCGCGAAAAGTTTCGGTGCGTTGTCGAAAAAGCTCTCGCGTGTTCGTAAAGCTCAAACGGCGATGCCGGCTCGCAGGAGTCAGTGTTACCAATACAGCGGTCAAAATGCCACTAGTGCTGGCGCTAAGATGTTGATGTTAAGCGTGCGCCCGGCCAATAGCTCTGCAGATCCGATACGCACCGAACGCCCACGAAGTTTTTGGTGTTTTTGTTTTCTGTTTTCTGTAAGGGCGCTTACAGATTTCAGTTCGGTTTTCGACGGATCTCTAAAAGTTTGTCTTGATGTAGTTTTGAGAGATTATTTTTGCTGTAATAAAATTGTATCCGAAACAAGAAAACTTTACAATCGTTTAATAGTTGAGGCGTCTGAAACTAAAATCCACTAACTTAACCATCAACATTATTTGGTAGACCTTAAAAATTTGAGTAATGTAAAACTTGTAAAAACTTTTTGCTCTTTATTTTCTACAACTATCCTGTGAGCCCTGTGGGGTAAGGATGTGATGTGTTGAAAGTTATATGTTATAAAAGGGATATACAGTGTGAAAAATAAACCTAGCTCAATCAGTTGTTATATAATGGAATCTAGAAAAATGCTTTTTCTTTTAATTTTATTTAATTTACTGTATAAAATAACAAGAAACCCCAAATATAAGCGAAATATTTATAAAAGCTAGATACCTAAAGAAATGTAGAAAAAAGTATAGTTTATTCACTCACTTTGTACCCGTTTTAGGTTAAAAAGATAAGATATATATACAGGGTGGTTCATAACTATTGGGACATAGGCTAAGGTCAAGTTATTGGGACCACAATATTGTGATAGGACCAAATATACCTTAATAAAACATTGCTGTGGAATAAAATGAAGTTGTAAACATCATTTCTACTTAATATTGATACTCTTGTGTAAACACGATAATTTCACCCGTTTTCGAGAAAAAAGCAATTGAACAGGTAATTTACAATGTTTTCTTTGCTATCCTTTATTACAAGAATTAGAAAAGGCATAGAGGTCGGAGGAGGCCACATAGAACATTTAATTTAAGTTTGCTCTTTTTATGTTAAATTATTTTTAATTCTGCTTTATAAACCGTTGAAATAGAAGCCGTATGTCACAAGTTTTTTATTGTCTGTTGTTTGAAATCCCCTTCACAGAACTGTTCAATCGCGTTTTTCTAGAAAAAGGGTGAAATTATCGGGTTTAAACGAGTATCAATATTACGTAAAAATGATTTTCTAATCAAAATCACTAAAAAGATTCGTCAAAAAAAGATACCACTTAATTTCATCATCAGGAATCATTCACGTGGCGCCCCCTATAACAAAATGTGAAATAATACATAACATAATATTCCTTGTCCAAAGTTATGCCTCTGTGCCGATTTTGATAACAATTGATAAATATACAGGGACATTATCAGAAAAAAACGAAAAAAAAAAAATCAACTTTAACGCCCTGTATCTTATTCCACAGCAATAATTTATTAAGGTATATTGGGTCCTATCGCAATATTTTGGTCCCAATAACTTGCCCTTAGCCTATGTCCCAATAGTTATGAACCACCATGTATAAGATGTGCTAATAATGTTATCTTATAGCAGATATAGCTATTGACTTGTACGAGTTTGGAATTTTATTTATTGGATTCGAAAAGCCTAACTGATGAAGCCGAAAGACAGAAACCGGTCTTAGGATGTGGAATCTAATAAATTAAAATTCCTTACTGGTTTACTCACTTTGTATTAATCTCTGAAAGGGATAAAAAAGAAGAGAGTGACATCTTGACTAGATTCAGTCAAAATTTAATGTCAATACTCTCTCCTTACCATAGATGGTAGCAGATCTAAAAATGTTATCTTATAGCAGATCTAGCTATTGACTTGTACAAGTTTGGAATTTTATTTATTGGATTCGAAAAGCCTAACTGATGAAGCCGAAAGGCAGAAACCGGTCTTAGGATGTCGAATCTAATAAATTAAAATGCCTTACTGGTTTACTTTATTATGATATTAAAGCTATTTCTAAGACCATTATTTCATTTTTTTTTAATTATCAAAGTATCAGAAAAAATATACTGAGCAACCCTGTAAATACAGGGTGATTGATTATTGTGACAAATCAAAGTAGATCTGTTATAATAAAATATATGGAAAAATGTTATTTATAAAAATTGTAGGCAGTTTTAAGCTTTACATTCTAAAATTAGTTACACTGTTTCATAACGCCCTGCCAGATCAAAGTTATATTGTTTTTAATAGAACGCCCTACGTATTTTAACATTTTTAAAATCTTCTCATTGAGTTAATTTTAACGATATATCACACTTAATATCTAAGTTAAATAGTAAAGGATCTACAGCTACTCAAAAATCACATTTTTGGAAATTCTGGTGGCTGCTGCAGCCAAATAGTTGAAAATCTAGAAAAACGGATTACATGTTCCTATCCTAACTTTTCTTGTTCTATTAGGTGACATGAAAAATTATTTGATACGGTGTGTTGAAAAATCGGAAGGAATTTCTGATTTTTGATCACCCTTGGACTTATTTAACTTTATTAACATTATCTACCTACTAAGCTTTTTATGATCAGTTTTTCCAATAAAATTGATTTAAAGATTCTACAAAAATATCAGTGGAATAGGCCTAAAAGGGGAAAAAACTTAAAAAAACACGCCTGGCTCTACCTCACGGGTGGTGTGGAAAGGAGCTCAAAATCTAAATTGTGGGTTCAATAAAAAGCACAAATATTTGTCAAAGCAACTGACCTGTAATTCTGTACCTAATGGAATAATGAATAACCCTGTATGATCATCATACGTACAACCCGTTCAATAAAATAAATTTTAAAAGTAATATTAACTTATTAAAAATAAGTAAAAGGTAACAATTAATTATTAATTGTTTCGCAGCTGTTTTAGATTTGTTGATTTTGTCATTTTACAAACTCAAGTGAGATCACCCTGTAAGTGTGAATTTTTTAGCCTGCCTACAATTAATATAATATTTATTTTGTGAATATTTTTATTACTAAAAGTTGCTATTGATAAAAATTGACATTTTTACAGTTTAGGCGTTTAATTTCTCGAAAAGAAGCCAATTCTACTACTACAATTTTGAACGAGGACGTGAAGATCTACATTATATCCAATATTCAGAAACTTTGACGGTGACTTTTTTTATCGATATTTCAGGCTATTTTTAAATATGTTAAAAATACATACTTTGAACAAAAAGGCCTGTGGAAACATGAATCGCCCTGTAAGGAAATATATTTTTGATTTTATTTATTACGTATCTATTTTGACTACAGATATCCGCCAGAAACTTTTAAAAATATTTTACAGGGAGTTTTTGGTACACATTTTAAAATTTCTTGATCTTGAACTTTAACGTCCTGTATATCGAAATCTAGCCATAGGATAGTATTGGGCCCATGGACACTATTGATCAGGACATCAAGTATCACATCTCAAAAAGAATGGTTTTAAAATTTCGGGATCTTGAATTTTAAGAATGGTGCGGGGTCCTTTGCTGAACAGTAAGTAATTCCAAAATTTTGATTTTTCAGTAATTATTGCGACACATCCTTCTTCCCATAACTTCGATTACAAAACCAGCTCAAAATAATTATTTAGGTATATTAAAATTCTGCAAAAGTCGCTTTAAATTAATATGAATAACCATTGTCAGTATAATATCGTAACCCTTATATCACTACAGCAAACAAACTAAGGTACATTCCCTAAGAGTCGAGAAAGTTTTTGTTACTTTCCCTAATAGCTTCGGGATTTCGGGATTGTTACCGATGGTTCATAGGTAAAGGGAAATATTTTAGAGGTAGGTAGAGGTCACATAGGGGATTCTAAATAACCTAGATATAATGGGTCTCTTGTCTTCCATAACATAGTGAAAGGGTGTTTTATCAATTATGCGTAATTATTCATTTGGTTAGAACTTTTACATCACTCAAGAATAATGTTCTGCATTACTGAGAGATATGAAATTAGATTTCAATACAACACCCTTTATATCACAATTTTAATATTTCCATTTTAGATTTGAATAGAGGGAAAAAACTGAATTAAAAAAAATTGTTATTGTTATCCCGCCACAGATTCGAATTGGAAAATTTTGGAACTAAAAATAAAATTTTCTTTTAATTTGGAAAAAATATATTATGAAACTCATTGTTCTTGTTTATTCGGCTTAAAGTATATTATTCAACGAGTCTGGAATTACAAACTTCATCCGCGTGTAATAAAATAACCACACAACGAGTTGAATATAATAATTTTACACTGTATTGGTGTACCTGCAGGTCCGTACTTATGGGAAATATTAAATTAGGTATTTATTTTTTAAATGCCCAATATAAAGTAAGGTGAGACAATAAACGCTCTAACTAACAAACATTTATTAATACTTAACGAAAATGCTCAAAATTTCCATCATTTTCCAATAAACATTTTTGTGTATATAATAGTTACCGTAAATGTTATATTACCTACCTTAAATAACTTTAATTGGTGTAGTTAGGTAACGGGACTATTACCGTTGCCCTTATAAACCCCCTAAAGAGCTTAAATATAGCATTTATAGAGGTTACGAACACCTTCGCTTAGTAACGCTATATAGCTTTAAGTTTTGTTACCACAAGGAACAAAAACGTTATGGAAACCGCTATATAACTTCCTAAATAACCGCAGCTGAACACCTTTAGTCACGTTATATGTGTTTCGGAAGAGCTTATAAAACTTGCATATAATGGTCTTCGCAATATTTATGTTACCAAGTTCTGTTACTTCTCCCTGTCACTTATCAATCCTCTCATATTTTCTCTCTCTTGAACACATTTATTTTATGTAAGGCATTATCTCATTTCAAAATTATCCTTTCACATGATGTACAACAGAATAATAATAAAGTATAATTGATATATTTCGTTAATCACTTTGAGACTTTATTATTAGTATGTCACAAAATTGAAGTGCAAATATTATATATACAAATATTAACAGGATACTTCGAAAAAAAATGGGCCTTCAAAATTCCCAGTAATAATAAAAGTTCAGGTTAGATTTTATGGGATGCATATATTTTTTTATACAATTATCATTTTGAATCAAAGCCTTATATCACTATATATAACCTAATATATTCTAAAGTAATTGTATATACCTCTGATTAGTGTTATTATATAACTTTAGGTTGACAAGTCATCTAGTGGTATCTAGTGTAACTTATAGTGATGAAATAAAACTTGACAACCTCTAATAACCATTATACAAATTATAGCAACACAATGTACTACAAGTGGTGTTATATACCTTAATTTAGGTATATTGAAGAGGTACTATCTAACCTCAAAATTTGTTTCGGTGCTAAAAATTGTGTTAGAGCCAAATGTCTTTCAAAATTGTACAAACGAAAGAATCTGGCCGCAAGTTGCCCTCTTTAACTATTGTGCCCTCAGCGCGGGAAAGGAGCGGAACTTTATTCTGGCCTCACAACAACAAAAAAGGGACTTCTTCCCAAACTGGTAATAAGAAATGGCAATTCGAGGCCGGAAAAAAATTGGGTGCCCCAGCCCAGTACTATTTCCTAATTCAGAAGGAGGTATTTTTTTTACATCGTTATGATATCCTAAACTGGTACTGCTCCTCAAATTGATAGCAATACTAGCACAGAGTTAAGAATTTTTGTAAAATTTTTCGTAACTTTGCGACGAAAAGAAGTGCTGTATTTAATTTTCTTCCAATTTCTCAACATATTTAGTACCAATCAGTATACTTCGGATATAATACAAAAATAAAAGTGCCTTTATTTTTCAAAAAGAAAGAAACGATCGTTACCAACATGATCACCAAAAGTTTTATAACGTAATCACGCGAACACTGCTCTCTCCAAGTTTTTATTGGGGTGATCGTAACACTACTAGATAACTCAGGATACATCAGTTATATTGAAGAGGTTCTGACAACCTTTATATACCTTCCTTATAAATACATTAGTAACCATTACTACAAGTTCTTTAAAAATATATAACTTCATTATATTACTAGAGTTTACAGTTGTGTAATAAAACCTTTATAAAACTACATTACTACAAGTGAGAATATAATACTTCTTATATAATCCCGTTAACATTATATTTCCTTTATATAACTAGGCGTTACTATAAGTTACGAAAATTGTTTATTGGGTTTGAACTTTTCACGTTGAATAATGTCGCTTACTGATTTTCTAATAATACCTGGATTATTCCTCGCAGCCTTCCTCTATTCTTTGAAGCAGTGTTGATGTCTTAAGAATACACCTTGTATCTCAGGTATCCCCATACAGCATAATCCACTGGGTTAAAATCTGGGGATCTTGAAGACCAGTTATGCGGTCCACCCCTTCCTTTCCACATATTAGGAAAGTTATCATCATGATGAAAATGTAATCTTCGAGTATCTTCATCCTATAGTAAAACTGGTAACATATTTTGAATAAAATCAAAATATTCGTTTTATTATTTGGTTCAATACTTCTCAGCAGCTATATCAGAAATCAGAAATCATTTATTCATCACAAAAGAATGCACAGTGAGGTGGAAACTACAGAATGTGTAACTTTTCGGACTAAAAAAGATATACAAATATATATAATAGTATATTCTGTAACAAGGTTGGAATGAGAATTTGACACGAGTGGAGGATGCGAGCGAGCGAATGCGAGCGTGAGGAACCACGAGTGTCAGATTTTCATTCCAACAGAGTAACAGACTGTACTTTCTCCACGGCCACAGAAAGTAGAAATTAAATATAGCAAAATGAAACCTCAATCTCTCAACATTGTGTAGGTAGTATTTTTATATTCAAGCTTGGATTTTTGCGGTAGCAAATTTTGAGCTATATTGTCGGCATATTTTTTATTTCTGGAGGAATATTTTCAAATTCTACATCTGAATCGTTTGATTTTCTTTTCCTTTTTAATAAATTCAAAGTTTTTACAAACCACGTCAACTAATACTGACAGTTAATTTGACATTCATGGCAAACCTTGTTTTTGTAAACAATCACGGAATACAGATACTATCTCTAGTGATAGAATGTAATACATATAAAATACATAAGAGACAAATGTTTCAGAATTTTCTTTGAATCTCAAGAGCGGGAATGTTTCTTTTCTGTTATTATAAGTGGTTTCAGAATAACTACATTCAGTAGTGGCCGTGGAGAAAATACATTTAGCGTTTTACATAGGGTGGTCCTTAAGTAGTACATAGAAGTATGGTATATTCCTCACTTTAAAATATTACGATTTGAACCAACTTGCTCTAATAAAATGTTGCTAATAACGAATAAACAGTGTGTTAAAGGTTAAATTTTAATATTTATTTTTTGCAATAACTTTGGCATTTTTGGATATGTATTGTTACGTACTATCTTTTGTGTAAAAGAGAAAAATTACTTTTGTTCAATATTTAATTTCGTTATTTTATTTATTTTGAATTTTGGTTTTAGTACATAACCTATTAAATTACTGTTCATTTTTTATTGCCTTCTGTCGCAATCTCGGACAGAATGTAATTATTTGTTGTTGATAATTTTGGCCGCCATCTACTTTTCAGTAGAAAAATTGAGAGTCTTAATCCCAGGTAGTGCTTCAGCTATCGGCCGCGTGATTGTAAAAATCGATAATAACGATTCAGTAAATATGAAAACATTTATTAATAGTCATAAAATAATGGTTAACCTTTTAGTTTTTGTGAGAATAAGAGTTGTTTACCAGAATAAGGTAAGCGTAATAAATTTCTTATTTATAAAATCAACAATTAATACAAATCTTATAATTACTCTCTTACCTTATTCTTATCTAAATTATTTAGTTATTAATTGAAATATAATCTAACCTAATTAAATAAAATATATATAAAATGGCATTTTTTTATTTTGAAACGTTTTTAAATATCGATATTTAATATTGTGAATTGGGTTCTTGATTTACAAAATATAACCTCACTTAATTTGACAGGTAAATTTCTTTTAATTTTTATCTTCAATTAGTATTGCTTTGATTTTAAATTTTTTTGTTTTTATTACGAGCACCAATGAGAACAGTTCAAGAATTTTTATCAAAAGCCTCGCTTGACAGCGAAAAGTAGTTTTTATAAACCATCATATCACGGCTCTCTAGATTAAAATTTGACAGTATTTACTTATATTAAATTTACACACAGACTTTTTAAGTTCGTCATTATCGATTTCTAAAATTCTATACAACTTTATTATTACTGCCTTTTTTACAGTAATGCTTTAATTTTAGAAGTCCCAACACTTTATTTTCCCAATTTATTGTATTTCCCCTGAATTTAAATTAATCATATTGATACATCATGATATTAAATTTCTTTTTATTCAAACAAATTTAAATATCCTAAAATTGTTGGTGAAAATCTCTTATGGGATTAACGTGTTAAAATCTGACATCTAGAATTTTATATTTTCTTTTGCAATTGCTACGTTAAAATTATTTTCAAACATTATTTTCGAAATTACATTTTGTCCTGTGATTTATTGAAGTAAAATAAATAGTTATTTAATGGTATTAATAAAATTATTTGTTTAATTTTTTCTTTGCGTATTGAACATAAGTTGTGTATTCTCTTTAATTAGTTAGTCAACTTAGTCAACCGTTACAGTATACATAAAAATTTGGAACGGGGGGTACGACAAATCATAATCTGGTACCTACTTCGATGTAATTTGTAGGGGGTGCTCGTTAGGCCACATTTGTGGCATACATGTGCGATAAACTTTTTTGCTCTTTAAGTTAGCGCTATTTTTGTAGAAGAATATTAAAACCACGTTATTTTAATAGAAAAAAGAATAGCGCTTAAACTTAAAGAGCAAAAAAGTTTATCGCACATTTATGTCACGAATATGGCCTAACTAGCGGCCTCTACAAATAACATCGAAATAGGTACCAGATTATGATTTCTCGCGCCCAAAAAGCCCCAGTTTCAATTTTTTTTGTATACATATCCAAAAACGTTAAAGTTATTGCAAAAAATAAATCTTAAAATTTTATCATCCTATATCTTCCTTATTAGCAACATTTTATTAGAGCAAGTTGGTTCAAATCGTAGTATTTTAAGGTGAGGAATCTACCAAACTTATATGTACACGGTGGCCAAATAAGAATGTGAGGTACTGTATCTGGGAAACTATCCATCGTAGAGGCTTGCGAAAAAAAAGCGGCCCAGAGGAAAACCTGGAAAATATTTTCAAATTTCTAAAATGGCCGCTAGGGGGCGTAACTGCAATCTTGAATCTAAGAAAGAGATGTTTCTGTGAATTCCGCTATATTAACCTAACAAAAAAATACATGATCTTTAAAGTAGAGGATAATCTGAATCTGAATGTTTGGCAATTTTTGCTGCATCTCTAAAAATAAAGTGGTGGGGGGTATTCAAAAGTTTCAGTAAAAAACACCCTGTATATTCGAAACGTTTGAGCCGATTTAACAACCTTGGGCTAGTTGAAAAGAGCTATTCTTGGGCTAAAAATGCTATAATATTTGAAGTTTTGTTAGTTTCATATGTCGCCGCTAGAGGGTCTTTTTCGACATTTCGACAGAAATAGTTAATTTTCTCAAAAAAATTAAATGCATTCGTATGATTTCTTTTTCATGAAAAAGTAGCTAAATGATGCCTAAACAAGCTCGCGAAAACCGCATCTCGGTATCTTGTTCCTAACCTAAAATTTAGGCCAAAGAAAATTTTATACGGAAATCTCTTAAATTTTTATTTTTTAAACTAATTAATTCCTTTTGTTATGTAAGTTGTGGCCCTAAAAAGGATCGAATTAAAAAAGAAAGGTTTTTAATGTCCCCGTAAATGCTCGAAATTCTGAAGCCTCTCATGGGTAGAGAAAACTGCAGCTTCAATTTCGGCTCTCGGTATGTTACGTAATGCATTACGAATCCGATTTTTCGTATCTCTCTGGTCGTAGGTTGAGTCTGAAAATTCAAGACAAGTTAAGTCTGGTGATCGCGCAGGCCATGGAAACAGACTTCCTCTTCCAATCCAACGCTGTTGTAATACTACATTAATATGCTCTCACACAATAATGGAGAATTTTTATTTCTAATTCTTTGGATCGATGAAGCCACCTTTAAAATCTGCACAATATGCATTATTGGTCTGAAGAAAATCCGCATTGGTTGCGTAAAGTTCAGCACCAAGGACGTTGGAGTTTAAATGTGTGGTGTGGCATACTGGGAGGCAGAATTATTTTTTTTTAGCAATCCCTAAGTGGCAATATCTTTCTTCACTTTTTGGCCAATAAATTACCGTTGTTGTTGGAAGATGTTTCACTAGAAACACGTCAAAACTTGTTTTTGCAGTTGAATGGTTGCCCAGCACATTATTCTATTATTGTGCGAGAGCATATTAATGCAGTATTCCAACAGTGGTAGATTGGAAGAGGAAGTCTGTTTCCATGGCCTGCGCGATCACCAGACTTAACTTGTTTTGATTTTCAGACTCAACCTACGACCAGATACATATGAAAAACCGGATTCGTTAATGCATTACGTAACATACCGAGAGCCAAAATTGAAGGTGCAGGTTTGTCTACCCATGAGAGGCTTCAGCAATGCATAGAGCGTGATGATCAGCATTTAGATCATTTACGGGGGCACTAAAAACTTTTCTTTTGTAAATCGGTCCTTTTTAGGGCTACAACTTACATAATAAAAGAAATTAATTAGTTTAAAAAATAAAAATTTAAGGGATTTCCGTATAACATTTTCTTTGGGCTAAATTTTAGATTAGAAACAAGATACCGAGATGCGGTTTTCGGGAGCTTGTTTATGCATCATTTATCTAATTTTTCATGAAAAAGAAATCATACCAATGCGTTTAATTTTTTTGAGAAAATTAACCATTTCTGACGAGATGTCGAAAAAAGCCCTCTAGCCGCAACATCTGAAACTAACAAAACTTAAAATATTATAGCATTTGTAGCCTAAGAATAGCTCTTTTCAACTAGCCCAAGATTGTTAAAATCGGCTCAGCCGTTTCCAATATACAGGGTCTTTTTTACTGAAACCTTTGAATACCCCCCACCACTTTATTTTTAGAGATATAGCAAAAATTGTTAAACAAAAAGGGTTCAGATTATCCTCTACTTTAAATATCAGGTATTTCTTTGGTAGGTTAATATAGCGGAATTCGCAGAAACATCACTTTCTTAGCTTCAAGATCGCAGTTACGCCCCCTAGCGGCCATTTCAGAAACTTGAAAATATTTTCCAGGATTTCCTCTTGATCGTTTTAGTGATGACTTTTTTTCCGCAAGCCTCTACGATGGATGGTTTCCAAGATACAGTACCTCGCATTCTTATTCGGCCACCCTGTACAATTACTTAAGGACCACCATGTATAAACAACATTTAGCGTTTTATATATAAAAATTTTTAAATATTAAACGATAAATAAAAACAATTTCTTTTTTTTTCACCAAACATTTACTTTCAGTATCAAAATTTTTTCACTCGAACACTTAAAAATGTGATATACAGGGTGTTGTTTTGATAGTTTTAATATGTTTCAATTATTCCTAAAGCCAAACATGGATTTTCATATCTCTCAAAAATGGAAAAAATATACTGAGTGACTGAAAAGTTCTGGCCAAATGATTAATTAGGCCTAATCCTGTTATGAAAGCCACGAGGCCCTTTATACATATATGGGTTATTTAGAACTGACCTTTACCTACCTTTAAAATATTTCCCATAACTTACGAAACATCCTGTATATACAAACGTAGGAAAGTTGGTAGTTGGGGAGGTAAATGAGGGGTGTTTTTTGGAACTATGTTACGATAGGATATTTATTACATTACAAAATGGAACTAAAATAAATTTTGTCAAGATTGATGTGAAATTCTGCCAAATTAACAATTTTTTTCATCTTCCATTTTAGCACGCACTTGATACCAAACATCACATATTTCATATTTTTTTCCAACGGGTATCTTAGAAGTTTTACGAGATTAGATACTTTCTCTTCTCTTTCTAGTTTTGATGAACAGATAACACTATCCTGAAATACGTCTATGGATTAAAGATTAAATAATCTATATCCAAAACACATTTCTAATTTTCAAACAAGCGCTTTAAAATCAAAAACTATTCTGAATGAAAATGTACGCAATGTAATTTGTTTATAGATGTGCCGTTTACTTTTATAGGTGCTTTGAAATTATACAGCTATTCTCTTCCAACTTCCAGGTAAAACACAACTTACATAATCCAACCCTGTCATTTACGCAGCTTATAAGTAAATACTGCTGTCAGTTTTATGTATTTTTATTGTTAAAATTAAAACAGTACATAAATGTCAAATAGTGCATGCTGTTGACTTCGTCTCGAGCTGCAAACTTCCTGCCTCGTTCAACAAATATGCTTTTTGCAAGTGTAGCACACAACATTTTTTCTACGATCGAATTAAATCTGTTTTTATTTCAAATTTTATTGAATAGTATTTTAGAATACAAGAAATATTACGAAAACTTAGGAATAGTTCTAACAATAAATGAACAGTTATCATTATATCTAACGATAATTTCATTAAAATAGTTCAATTTTGATGTCGCAGTTAGAGTAATTTACAATGGTAACCGATGAACAAACTTCATACTTTTTACTTAAACTCCCACTATCAGACGCCATCCATAGCTAACTATGAATATGCTTTCGTTATTAACAAGATTTGGATTAATCAAAACTACAGTAAAAAATGTTTCTTTTTAATATCAAACAATAATATTTTGAATAATATTTAACAAGTTTATAAGTGTACTCAAATTACACTGATAAAAAAATTGTTTATGTACAATTCCTATTACCTTTTGAATTCTGTAAAAATACTATGGAATTTCTAGATTTATTGTGTAATTTTACTATGATTTCTTCATTAAGGCCGCCGATGAGTCGGGCTAGGAAAACTAATGCGACAGAGGAGCCACCAGTTATTTTCATGAATATTTATTCGAGACACAAACCCCGCATACGAAAATTGTTATCAAAATTAATTTCTACTACAAAAATTTAGGTGTCCCTAGAAACATCTTACGATTTTAAACATGCAATAGTAGGAGACGTACGGTATTGAAATTGCAGATACGATAAGCAAGAAAATTAAAATTACGTATGTCTGTTTAGCAGATGGACTGGCAAGCCGTCTGCCAAGCATTTAACGGTTTATGATAGTTATAAAAATATAAAATCTTCCGTATTGTAAATAATTTAAAACAAATATTTTATAAAAATTATTTAAAAACTACTTGATATTTATTAAAAAAAATAAGAGCAAATTTTCACAATTTAAATATATAATGACACGTAAACATCTTGTGATTTTTCTTTTAAAAATTAACAAAATATAGTTATTTATGCAATAAGTATGCAAAGTTGCATTTTTTTGACGAATGTGACTAATGTCGCATGAGCCGAAGGCGAATGTGAATATCATAAAAAAAGGACTTAACTTAAGAATTATACACACTATTTTTTCTACTACCGTATATAATGTCCACTAAGATCAGAAATACAAAAGTTATTTTACGCACTCTAAAGGAACATTTACTAACTCATACATATGAGAAGAAGTTCCAATGCAACATTTGTGAAAAATCATTTACTCAGAAAGTCAATCTAAGGACCCATTTATTAACTCATACAGGTGAGAAGAAATTCCACTGCAGCATCTGTTATAAATCATTTATACTGAAACAGAATTTAGAAAAACATTTACTAATACACACTGGTGAAAAAAATTTCACATGCAACATTTGTGAAAAATCAATTACTCAGAAGGACTATCTAAATAGACATTTATTAACTCATACAGGTGAGAAGAAATTCCACTGCAGCATCTGTTATAAATCATTTACTCTGAAACATAATTTAGAACATTTACTATTACACACTGGCGAAAAAAATTTTAAATGCAACATTTGTGAAAAATCATTTACTCATAAGTACCATCTAAAGAGACATTTACTAATTCATATGTGTGAGAAGTTCAAGTGCAATATTTGAGATAAACCATTTAATAAGAAGGGCCGGTTAAACAAATATTTACAAACTCATAAAGGTGAACAGAATGTAAAGTGCAACATTTGTGAAAACCCAATAACTCATAAAAGTATTATAAAGAAACATGTACTAATTACGATAAAGAAATTAAAATAAACTTTTTATTTATTTTATTTGTTTTATTTTGAATTGAATTGAAAATATTATACAAAATGAAAATAACTAAATATTTTGTGTTGTTTTTAATAAATTCTTCGAATCTCTGAACGCAAACATGTGTATTGAATTTCCTTTTCCAACCGCCATTTTGAATTTACTCGTCCGCCATCTTGATTTAATTAATACCTGCTATCCCCGCGGAAGAAAATGTCTTACCAAAAATTATTTAAAATATTTATCATTTAAATTAACTTTTACATACCCTATTATTGTTATTTTTCAATATAAAATTATTTACGTTTTATTCTAGAATAATTAAAAAATATTTGCAAGTTTAGGTTTGTCAGTTTTTTGTTGAGAATATGGAAATAAAAAGTATTCATAATATAGTTATGAGTATGTATTATTTTATGTTTTTAATAAAATACCATCCTTTATAATATTTTTCATTTAATTCCTATTTTTCAAATTAGTAATTTTTATGAGTACCCCTGTAAATAAAAAATCAGCACATGACATCCGATACAGCCGCTCAAAATCAAATTAAATTGATCGTATCACTTTTTTAAAGAAAATACCAACCTTTATAGTATTTTTCATTTAATTGGTATTTTTCAAGATACCCCTTACCCGCCACTGTATCTCGGAAACTAGTCATAGGAACTCTTTGGGCCCATGAGACATTTTGATCAGAAGGTCGATATCTACAATATACTAAAATTTTATCAAATTCGTACATTGTTGGAAATCCCATTAAAAATGTGCCTCCTCCTTTGAATAGAATCGATTTTTTTTCTTTAACAAATATTTAATCATAAATTGTCACCGGAATTACGAGCACCTGCCAATTTCAAAAAAATCATTCGGGCGTCTGGAAGTGGGTGAAATAGTATATTACGACGATGATAAATCAGTCAAAACAAGCTTCTTATATCATTTATATATTTATGATGCCAATAAACAATCTCCAAATCATAAAAACAACAGGACTTCTTTTCATTTTACCTAAACTTGATCCTTGTACGTTATCAAAATTATCTTTCCCATTTCATTCTCAACGGTACTCGCAATTCTGAATGAATTCTATCGTGGCGGCCACTATTTGAAAACAGCTGAACTAAGAAATCAATAATAATGTTGGTAAAGTAGACATTATTTACCGCTTTATATTCAAATTTGTCAAATAATAGCATTTTTGTAATACAAACAGATCTCCTTAACTAAATTGTCTGTAGATTCGCTTTGAATGGGAGGATGAACTATTTTCTTGGGTATATATGTTGAAATGAGACAAAAACATAAATTCCCCTATTTTCCTCAATTATTAAAAAAAAATAATTCAATTTTCAGAATAAAATGAAGCTCGATATATTTACTATATTTTTCAACCCTTTTTGAGATTACCCACCAAATTTGAGCTTTTTAAGTCATACCGTTCCTGAGTATACCTTGTATTACAAACACACAACACTGAACGGCGGCCTTAATCTGTGAATTTACTTGGTATGAATTCACAGTGACATTTAAACACATAATATAAAGAAACATAATTTTATTCAGAATAAGTACAATTATTATATGAAAAATATCAATACACTAATGTAAATACTAACTTCTTAATGAAATTGAAAACCTTCTTTTTAACGGCTGACACTTTTCTTGAATCTTACGGAACATTCTCTGTATGAATTCCATAGTTGTAGGTTGAGATAAATCCTTGAGGTATTTTATAATCAAAATGAAGAAATTTTCTTATCCATTATTATTTATATTTGTCTTTTCCAGATATACAAAATAAAGTGTCGTAGTTGGTTTCTAATCTAGAAAATATTGATAGCATTAGTGATACAACATTTGTTGTGGACTCTAGAAAAACTACAATTTCATACAATTGAATACTCACCTGCTTGGAATACAAATAAATATTACTTGGGTTAGGAAGAAAAACAATATTACTGCGTTCCAATCTCTCGTAACCCTCAACTAATTTACCTAACATCAGCTTTCCTCTGAGACACCGAGTTCTAAAAATAGAAATCCGATATTGCGCAGTTCAGGTCGTGGGGTATTCACATAACTAAACCTGTACAATTTCATTCACAGAATGAATTCTGTAAATCAGTAATGTTCACAATGTATTTTCACGTTGGCCGTATTTTTCACATACATTATTCTGTGAATAATTTTACAATGTACTTTTGAGGCTTATATAATGTAAAACGTAGGTCACATAGTATATTTTATGAAAAATACCATACTTATCAAGTTTTCTCACAACCATGTTTTAGAGTGTACAAGAAAAAAAGGTTTTCTTCAGATGGAACTACTAATTATAGAGTATCAAAGCACTTTTTTGCAATAGTGCAACAAAGTAAGTTACTTTTTGCACTAGTGCAACAAAGTAAAACTTTTATCACAGTTGAGAGTGCAAAAAGTAGTAACTTTTTGCACGATCGTAGAAAAAATAAATTATAGTTGTTTTGTTTAAGTTTTTATAGGAAAATTTCAGACGTGGGAAGTTCATCGAAAAAACTGCAAGAACTACGCTATAAAACGTGATTCGTCAGATTTGAACCCTTCTTATCCCAACCTGGAGAAATGACTCGGAGGAAAGAAATTCAACACCAATGAGAAAGTTATTGCTAAAACCAACGCTTATTTTGAGGTTTTTCAATAATTTGAATAAAAATACTGGAAAATGTTAAGTACTTTTACCGATCTAACCAACACATAAATGTTAACTTTTTTTTAACCTTTGTTTGTTTTATTTTGCAGACTTTGTTTTGTATTGATTATCAACCGGTGTTTTGAATTTGAAAATTATGTTCAATTACTTATATATACATACAACTTTATCTAACCGTGGTTTTACATTTAATTTTAGTTTTTGATATTCCATGGAAAGTTTGTCGTACTCTAGTTATACTGTATTACTTTGCTTTTATAAAATTATTACCAGCGCACGAAAACTTTACAGCCGTTCTATATAGCAAATTAAAAACCACCACTTGTTCGTAGAACTGCAAAAGTTTATTGTTGTTATATAGGGTGTTTTTCAGAAGTTTTAGCTCAATTTTTAATTCAGTTTTCCTCGATTTTATTTATAAATATGCCTCATTAATTTTGAGAATCCTAAAAAGTTTATTAGGTATCTGGAGTATTAATATTACTCCTATATGAAATTAAATTCTTTTTGATGCTTAATAATGAATTTTGTTTTTGTCGGACAATATACCATACGTTACAAGACACTTTATGTGGTTTATATATGGGACACCAACGCACTTTGATTTTACTGTAAGCGAATATTTAAACCGCACATTTCCAAGTAGGTGGATAGGTCGAGGATCCTAAGTCTTTACCTCTTTTAGAGTAAAATGGAGCCATGCTCCATATTCCATAAACCACACGACTTGTCGCAAATTAAGTGGCGTATCGTCCAATAATTCAAGTAAATTGTTTTGGAAATAGATTGCACATTTAAATTTGGTGGTAGCTTGAAAAGTCCTAGAATAAAATAGCCAAGAGTGGTTAGTTATCCAGTTAAAACCTCTAAGACATGTAAAGTTAGCTTGATCGGTGAATAAAATCTTCTTTAAAAAGGCTCTGTTGTTATTTTATTTACCAAGAAAAACCTAAATACTCTTACTTGATAAACTACATAATTTGAAGAAAATAAAATATATATAAAAGAGGAAATTGTTTTCAATAAAATTTCAATTTTATATTTATTAATTTTTTAGGAAATATTTCAATAGGTAACCTCAAAAAATTACCATTATTGCATTATTTTGTCTACACTCACACACCTTTATGATTTTTTTCATATTTTTAAAATGAAGCAAAAAATAAAAATTAAATAAACTCACTTTTTGACGCCCCCACAAGGGATTGGTGAGTTTTTGGTAAAATATAGGAATGTCTAGATGTACTAAAACCTTCATAGCACAATTAGTACTTTCATTCACAATAATTTGAAAGAGAAAAGTTATTCCGCTACCAGTACTAATAATTTCTGACTTTTGGTAAACTAAATCTGTTCCCTGATACCTTCATCATATCAATTTGTGTTGGTGTAACGAGGTCCGACTTTTTCCTAGTAGGGGAGAGTGGGGGAATTGGGAACACAACTTCTAACGCTCAAAAATAATAGAGAAAAGTTATAAACTAAATCAACTTTTATTGCTACATAAAATATCTAATTAGTTGTCATAAAAAATCTTAAAAATTTACGTTTTAATAAAAATATAAACAAAAACAAAAACAAAACACACTGTCGTTCCTATTTACCCGATTCCCTAGTAAGTGAAATCATCCCGCGAGGGAAATGGGAGCGGTATGGGGCAATTAGGAAAAACGGTTAATCACGACATTTATCACACACATAACCTCTACTAGTCTCACCGGAAGTACATTGTTCATGTGTCCAGAGTTGGCAAACGGCGCACTGAATCCAATCTTCTTTCGGTGGAGATTGATACTTTTCGTTGCACATTATGCGGTAAAACTCTTCTTCGGTTTCTTCTTCTTGGAAAACTTTCTTCAAATTTTTGACTCCTTTACCCTTGATTCGTGGCTTCTTTGGTATGATTTCTGGTGATCTTTTGGTATTCTTTTCTAATCTTTTAGCATTTTTCTCACTTCGTTTTATCTGGTTTTCTTCTAATTGAATTTTTATTGGTGTGCTGGATAAAATCTGAGAGTGCTTCTTATTTTGTCGCTTAGAAGTAGTTTCTGTTTTGGGAATGACAGGGACATTGATGATTTCGGCAAGAGGCACAGGAGTGGATGGAGTAGGAGTATTAATGGTAACACTCAAATCATTTTCATTTTCAGGAGCAGAACTAGAATTATGTGTTAGTATTTGACTCTGCCTAACAGTATTAATGGACTCATTTAAACTTTACTCAGCTGCGGTTTCATGAACATCACATTCTTGAGTCTGACTGGTGTGACATTGATACATTGATACCGTGTTATCGAAACTGTCTTTAAATTTATCAGGATCAATAGGATAAATTACAGCAGCCCTAAATCCACTGATAGCCTTGTTTATGTTAGCTGTTTTGTTGCACGCTTTTGTAAAAGGTTCTCTAACCTCATATTGGCTTATTCTTTGCAAGGGTTGTTAACCATGTAGAGTCCACATTCCTTATTGTATGCCATCTTCAGTGAACTGAAAATTGTAAGATCCAGTGGCTGCATTTTGTGAGATACTTGGGGTGGCAAAGGAAGAACTTGCAGGTTGTGTTTTCGGAAAAGCTTGTATGTTCCCAGGCTGATATGACTCTCGTGATTATCGAGTATTAAATAATACTAGTTCCTCTTTAGTAGGTTTTACAAAAGAAATGAAGTGTTTCAAGTAGTCAATAAATATGGACTCATTTATCCAACCGGAATCAGAAACTGTGGCAGTCATGTCGCTGTTACAGCCTTTAATTAACAGTCCGTTCATTCTCTTTCTTTTGAAGATAAACATGGAAGGTACATATATTTGATATCTGTTTTACACCTTTTGGAGCCAAAAATTTGTAATTTTTTTGAACTGTGCTAATGCCGGTTTCATCAATATTAAAAATACGATGACTAGGTATATTGTCTTTTTCTTAGATCGTTCTTAGTTGATCAAAAAACAGATTTACTTCGGTGGCATTAAAAGCTATTATTCTATTAAATGAAGTAGCTTCTGGAATCCGTAAGCAGATGCAAGGATGTCGAAACATAAAGCCATAGTACCAGTCTTTGCCTGCCTGCTGGGTTTCTTTGTTAAAATTGTATTGCAGTTTGTTACCTTTGTGGTATGCAGAGTCGCATCGCCCAGTATATTATAATATGTAGTTATTAGTATTAGTGTAAGGTCAGGTATTTATATATATATATATATATATATATATATATATATATATATATATATATATATATATATATATATATATATATATATATTATATTACGTGAGATAGGAAGGTCGACGAACCAACACGTAGATAATTTATGTTATTAATTATTATTATTATATAATTATATAATTATTATATAAAACGGTCAATGTCAATCTTCCTATTCATTATTGAATTCGATTAAGATTCATGTTACTGTATTATACTTGTTAATATATCCTACCACTAGTATGGTTACAGTTATTTACCACTATCATTAAACGTCCTTAACGAAGGACATCACACCTTCAGCATATCGAAAAGCAAATCTACGTAATGAATTTGGAGTTATGCCATAAAAAGACTTGCAGCAATCAAGTATGTATTTTTCTAATTCGTCCTCTTGCTTTTTATTAAATACCGCGTGCCGACCTTTTTTTGGAGTCTTCAATTCGTTTTGTTTTAGTTGCTTAAATAATTGTTTTTGGTATTTGGTAGCAGCTTGGCCCAATGTGAGCTTTTTACTTTTAACATCTTCGATTGCATGACGAAGATTTTCAATTTGGTATTTTGTTTCAGTCTTTCGTACGTAATTTCGAGGCATCTGAAACAATTTGTAATGTTAAAAAATTTTTACACAATCAACCAGCTGTAGTATGGGCAATTAAGAACGCTGTTCCCAATTGCCCGAAGTAGTCAATATATATCAAAATGGCCGCCACTCTCAACAGCATTTTTAGTTAACTTCAATTTACGTCGGATTTGAAAACAGATAGTGCGTACATGATAGTAACTAAATATGGCGTCTTTGAACTCAAAAATATGATACTTACATCTATTATAACAGGCGAGAAAAATTATATCAAAAATACAAATAAAATTGTTCGACTTACCGTGACAGCACCCATGCGTCCTTTCACTGTCACTGTTGTGTAGGCACTGAGTGGCACTGCATGCAGCAATTGAATTGGTTGGAGATGGTGTAGTGCGGGGGGATGTAGTACTTATCTAGCTGTTCCCAATTACCCGCCGTTCTCAATTACCCCACCCTCCCCTACAACATTGTCTTCTATTGTTTCTTCTCCTTCGCTTTCCGAACTGAAGCTATCCCTAACGGACACTAGGTCCAAAAACCCCCCCAGCTTCACTGGGTACCAAACCGTCCATAACAATAAATCCCAAACTTGCCAAGGGAATGCCATTCTAATCAAGAATTCCATTCCCTACAACAATCATACACTCCCTACTCATCTAGCAGACCTGGTCGTAATAGCAATTGATCTTCCAATGGACAATCCATTAACAATTATCTCCTACTACAACCACCCAGGCCAAATAATCTCCTCCTTATTGATAGAATACCTATCATCATTTCCTAGAGCCATTTTGCTTGGAGACCTGAACTCCAGACATATCATGTTTGGAGATCATGCCTCCAATCCAAATGGCTACAGACTAGCCAATCTGCTCATCGATCTCCCCGTCTTCAGAGCATCCAACACTTGTCCGATCTATTTGTCCCACAATGGATCTTCTATCAATGATCACATCCTACTCACAGACTCCTGTACGGGACTGGTTGATGATAGTTGCTTCATTGGAGAGACAATCACTTCTGATCACCTCCCTTTGATGTTATATAAAGGAGGAAAACTCCTATAGCAGGGAATTAGGAAGATGAAATGTCCTAGAAAAATGTAATATATACCAACAGAAAATAAATAATAAACTAAAAAAAAAAAAACTGAAGCTAGATGTATCTTCAGTCATATAATCCTCGTCACTGCTGTTGTTGTTAGTCAAATGTTCAAGTAATTATTTAGACATTTTTCTGCGTCCCTCTACCTTTATAGATCGTTTTTGTAAGCCAGAACGTCCAGCTGGATGATCTATATTTATATATCAAACAACACCAACTTAAAACAGAGTTTTAGAAACGGACGCTAGAAAATTTTGTAAACAAGCATAGGTATTTAATTATAACGTAACACCCCTCTATACATAAAACCTACTATACAATGACAGATAACATCCTGATCATACATATAGGTGTATTTGGCGTCGTAGATGTGTTAGGCAGCCAACTTCTTCTGTAAAGATACGGCCAAATTTTACTTATGTTTGTTTCTACATATTATCTCTCAACTACAATTTGGGAAATATTAATATACGAACCAGAAGTTGCTTTATCATCGAGAAAACACTCAACACGTATAAGTTACCTATAAATAAAGAACTATCAAATAGATCAAAACTGCAAGAAAGTTTCTTTTAGTGCTTTCAAGACAGGTCAAACTAGGTTATTCTGAAAGGACATAGGAAAACTGATTTTTAAAGTGCAATATGGAAATATTACGTAAAGTTATAAATAATAAGCAAAATGTATGTAAAATAAAATACTTAGAATAGAAATCTTTGACCGCCGAAAGGTGCCATTGGCTTCATTGTGCGGCGTTTGAATTTTATTCCTCAAACAACAATAAGCACAGTGATAGGTGGAAAATAAATTGAGTTAAATTTTTAAATAAAGGGTCCGTATTGACTGAGTTGTTATCATTCTTCCCCGTTCTTCGACTCACTTTTATAGGTAAATTTAAATTACAATAAATTTAAATAAAATATAAATCTCGTAATCAGACGCGCTCAGAAATCCATTTATTTTTATGAATTGATATGAATTTTACGAGAAATTCTCTTTTATCTTCATCTCCACACAATCCAAACGTCGGCTATGATATTTTTTACGATCACCATGGCCTAACTCATGTTAAAATTACCACTATAATTCCCGAATTTTATTAAGACAGCTCGACCCTCTATTTGAATATTTTGTATGTATTAGAAGCATTCTCTCGCCTTAAATTATATTGTAGCAGTCAAAAATAGTTAAGCACTTGACATTGGCGTCCTTTAACAAGCGGCCACCTGTGTTTTTTTAACTGGTTTTAAATGGTTTTGAGATATCTCAATCTGGAACTCTTAATATCTTTCTTGAATGAGATTCTTGATTTGATCTAATCGCATCTTAGATATCATCTCGTTCACTTTTAGTTTCTTCTCGGACTCAATTGTCGGAGACTGGAATGAAGATGTTGGTGATTTAATCATTGATGACTAGTAATTTCAGTGGATATAAAAAAGGAAATAATAAATAAGACAACTAAAAAATCATCAACATAAGTAGATAAGTGGCATCCAAGTTATTTCTGATATCGAAACTATTAATTTTATACAGAGCTTGTTCTAGTGATCTTCAGTTAGGTATTTACTACTTTTTATTTATTTTATAAATTTAAATATTAAACTACAACGTGGTATTGATATTTAGTGATCTAGTTCACCTCGAAACTATGCTTATGTTTCGTCGTTTCTATAATATTAATTGAACGCTTTTTTAATAAAGTTTTTTATCCCATTTTCTTCATTTATGCAATTTACATATTCCCTGCGAAAAACGCACATTTTCATATATCCAGGTCACTCAGTAAAATATGTTTTACTTAAAATATTTCCAAGAAAACTTTAACTTGTCATTGTAGAAAGCAATGTGTGAAGAGTTAAAGATTAAACTAAAAAATCCACATATTAATAATAATGCAAAACGAGTCTATCAAGCAGAAATTGAGATCCACAAAAGACAAGCAAATACATTTTACAAAAAAAAGCAGGAAGTGGAATGCAAGGATTGCATTTGATTATGCTAAATTTACCACTACCACATATTCCAGTGCAGGAGGTTTTTTTATTTGCGCAGACTATGGATATATGAGTTTTGCATATATGATCTGAAAACTGGTAAATCAGTATTTTATCTTATTGTTCAGGAGTCGCTAACAAAGGTCCCAACGAAGTGGTCACCTTTGCGCTGGATTACATCAGAAAAAATGTTGGCAATGATGCTGAAGAGCTGCACCTATTTTCAGATCATCGAACATCCGGCTCCATGATATAATCCGGCTAGAAGGACCATGTTATAATCCGGCTCGAAGGGTCATGTAGAGTTTCAATAGGCTTTTGATTGTTACTCTACCAAAAATCGTAACCTTGTCTTAAGTTGTTGCTAGTTTCAAAATGGACTGTATCTTGAAATTGAAAGCTATCTCCTTGTATCACACTTTCTTGAAATTTTATATTAACGATAAAAATTTTTTTTAACACTTTGTAGAATATAATGGTGTTGGAGGCGAATCGCTCAAGTAATTCTTTGAATTAGAAATAGGACTTTAAATTGGAATTGAGCGTTGCGGCTCTGAATTTACTTTAAAATTTAACTTGAAAAATAAACCCGCGTTGTAGCAAGGTTTACCACTACACCTATACGAGGCTACATCGGGAGAGTGTAAAAACACGGTTACAAACGTTTCTCGTCTCTCTCTGTTTCTATTTTAGGGGGTGGAATATTCCAGAAATTAATTCGTTCTAACGAATCAGGTGACTGTTTAACGCTTGGCTTGGTATAATGAAATATCATTGGCTTGCTCACAGAAATAGTTCGATGTCTTTTATCTCACTTTGTTATCGGATCTCTCATTCTGACAAGGTAAATGTGAATTAATTGAATATGTTTTGAGATTTAAGTACGTAGCGTCTGCCTCAGTGGATGCGTGAAAGGTTTTATTTTTATTTTATTTTATTATGCTTATTTGTTTTTATGTTACCCTGCTCTGTAGTGGCGGCGTCTAAAATGAGGTAAAAAGAAATATGTTAAAATTCCATTGGAATTTGAACAAACAGTTATTCTGAAAATCTTTGGATGTGTATGTATATCTAAAATGTCATTTCAAAAAAAGCATTAACCAACAATTTTCATTCAACATATCTTTATAAAAATATTTTTTAAATAAACAAATATCCCAAAAACATTTATACCTTTTATTCAGTTTCTTTAGTACCAATGATTTTTATTACGACAAACGCATTTTTGTTTATACTGTAAAGTTTAATAGCCCAGTTGTCAGACAGTTTGACCTCGCACAAAATGTGATCTCGATGAAACTTGGCACTTAAGTACTTGAAAGGGTGTAGAAAACAATACAAAAATGTTTGCTGCTCTAAAGTGTATGCTAACTTCACAATTTTGAAAATAAAATCAAAAATTTGGTTTTTCCATTATATGTCGAAAAAAAAATTATTCGAAATAATATTATAAGTTATTTTAAAAAAGAATTTGTATTACTATAAAAATTATCAAAAATAAGGAAGCAAATTCGAAAACTCTACGCGCGCCGAGCCATTGAATACAAATATTCAGGCGAGGCGTTCGGAAAATCTAATGTATCTTTGCCTAAAATATACGCAAAGAAAAAAAAAGAAAGCGTTTTAAAGAGGAGACTCTAAGCTTTCTCAGGAAGTCATTAGTTTTTAATTTTTTTTAGGAAGCTATAATTTCTAAATTCTTTTATTTTGATTTTTATAAAACTTATAAAACTGTACCTTTATCATCATTATACTTTCACTTTTGATTTAAATATAATTAAAATGATGAACATTATCTCTGTTTAATAAAAATTATGTTTTAAAATGATCATTTTTGTTACAACATTCATTCGACGCAATTTTTATTTTCAAAATAGTATTTATATAAATCAGAAATTAATATTTTTTTTTAAATAAAGTTAAAAATAATTTAGAAATTGATTTATATAAATAAATAAACATTATTTTGAAAACAAAAATTGCTTCAAATGAATGTTGTAAAAAAATGATCATTTTAAAACATAAGTTTTATTAAACAGAGATAATGTTCATCATTTTAATTATATTTAACTCAAAAGTAAAAGTATAATGATGATAAATGTTCAAGGATTTTTTTTTGTTTTGCCTCTATTAATAGATATCTTCAGTTTTATAAAAATCAGCGAGAATTTTAGAAATTATAAATTCCGGTCAAATTTTCTAGAGAAAACAAAAAAACAATTAAAACTAATGAATTTCTGAGAAAGCTTAGAGTCTCCTCTTTAAAACGCTTTTTTTGCGTACATTTTAGACAAAGATAGGTACTTTAGTTTTTCCCAACGCCTCGCCTGAATATTTGTATTCAACGGCTCGGCGCGCGTAGAGTTTTCGAATTTGCTTTCTTATTTTTAATAATTTTTATAGCAATACAAATTCTTTTTTAAAATAACTTATAATATTATTTTTTAGTAGAATTTTCCGCTCTTTCACGTGGTGCTATTGTTTTTCGAGATATAATGGAAATACCAAATTTTCGATTTTATTTTCGAAATTGTGAAGTCAGGATAGATTTTTTTATTGTTTTCTGCTCCCTTTCAAGTACTTAAATGCTAAGATTCATCGAGATCACATTTTGTGCGAGATTTTGGTCAATATCCTTCTCTGGCAACTGGGCTTTAAATTTATTGACTCATGCTCTTTTCGAAACGACGGGTTCAATTAACTAATTAGGAATTGTTGAGCAGATTTTATCAAAAATATAATAAATACTTTAAATTAATCACAAATAATCCATTTTTCAACTTTAACAACCATCATTTTCGAAAGGGTACCTATACGGCCTCATATGGCCCTGAAAGACCAATTTTAGGACACCATGTATATCATCTAGTTACACAGATACTCCAGTGCCACGCATTATGAGAAAAAATCCCCCTTTTGTTCGATTTTATTTTTATTCCTATTATTACTGCTCTATTTGGTTTAAATTTCCACTTCCACCTCAGACAAAAAATACAAGAAAATTGTTTTATGTAACAACTGAGAAAACAATTTTTAATGAATATGAAACTGTATCAAATCAGTTTTATAAAGTATCCCATTATTTCCCATCCATCTTCCTACGCCTGAAGGGCATTAGCTCCCCTGTCAATAGCGTCATTTACATAGTAAGCTGATCCCGGGAAGCTTCTGTCTATACGTATGTCTCTAAATAACTTTTAGGAAGACCACACACATGTGTTTTTCGATATCGAACGTCGATTGTGGAAAATCCGATAATCTCGCTTAATATCATGAATATATGTATGTTAGAAGGTTAGTTCTGTAGTTACTTTTTTTAGGCCAGTCTTGATAGGCCTAAAAAATAAATTATGCTAACTATTGATTTTTAAAGTATTTTGAAAGATATTTATATTTATTTTTATCGAAACTTTTGATATAAAAAGTTAGGACACCCTGGTTCTAGCTCACACAGAAGCTACATATTTGCCTAGATTTAAGAAAATATATAATATTTTTTAAACTTCTGCAGAGCGATTCTGAGTTTAATACTCCATTCTGCAAAGAGGATTATGGAACTGGGAAGACTTGGAAAAATTTAATGAATGTAAATATGTAACCTCAAAAATTAAAAATAAATAATATTAAGGCTATTGAGTCTTACAATGTTCCAATTTATCGTTTTATTTAAGGCCATCCTTATCTGATTTTACAACACGCATTGAGCACTAATAAAATCTATCGATGATGTTCTAGATTAATTGATCCTGATATAAGATAATTTACATTCAGACAAATCGTTTGACACATCACTCGTTAGAGTCTATTTACTAATATCAAAGTTATACAGTATTATCCAGGGAATAAAGACATGGCACTTTGGAAAAAGTAGGGGAAAGCTGAATTTTTGCATAATGCTTCCTTTTGTGATCCTAAACAACATCTCAAAAGTCCTCGCCAATACACGTGCCGCTAAAAAAGGTCAACAAAAACGGTTTTTCGCAAATATCTCCCTAACGATAAGTTTTGTCGAAAAAATTCAAATACTATTTTGTAGATTAGGAAATTTCCTACAAAAAACATGTATAACTTTTTTTTGGAAAAAACTAACGGTTTTTGAGAAAATTCGATTCAACTGGCTTCAAAATTTCATCATGCAATTTCATTTCCTAGTCTAGAGGGTCAAGCTCGTTACCAAGCTTGTACTTGGTAGTAAACTCGATACAGATGTTGTCGAGCAGCACCAGATGTTGGCGGAAGAGAAGATAGTTCTACCGGTTTTCTAAGTTGTGTTAATTTTGCGAAAGTTAAATATCGATGCTTATCAATGGATACTTCTTTTGCTGGTGCTTTATACATAGCCAGCAGAAACCGGATACCATTATGAAAAATCACCTCGGGAGAGCATTCTTCGTTAGTAAAAACATCGGCGTACTTAATTAATTGCTTAATATCTGGTCACCGAGCTTCGCTCTTAATATTCAAATCTATATTTTTAAGCAGACCAATGAGTATATAATTTAAGTATATTTATAACATGACAAATTATTAATTAATTCGCGAAAATCACGGAGTGGGCGACATCTACTTGAACTACTGAAAGGGAGATAAATTAAAAGTTGATTGGCGATTGGCTTGAAAGTAGGCGGGAAAATTAAAAAAGCTGTCAGTGTTAATTTTCAATTCGCCGCAGCTGTTGTTGACGTTTAGCAACTGCTTGTCACAGAGGTTAGTTAAATGCATTAAAAGTTGTCTAGTTTCTGGGAATTTCACCCTTTTAGGGCAACATCTACTGACGCTTGATCTTCGCGAATAGTCACGGCGGACAGGCCCCGTTTCCGGGACGGGCAACAGCAGCGTGTAGGGCACAGGTCCCGTCAACAGAAGATCGCTCAGCTCACTCTATTTATCACTATATAAGAAAAAGTCTATGTTCAATTGATTTTATTATTTATTGATCTGCAGTGAACGAAATTTATAGGTCTGATATTCATACTTGGGTAAAAACCTCCACAAAAACCTGTGACCAGACTCTCGAAGTGTGGCAGATATTGATATCATATTTTTTCAAAGTTTTTCAGTTACAAAAATAGTTCATTCGTACATTACATTACAATTTGTTCTTGGAAAATACAAAGTCACAATCAACCTTAAAATGTACTATGAAAATAGAGAATTTTAATGTCTCTTTAAAGTCTCTTGTAAAATAAAAAATGGAAATCTATGTTAATAGTACACGTGTACAAGCATTCATTATTTTTCTCTCCCTCTCTATGATAATGAAAACTTAAATATTAAAACTGTCCGCATAATAAAATAGTAGCCGTAAGGGGTAGTCTCGCACTATCGGGGAAGGGAAGAACCTTTACCCGATGTGCAAAAAACATTTCCACCCGCCAAAAAAAAAAGATTAGCATTAGGTTAGGTTAGATCTTTGTAATAAATAAAAAAAAGTACGATACTTGTGACATTTTGACATTTGTTACATTCTGACAGGTGTCATATTTTGACATTTGTTCATTTTGAGATTTGTTCATTTTGACAGTTGTTACATTCTGACAAGTATCACATTTTAACAGTTGTCACGTTTTTACAGGTGTTACATTTTGACAAGTGTCCATTTTAACAGTGTTACTCAACGTTCCTATAAATATTTACCTAAACCCATGATTTCTGAAATTGAATTGGCAACGTTGTATTTTCAACTTTGAATTTATGAGATGGCTGTCATTTGACAAGCAAATTATTTATGTCCGTCAAATGAACCTTTCCTTTTTTATATAAAGCGGCAAATTTAAAATTGAATTTTTTCAGATTGAAACGCCCGAAATTAAATAAAGTCAAACCTTTTTACTACTATACTATACAGAAGAAAGGAGTGCAGTATTTAATTTGCAGAACGTAGTACAGGTTCAAGAGGTAGAAATTTTATTTTTACCTCATCCTTCAATGCTTATTTGTAGTTAAAATTTAAATTTTAATACATCTGATCGGCCTAATATAGTTTTTGTCTAGATTTAATCTTGTTTCCATGGTTTTTACTGTCATAAACCAGTTCTTTTGACAGATAAGTCAGACTTTATTTATTCATAGCCGTATCGTATGTATTTTAATTGATTCAGAATTTTGGATTAATATATATTTCAAAATGGCTTCATTCTAAAAATATTATCAGTCCTCCGAAATCCTTGAAGGCAGAATTATTAGTAATAGCAAGGCAACATCAAAACAAATTCAAAAAATATATTATAGATGAGATGGCCAGAGAAAAAGGAATTAAAATTCTCAGATTGCCTCCGTACCACGCAGAGTTAAATCCCATTGAACTGATCTGGTCACAATTATTGAAAGGTTATGTTTCTCAAAACAATAAAACATTTAAATTTCCTGATCTGCGAAATTTGTTTTTGAAGGCAGTTTCAGATGTAAATAGAGAACATTGGGGAAAATGCATTGATCATGTTAAAAATGTGGAAAATTCATTTAGGAAAGTGGATATATCAATGAACAATTTAATAGAACCTATAATAATAAACCTCAAAAAAGACAATTATAGAGATACCAGTAGTTTTAGTGAAGACAGTGACTTTTAAAGATAGTTCTTGAACTAACTTTTTTTTTTAATCTTTGAGTTTAGGTAAGTACTGAAGCGTTACTTTTAATGCCAAGAGATTAAAAAAAGTTTAATCCCAACATATAATCCTCCTTGTTATTTATTGGTTAAATTTAATTCGTTCAATATTAAAGTGTCAGATGCATAAGGTTTATTTTTATTTTTTGTAAATAATATAACTTTAAAATTTAGTCTACGAAGTGCGTATATATATTTTATATGCTGTGGCCTTATTTATATTATAGAAACTTATTTTGCAAAGTACGCTTATGGAATGTGACGTTATATCCCCACTTTTACTACTCTCCTCTCTCCCTTATAGTATATATTAATATAGAAACAAGTTATATTATCCCTGTCGTCGCTGGGAAATAAACTAAAAGCTTAACTTTTCTTGTAAATATCTCGGAAGATCGAATTTTCACAGACATGAGACCTACATTTTTGCCGATTTAGATAGGAATTAGTCTACCCTGAAAGTTTCATTGAATTCTGACGAGTGGATTTCGAGATCCTCTGGACACACTCACACACACACACACACACACACACACACACACACACACATACATATATACAAACCTTGCTCGTTTAATAGTATTTGATTCTTTTCTACTAATTTAAAGGCATTAATTTTAGCTCGGTGAAAAGCTGATGTTGTATCACAACCGGTCATTGCATGTAAAAACAAAATATGATTTTTACATGTTGGATACAAGCTTAAGCTTTGCAAGGAATAAATTTTTCTTTTCCCGGTTTTAAAAAATATATGATTTTATCGATGGTTGTTCTTGAAATTAATATTATTAACAAATCTATATCTTCACCTACAACAATGCTTGTTTTTGTATCGGCTTCTTCAACTGCTGTTTCAAGGATGAGAACATCAGGATCGTTTTGAGCTTGATTTACAGTAGTAGTAGCAGCTTCAAATTTTTCAAGTAGTATAGAAATAAATCTATGCTTGTTAGTTGCATTTGCAAGGAATGTTTCTTGACTCGTTGAAACAGTCATGGATCCATCGAAGAGAATGTCAGCAGATCACAAATGAACGTGGATTATGTCTATTGGGGACAACAATGAAAAAAAGCCCATACTGTACTCTACCTCAAAGCTGGTGTGGAAACGAGTGCACGTATTATGAGAAAAATAAAAGTTACAACTTTTTGAATCGAATTTTCTCAAAAACCGTTAGTCTTACGAAAAAAAGTTATACATGTTTTTTGTAGAAAATTTTCTAAGCTATAAAATTGTAATATGAGTTTTTTCGATAAAACTTACCGTTTGCGAGATATTTGCAAAAAACCGTTTTTCTTGGCCTTTGACCCCGCATAACTTTTTTAACGGCAAGTGTATAGGCGGAGAATTTTGAGATGTTGTTTAGGAGCACAAAAGGAAGCATCATGAAAAAATTCAGCTTTCCCCTACTTTTTCCGAAGTTGGACCTCATTTTTGTCTAAATTCCCTCGATTAGTAGACCTCTTTCTACAATAATTTTAATGTTACCTACCTAAATATCGAGGCCTAAGTAGATTTTTAAATCCAAGTTAAAAATTTATTGCGTATATATTTGTTGTAAACGTTATCGTGATCCTATTCCGTAAGGCCTCTTTTAGGCGGAGCGACAGAAAACGCGGCGTTTTTATATGAAACAAAAATGGAACAAAGTCAAGCGTTTCTTGTAGTGAGCCGCTTGCAAAGTAGGAGGTACACTTTTAATGGGATTTCCAACAATGTACGAATTTGATAAAATTTTAGTATATTATAGATATCGACCTTCTGATCAAAATGTCTCATGGGCCCAAAGAGATCCTATGACTAGTTTACGAGATACAGTGGTGGGTAAGGGGTATCTTGAAAAACACGAATTAAATGAAAAATACATTAAAGGATGGTATTTCCTTGAAAAAAGTGATACAAACAAGCAATTTAATTTGATCTTAGTTGGCTGTGTCGGATATCATGTGCTGATTTCTTATGTACAGGGGTACTCATAAATATTATTAATTTAAAAAACAGGAATTAAAGTAAAAATATTATAAAGGATGGCATTTTATTAAAAAAAAAGTAATAATACAAACAATTCAATATTATCTTGGTATAGGATGTCACGTGCCGATTTTTTATGTACAGGGGGTACTCATAAGTATATTATTAATACTATTTATTTCCATACTCTCAACAAAAAACTCCAACCTGAACTTGCAAATATTTTTTAATTATGCTAGAATAAAACGTAAATAATATGATATTGAAAAATAACAATAATAGGGTATGTAAAACTTAATTTAAATGTTAACTAGTTTAAATAATTTCTGGTAAGACATTTTCTTCCGCGAGTAGGTATGTGCTGCCACATATTCATTGTTGTTTGGTATTTCAGTTATGCCCGATATCAAGCAGCGGTCAAATATCCAAACAACAGTATTTTAGAGTGTGTTGAAGATGTTGGTAATCCCCACGAAAACGAATAAAATGTTTTACCAGAAATTATTTAAAAACATTTAAATTAAGTAGTATCTTATTAAATATTTAAATTAAGTTGTACATACGATATTTACCTGTAGGGAGGTATATAAAATTATTTACGTTTTATTCTAGAATGATTAAAAAATATTTGCAAGGTGAGGTTGAACTTTGTCAGTTTTTTGTTGAGATTAGTATTAATATTACTTATGAGTACACCCACTACATAAAAAATAGACACGTGACATCCAACAAGGCCGCTTAAGTGCACATTAAATTGCTTGTATCACTTTTTTAAAGAAAATACCAATCTTTATAGAATTTTTCATTTAATTCGTGTTTTTCTAGATACCCCTTACCCGCCACTGTATCTCGGAAACTAGTCATGGGATCTCTTTGGGCCCATGAGACATTTTGATCAGAAGGTCGATATCTACAATATACTAAAATTTTATAAAATTCGTACATTGTTGGAAATCCCATTAAAAGTGTGCCTCCTCCGCAAATTTGATCCGTTGAAAGTGGACATCCACACCACAACGGCATACGCCAGTCAAATTAGGTTGGAAAAAGGCAAATAGAGAAATTAATTAGCAAAAAGCTAGAAATTGGTAAAAAGCTTTATTTAGGCATACTAAAAGTCCTGACTCCCACCCCCACGACTCGATCCGCCATTTTGAAAAAAGGTGCACTATTCCCGTTTTTTGCTAATATCGCGATAACCGCTGGTCCGATCAGGATGGGAGTTATTATAAAAACAAAAGGTAATTAAATTTCCTATAAAAAAGGTAGAATTCATTTTATTCATATATTCAATAGTTTTTCTGCAATACAGCGGTAAACATAGGAACGATTGTTATTTTTTCGCTGTGCTCTTGAATTTGCGCTTATGAAAAAAAATCTATCGGTGAGAATGTGACTGGACAGCGCATTTGCAGATTCTACAAAATATGCTGCCATTCTTCCATGCGAGTGGCCAAATTTTGTACGGTAAGGCATGTCATCTATACCTTCAAGATATGTTGAATTTGGAAACTCATATGGATATTGAAGAATATCATAAATTTGTCGAGCAAGGATTTTTCACCATTAGAAGAACTGATAAATTTTGGTCGGGCACATGGTCAGATATGGTTATCGAGCAAACGTTGATGAGAAGCATGAAAGTTATTGGAGGCTTGACTGGTCGAGGTTTCACAGACAATATTCTCGGTAAATGGACATCTGTGACGGGCTGGAACAATTCTGTGATTTGACTTTTGTCAGTGGTGAGCAGCATGTTGATTCAAGGGAATCGCGAATGGAACGAGACAACGAAGATGTAAAGCGACTACAGCATTGACTGTCTTGTCACGATCCGTTCCCGGCTTCTGAAAAAATTTTTCTATCAGTACTGGAGTTGTTGGCGATAGCACCATAGATTGCCACAATGCATTGACAGTTGGAGTGCAAGGAATAAAAAAAATTATCGGGAGTAATTTCAAGGATGTAAAGTTCAAGTGTATCGACAAATTGCATCCTCTGGCTACAGTCAACTCTGCTATCAAAATCTACCACACGATAGTACCAATCGACCCTCTGTTACTCTTTCAGAGAATTATTATCGCGAAAAAAGATGAGGAACAGTTAGTCGATTACCTCGAAAACGAAAAAATCTACGCTGTACGATGTTTTCGAAGAGTCGCGTGATCGTGTGAACCTCGATGAATATATGCATGTCGTTGATGGAGGGTATCTCTTGCACCGCGTAATTTGGCATCAAAATCAGACATACATGTCAATATGTACGACATACATAAATTATGTCAAAAACCATTTCGGAGCAACAGCCATAATTCTCTTCGATGGATATAACAGCTTTTCCAGCACTAAAACAGCGGAGCAATGCCAAAGGTCTGCAAAGAATACGAGTGCTGAAATACTTTTCGATGAGACAATGGCAGCCACTGTCACACAAGAAAAGTTCCTGGGCAACAATAAAAATAAGGCGCGACTTATTTCAATGTTTTCGGAAAAATTCGAGACCGAGGGTTTTATCGTTAAAAAGGCTACAGACGATGCAGATACTTTAATCGTCACAACTGCAACAGAAGTATCTTCTTTCGAAAATGCAATTATCGTTGGTGAGGACGTAGATCTTCTCGTTTAATTTACTGCTCTAACTCCAGAAGGACGGAATATAAATTTTATGAAACCCAGAAGAGGAAAAGTCGAACGGAAGATCTATTGTTCTCGTACTTTACAATGGAGCGAAGGAATTCGAGATACAATTCTATTTGCCCACGCATTTAGTGGTTGTGACACAACATCGTGTCTTTTTCAAAAGGGCAAGCTGAAATGCTTCAAATTATTGAGGCAACGGGCGGATTTGCGTAAAATCGTTTCAGTATTTGATGACGACAACGCTTCTCATGAGGTTATTACTCAGGCTGGAGAACGTTTTTTCTTGGTTATTTACGGTGCACCTGAAAACGAGATATCTTTTCATGAAGTTAGCGTATAAAATTAAACCAAATTTGGCCTCGCTACCCCCTACAACAGCAGCAGCTCAGCAACATTCGTTCCGCGTTTATCTGCAAGTGCAGAAGTGGCGGGGTAATGAGAAATGCCCCGAACTTTGGGGTTGGAGAAAAGTCAATGACGATCTCAAGCCATTACTCGCATTCATGCCACCTGCTCCGGAATCATTACTGAATTTAATTTCGTGTAATTGCAAAACAGGCTGCACTTCATCATGTGGATGTAGGAAAGCGGGACTATTATGCGCGAATATATGTGGCAACTGCCATGGTACATCAAGCCTGAACTCAATTTCGACTGATGACGGGGAAAGAGAGGATTCCGTTGAAAAAGAGCTTGAAGAGGATTTTTCTTCCATGATCGACATTGAAAACGAAGAAGAGAAATTCAGCCTCGCAAATTCCTATCCCGCTGAAACGGAGGATACCTCATAAAACAGTCTACTCCTACTTCTGGTTATAACTTTATTTAACAGTAAGAGTTGCCAAATGTTTATGTTTATAATAAATATTAAATAGGAAATTGATTATTTTTGTTGGCCTGCGACCGAAAAAATATTTTTCCGAATATTAATCACCTTATAAAATCTAAAATATTCAAGATACGAATAAATTGAATTTTCTCTTTTTTATAGGAAATTTAATTATCTTTCGTTTTTATAATAACTCCCATCCCGATCGGACCCGTGGTTATCGCGATAATAGCAAAAAACGGGAATAGTGCACCTTTTTTTCAAGATGACGGATCGAGCCGTGGGGTTGGGGGTCAAGACTTTTAGTATATTCAAAAGTATGCCTAAATAAAGCTTTTTACCAATTTTTAGCTTTTTGCTAATTAATTTTTCTATTTTTGCTAATTCGACTGGACTAGCAGTGTTAAAATGAATCCGTGTGTTATATATATTATTGAAAAAAGACGCCGGAGACGTTGGGATGTGCATCCAATTAATAGTGCAAAACTCCTCAGAATAGAGTGTAGACACGCATTTATTTTATATTTTCCATTGCTCTTCTTCACACATCAACACAACTCTGCAAACTGACTGACTGAACTGACAAAAGAAACACGACAAATATTGGCAGCAGCGATAATAACACGCGATGCATAAAAGTACCAATTGAAATCAATGTTTTTTAAAACGCCTGTCGCGATGCACAGGCGGCGAGCGGCTGATTGACGTCGATGCATAAAAGCGCACATTTAACAACGTGCTTTTAGAAAACGCCGCGTTTTCTGTCGCCCCGCGACAAGCGACAAAAGACGCGTGCATAAAGGAGGCCTAAAGGCGGGTTCCCACTGATCCATTTCATTGATTAATGCCGTTGAATCAACGTCCTAGGACTGAAATTGATTAATATGAACTTACGTTCAACGATATTGTTCTATAATATTGGCTGTCAGTAAAAGTCAAACGCATTTCTACTTTTGGTTGATCAATGAAACAGATTCAGTGTAGTTGAACAGTACTTGACGTTCAACGATATTGTTCTATAATATTGGCTGTCAATAAAAGTGAAACGCATTTCTACTTTTGGTCGATAAATTAATCAGATTCAGTGTAGTTGAACAGTACTTAACGATGAGAACAAGCTTTAACAGTCATATTGTATCTGTGAGGTAAGTTATTTTCTCCTACTTATAACCAGTTATAACAACAGAAAAGAAACGTTCTTGCTCTTGAGATTAAAAGAAAATTCTGAAAAATTTGTCTCTTATGTATTTTATACGTATTTCATTCTTACTCTAGAGACAGAATATTCGTTCCGTAATTGTTTAAAAAAATAAGATTTGCCATGAATGTCAAGTTAACTGTCAGTATTAGTTGATGTGGTCTTAATATTGGTTTGTAAAAACTTTTAATTTATTAAAAAGGAGTAGAAAATCAAACGACTCAGATGTAGAATTTGAAAATACTCCTCCAGAAATAAAAAAATATGCCTATAACATAATTCAAAATTTGCTACCGCAAAAATACAAGCTTGAATATAAAAATACTACACAATGTTGAGAGATTGGGGTTTCATTTTACTATATTTAATTCCTACTTTCTGTGGCCGTGGAGAAAGTACAGTCTGTTACTCTGTTGGAATGAAAATTCGACACTCGTGGTTCCTCACGCTCGTGTTCGGCATCCTGCACTCGTGTCGAATTCTCATTCCAACCTTGTTACATAACATACTATTAGAGGCTAAAAATATTAAGTCTCCAAGGTTTATTCTAGTAGGTCTTCTGGCCAGCGTCTTTTTAATCTTCTGTTTTCAATTGCGTTGTAGTATAGATTAGTGACTAAAGTGATTTTCATTGCGGTTCCTATTTTTTTTTGGCTAAAGTCTGAATTACATCATTGACGAATGGTATTCCGAAGTCATTGTGTGTTTGCTGACAAACCATGGGGCATTTGCTATTGTTCGCAGCGTTTTTGTTTGAAATGTTTGCAATATTTTGGTGTTCGACGGCTTACTATAACCCCGCAGTTCTATGCCGTACCTATGTCCAAAGAGGCTTTAATATAGGAGAATCTTATTTTCTAGCGTTAACTGCGATCGACGACGACCAATCAGCCAATACATCTTGTATGTTTTTAATTTCCGTGCCAGTTTTTGGTCCAAGTGGAGTGCTAGATATTTAACTTCGTTTTTAGTTGGTATTGGAATATTATTTATTGAGACTTATGGACAAGTAATGCGTTTTGTAGTGAACGTGGTTTGTGTGGATTTATCACTATTTACTTTTATTCTCCATTTTTGCAGCCAGCTCTGTATTATATTTAGATGCTCTTGTAAGTTTTCTGATGCTCTCACTGGGTCTGCATCAGATGGTATGATTGCCGTGTCGTCAGCGAATGTGGCGGTTAACGTATTGTCAGACGTAGGAACATTGGCAGTATATAGAAGGTACAAAAATGGTCCAAGGACGCTACCTTGAGGAACACCTGAGTTTATGCGTTGGTAGTTGGATAGGGACGATTGTGTTTTGACTTGAAAGGATCTGTTAGTTAGGTAGGATTTTATCAACAAGAAGATTTGGTCTGGTAATGCTTGTTTCTCCTTGAATAGTAACCCTTTGTGTCATCTCTTGTCGAAGGCTTGTTGTATATCCAGAAACACTGAGACACACAGTTTTTTTCTGTTCTAATGACTCTTTAATATAGTTAGCTAGTCTGTGGTACTTCTGAATAGTAGAATGCTTCTCTCTGAATCCAAATTGATGTATTGATATTAGCTCATTTTTAGACTTAATTTCGCTGATTCTGCTGAGGATAATTCTTTCAAAGATTTTAGATAATTGAGGCAAGAGCTTATTGGTCTAGGTATATATATACGATCCTAGTTTTCCTAACATGCATCTTTCATTTTGTTGGATAGTGACAGATATGCAATATTCTATTGAATATTGTGGTTATACAGGGTGTTTCATAGTTAAACCGACATACGTTAACTATAAATAGAGGGTACTTAGCTGATTCCAAATAGCCTTGGTTAATGGGTCTAACACCTTTAATAACCGAGATACGGGGTGTTTCATCCATTTCAGCCAATATTTTGATAAGCCGTAACTTTAGAACCACCCCGTAGATTTCTCTCATACTTGGTACAGCTATAGTGTATTAATAACCCAATCCTATAGTGTAAGAACTACAATTAAAATCCAGATCCGTATTAAGAAGAATTTGCAATTTTTGAAAATCCCCAAAACAACACCCTGTATATCAGATTTTTTAAAATTGGGATGGATATTTGAAAAGAACGGAAAAAAATGAGTTAAAATGAAAATTTTTATTAAGTGCCCTCTACTACTGGAGCTTTATCGTCAAATTACATCAAATGCATTTTTTTCATTTTCACAAGCAGTAAATTTCGAAATACCTGGTAGATTTCTTTCATATTTGGTACAGGTATCATTTTTTAGTAGCCCAATCGTATAATGTAAGGACTATACTACAGTTAAAATCCAGATACGGATTAAGAAAAATTTGTAAAATTTGAAAATCCCCATCGCAACACGCTGTACATCAGATATTTTTTAAATTGGATCAGATATTCGAAACGAATGGAAAAACTGAGATATTCTGACATTTTTATAAATGCACATCTGATTCTACATATTACTAAACTTTTAAAGTAAATTCAATTAATGCAATAAATACTTCATTTTCATAAGCCGTAACTTTGGAAACACCCTGTAGATTTCGTTCATATTTGGTACAGGTAGATTGTTTAAATAGCCCAATCGTACAACAAAATTTGTAAAAGTTGGTAATCTCTCAAATAGCATCCTGTATATCAGATTTTTTTAAATGTAATCGGATACCTATTTAAAAAAAGACAAAATATATGACATACTAAAATATTTTTATAAGTGCCCAAAGCGTTCTATAAAAAAAAATACAGATTTAATTTTTCGGATTAATTCCGGATACAAAACTCATTAAACAGTAAGCTTCGGCAATAACATCTTTTTTTTCTTTTTTCAAATTGGTATCCACAGGGTGGTTCTAAAGTTACGGCTTATCAAAATATTGACCGAAATGGATGAAACACCTCGTACCTCGGTTATTAAAGACGTTAGACCCATTAACCAAGGTTATTTGGAATCAGCTAAGTACCCTCTATTTACAGTTAACGTATGTTGGTTTAACTATGAAACACCGTGTATAAAAAATATTTTTTTTCCGCGTTACTCGAGCGCGTCAGAAATCTATATGGTAGAAACCTTGCGCCCTGTAATATACCCCTACCATATATGAACCCTTAATATAGTGGGGTGCGCTGAGAGCAGCCCGTCAGATTAGTAAAAAAATCGATCCTTAGAAAAATTCGAGCACGTCAGATTAAGAAAAGGTAAGTTAAGTACATCCAGAAAAGTGTATATTTCAATAATCTGTCAATTTGAGCGTGGCATAAGGAAATGGGCGAGTCACAAAGTTATAAAAAAAACGGTCCATTGTGGCTATACGGTTAATATTTTGAAAATTTTGTTTATTCACGGATATGTGGGTTGACAAAGGCTACATTTTAAAATTATTTTGAAATATACAGGTTGTCCCAAAAAAGTGTAGTTATATTATTTCTTATGGAATACCCTATATTTTATTGCATTTATAAATTATACGTTAAAAATAAGATAAACTTTCTTAAGTATTCCCTATACCTAAGCTTTTTAGTTTTCGAGATATTTTGATATTTCTAAAAATAGAAGCACTTACAAGAAAACCAATAACTTCGAAACCTATGGAATCAGCCAAATCCTATTTTATCTAAAAAAAATTAGACTAACAATTGAAAGCAATAATTTATTTAGAGTTGTTTAAAATTATACAGTGCGTCCAAAATGGGGTGATTCTCTAATGACATATTCAAACGACAATATCGTTAGATTTTAAATAGGACACCCTGGTCAGGTTTATGTTTTATGTAGCAAATTCCATTACCTTTTAAAAATTATAAAGGTCTACTATGCCTAAATCTATCTTGGAGTTATTTTTATTTTTGTTAAATTTTACGTTATTTTTCCACCATAATGCCTAAATATAACACCTTGTATTTGATCAGCTTAGACTATGATCCAAAAAAATTATCTTTGTGTTTGGTTTTGACATTATTAAAAATATTTCGAGATGCATCAAAATCTGTATGGTTAACCGTCAGACTAATCCATTATTATGAAAAGTGGGTTCCTCTGTAAACAGCATATTATAAAAAAAAATCATCATCAATAACCTTCTCCAATGCCCATAAACAAAAATCTATCCGTACAGATTTTGATGCATCTCGAAACATTTTTAATAATGTCAAAATCAAACACATAATACATAATTTTTTCGGATCATAGTCCAAGCTGATCAAATACAGGGTGTTTCATTTAGGCGTTACAGTAGAAAAATAATGTAAAATCTAACAAAAATAAAAATAACTCAAAAATTAATAGATTTGGGACAACCTGTATATTTCAAAATAATTTCAAAATGTAGCCTTCATCAACCCACATATCCATGAAAAAATAAAATTTTCAAAATATTAACCGTTTAGCCACAATGGACTTACCATATTACTGTTTTTTTTTACATTTTTGAAAATTTTTACACGCTCTTCGCCCCACTAAAATGGAAAACTTTTTTTCGTTTTAGAACCTAATCTTCACAATCTAATAGGTCCCCATGACGCTTTAGTAACTGCAAATTTGGCATCTCGGCCTCCCTACTATAAGATTTTTTCTCGAATGTTTCAACTGTTTTTTTCGTCATTTTATTGTCTATTGATAATCAAAAAACTAGTTTTGTTTTAAGGTTGTATGTAATCTACAACAATTTCCTTTCTAGATATGCTTTTACTGATAAATGCTATTTTTTTAAACTGCCTACTTTAATCGATACATACTCTTAATATCATTTTTATTTTTAAAGTGGCTACTCGTTTTTTTAAGGATAAAAATTCAAACAATCAATATGGTCAAATTGGTGTTTCTATGTCTCTGTTTTTTAGCTGTTTACGTAAATACTGGTAAGTATTTTAAAAATAATTTATATATACCTATTTATTTTATAAATTAAATCCAAAATGACACTGTAGATAGAACTTTAAAGGTAAAGGGATTAGGATCAAATCGAGCTTCACGTTGAAGGACATTTTTTTTCCTAAAACCTTACATACCCAACCGGCTTTTTTTAATAAGACTTTTTCTAGTGCATTTTTTAATATTCTTAATCACGATTCATTCCTATGCAAGAAATTATTTCAGTGTTTCGCTCGAGTGCGCTGTTTTTGAGAAAAAAAAAAAACAATAAGCCAAACATATTTTGATTGTGGTGTATAGTGCAGGCGAGATAGGTAATTTAATTGCAAAAACGTAAAATAATTTTCTGCAGGGTTTTTATGATTGGAAGTGATAAAGGGGCTTACAATGAACGTAAAAAAAAGAGGGGTGCTAAATGGTTGGGTGAAAAGGGGGCAAAATGGTATTTTGCGATTTTCCGCGGAACTTGACGTCTCATCAAAAAATATCCAATGGGAAAGTTGTAGATCTGGAAAAAATGTATAACTTCCATGTGAGTCATTTTTTACTATAACCTCAAAATTGTCTCGAAAAATGCAAAAAATTAATTAAATTCTTTTTGTTTTTTATTTTTAATTTCCGCAAAAATAATTTAATTTTGATGAAAGTATACCTTTTTAGGTCTCAGATAACCACAAATTTTTTCACATTAAAAAATCTAACGGTTTTCAAGATTAAAGTTGTTAGGTTAAAAACATTTTTATTTGTTTTCAAGTTTGTTATTAAAAATAACTTTAGTTATTATTCTGTTGAATAGATTCAGATTAATCAATTTAAATCTTTTTAAATCAATCTAATTAATAATTAATTAATAATTTAATGAAATATTTCTTACCATTTTCTTTAAAATTGGAAACAGAACTTTGATAAAAATAATTTAACACAACTAAAATAATTTATTAATAAAAATAAAAATAAAAACATTGTTTATTTAGATTAGACAGGTATGTCAAAGTTCACTAGGTTAGGAGGAAACCTCTTCTTCTAGTCTTCAATTTAATCAGTTTTGCCAATTTAACCACTGGATTTCAATAAAAATAAAATCACCATATTATCAGGCTTAACTTTTGTACTTCAGACCTTTGACCTTTTTTGTTCTTGGCATTGTTCGGAAGCACATGGTTCTTCCAATTTCGAATTTTATTTCGGATTTTAAGCCAAAAATTAAAAAGGTATTATAAGACTTTGGGATCCTTAATTTCTTTTTGCATAAGAATACACTTCATTGTGGATCTGGATCCGGTCTTTTTCACTTCTTGGCCACTACATCTTCGGTAAGTCCATAGATTGCCAAGGGTTTAAACCCAAATTTTAGATAAAATATTAAGTTTACTAATTTCTTTTTGGGCCAAAAAAAGCATTCAGCTTTTCCTGCTTCCTGCTTTCTACTTTCTTCTGATATTTTTCTTAACCTGCTTTTCGGCATTATTTCAGTCTTGTATCATTGGCACCGGCTTGACTAATTTGGGGATAGCTTACTCTACTTCACACCTTTCTGCAAACTTATCGCTTGCGTGTGCCATCGCTTAAGCGTACTTTTGAGGAAGTTATTCCTTCGGGTTGGTTTTTATACCCTTGGGCTTGGCTCATATCTGCCGGCCTTTAACACCTGGAGGAACTAAAGTAAGAGATTTCCATTATTTTTTTTACCTATTCATCACTGTGAACCAGCACTAAAAACCTTCAAGAAAACCACTATATTGTTCAACTCAATTTTGTCTAATATAACTATACTTAATATAGTGAGCTGAATGGTACCACTCAGAGTTTTTAATATAAAGTATTACTTTTAAAACATTAAATTTACTAAGGTTAACATAAGTTCTTTTCTTTTCTTCTTAACACATTTTGAACCCCCCCTACTCTACGGGACACTTTCTTAATAATCATTTCTCTGAGCTAGCTGGCTTATAATAAAAATGGGGCTAACAAGTTGGTTGACAAAAAATCTTCGTATAGGGTTCTTTAGGTGCTCATTTTTTTTGTTTTTACGTGAACTTTTTGATATAATAAAAAAATATTTGTCCCCATTTAAAAAAATGCTCAAAAATTGAAAAAATTCAAAAAAATGATTTTTGCAATAACAAATTTTTCAGTAATTGTTGATGATTTGTTTAAATTTTTAATAAAGTTAGAAAACTGATTACGCCATTGAATTCTACAGAAAAAAATACAAAAGAAACTGTATTAATAGTATTACCGCATTTTAACGGTTGCTGGTTAAGTAAATTTAATAATTATTTAGCTAGCAAATTTGAAAAGAAGTCATTACGTAGAGATTGTAAGGATAGGCTCATCAACAGCCCAACTTTCTAGTTTCATTTGGTACAAACTCTAACAAGATTCAGAACATATAAAAAACTGGTTTTCGTCTACTTTTTTTTTTTAATTTCACCTGATGATGCTTGTACTTTATTTCCTTTTCTGTTTAGAAAAAATTGTTCAATGCGATTTGGGAAATGGTCAAATTATCAAAGTTGGAGATGAACAACCTGAGGTAGGAACTTGTAACATAGTAGCTTGTCATGAAGACGGAAGTATATCTGCCAAAACGTAAGTGATCATTTTTTTTCTCTATAGAATATTCAAACATTTTTAAAATATATATTTTTCTACTTTCAGTTGTGCGGAATTCCAGGTTGAGCCACCTTGTATACGTGAAAAGGGTAACCCAAACAAATTATACCCAGCCTGTTGCGATTTCCCCACATGTCCAGGAGTTAATTAATTCACAAAATATTCCCTGTTTACAAAACCTGTTGTTTACGTATTTTTTTGTTTATGTTTAAAACAAATTGATTTAAAAAATAACTTTTGTATTTATGACTCTTTTCTATCTTTTATAATGCGCTGTGGTTTTTAACTTTTAATTTTTTTTTATTTTTAGTTGTCCACTGTTTAAAGTTGAGCTACCCTGTATACATGTAAAGGGTAACCCTAAAAATATATATCCAGCTTGTTGTGACACCTGCAAGTGTCCACGAACGCGTTAAATTTATTTTTACTTCTATTTTGTGATCAAGAAAGTAAATATTAAAAATTTTCCAATTTTTTTATTATAATCATCATCATTTTTAAAGAAACAAATTGACTTCAGGATATCATAATTGACATATTGGAATGCCCTGCTAAGATCACAGATGATAGCAACAGGAAAATGTGGCATATTTTTGAGATTTATTATACACACACAGGACTATTCAATTCTAGAGGGTTAAAAAATGTCTATACTCTGAATAAAAGAGGAGTGCAGTAAAAGTGGGGATATAACGTCACATTCCATAGGCGTACTGCAAAATAAAAATAAACCAATAAACACGGAGGATTATATTATGTTGTTAATGGGATTAAACTTTTTTTAATGTCTTGGAATTAAAAAACTTCAGTACCTAAAAACAAAGATAAAAAAAATAAAAAGTTTAAGAACTATCTTTAAAAGTCGCTGTCTTCACTATAACTATCATTATCATTGTCTTTTCTGAGGTTTATTATTATAAGGTCTTTAAGTTTCCCGTTGATATATCCACTTTCCAAAATGAATTTTCCACTTTCCTTAAATGTTCTCCATTTACATCCCAAACTGCCTTCAAAAACAAATTTCGCACATCAGGTAATTTAAATGTTGTATTGGTTTGAGAAACATAACCTTTTAATTGTGACCAGATCAGTTCAATGGGATCTAACTCTGTAAGGAGGCAATCTGAGTATTTCAATTCCTTTTTCTCAGGCCATCTCATCTATAATATATTTTTTGAATTTGTTTTTATGTTGCTTTGCTATACCGAGTAATTTTGCCTTCAAGGATTTAGGAGGACTGATAATATTTTTAGAATGAAGCCATTTTGAAATACATATTAATACAAAATTCCGAATCAATTAAAATACATACGATACGGCTATGAATAAATAAAGTCTGACTTATCTGTCAAAAGAACAGGTTTATTACAGTAAAAACCTTGGAAACATGATTAAATCAAACGAAATCTTTTATTAATTAATTAATTAAAATGTCTACCTCTTAAACCTGTACTACTTCTACAAATTAAATTACTGTACTCCTTTCTTCTCTAAACTATAGTGTGCCTTTGAAATAATCAAAAACTTATTTACTTTACATTGATGAATCATTTGTGGTATGCAGATATCACCCTGTATCTTATTATTAAGTTGGTAGCGCCGGCGCCGTTTGAAAATGTCCAAGTATAAATGAAAGGATGACCATAAGGGAAAATTTCTTGAATTGTATCAATCAGAGGAATGCGTGTGGAATGTAAAAAGTGAACAATATAAAAATGTAATTATGAGGGGAAAAAGTTTCACTGAACCACTTTCAATATCTCCATCTTAAAATCCATGGGCTAATAGCGACGAGGATTTCTATAATATATATAATAGTTTTACCTATCCAGGAGACGTTTCGCCTGAAAGATTCGAATTCTGATCTAAAGGTTTAAGCTCTGAACCCTTCAGCGGAATAAGCACCAGTACAATACTTGATGAACTTGGAAAAGAAGTAAATAACACAAGATTCCAATACTGGATAGGGCTACAAGGAATGAGGCAAGCCAAGACACTACTGGGAAACTATAACCAGAAGACGACAGCATCAGTTAAAGTAAAAACGAGCTCAGAATACTAACGGTTGAGAGGGCACCTAAAGAAACTCTGAGGAAGAGGAGGAAACTTCTGTCCACATTCTCTCAATGCATAACCCTGCAAAATCCAAGGGTACGAGATCTACCTAACTTGAAGCCTACCGACATCCTGAACTTTTTGAAAGTAATAGGACTGGAGGAACTGCTCTACTCTCAACAATTAGAGCAGATATCCTTAACGAATGGGCAGCAGAAGAGGGCACAATAGATCTTATAGGTCGCAGAGTATCGACACCCCTAACAGATAGATAGAAAGGTTTAAGCTTGTTGAAGGGAAGTCACTAACTTAAAGTAACATTTTTTAATAGGTTATGATTGCAGTTAATTCAAAGAGAATTTAATTAGTTCTCCATGACAGTTCGATTCAAGGATAGCTGTCTCCAAAGAATTGATCTCGGAAATAAACGCAGTATTACGAACATAAGCAACGTTTTCTTGATATTATTTTATTGCCAGCTTTCGTGGGTCTCAGCACTCCGGATGTAACTTCAAAATTCCATTATCCGCAATCATCCACACCAATTTCATAAGAAACTCTCATCACATCTAATAGAAGAAGGCCGTGAAAACAAACTCGCCTCATAAAAAATACTCCAGTCCCATCCATAAAAATTGATATAAGGCCCACTGCCAAACAAAACACAAATCGACCGTAAAAAATGTGAAAGTCGATCGGGAACAATCCACTTAAAAATCCTGTCGGTTTTTTCCAGTCAAACTACCCGACTCGAATCGAACACTTCTATTTCTCAGATTTCTAATATGATAAAAGGAAAAGTTTGCGATAAGATAGTATTGAGTGCCTAGTTTCTTCCTGCTTATATAAAACGAAAACTAAAGATTTAAAAAATATAACTTGATGATGATTAATATCAGTTTAGAGTAGTTCGTAAATAGAGGGTGTATCATTGCGAAGCATCCAATTCCATATTTGTTTGGTGTAACCCCTTTCCTAACTGAGATTCAGAGTGTTTTATTAATTTTGGTTATTTCTTTCTCGACTAGTAATTTACTAACCACTCGGTATCTTTTTTTATATTTCACATAGGAACTTCCTTTAAGAGCAAACCGAACCCCTTGAAAAATTTTAATAACCTTTTAAGCCCTTTAGTTTTCGTCTGATTTTTGTGAAATTTTCAGGAAATACTAATAATTCCAAAACTTAGGGTGGAGAAATCTGGATTTTTTTGTAAACCTTCGAAAAGTATTTATTTTGTTAATTTTAAATGGAAAATCACAAAAAGAAATATCCGCGCCATTCTACATTAAATCTATGAAAATTTGCTCCTATTTGTTTAAAAAAATATCAAGTACTTTTTAAATAATATGGTTTCCCATTTTTTCTTAAATATCTTTGTAAAGTGCTGCCACATCGTTACATACATTTAAAGCTGTAGAGAAATATTCCATGGCTAAGTGTTCCCAGTGGCGCGCAGATAAATACAATTTTATATTAGAAAATCCTCATAAAATAGAAGTGAAATTTGCTTCTCACAAGAACTCCGGTTGCCACTTAAGGTGTCCAAGCGATTCGACTATTTGTAAGAAAAAAATCCAGGTCCAGATTAGGAAAAATGGACAAATTTTTCCAGGTTCAAAACAATACCCTGTATAAAGGATAAATGTCCTTAATAGCCTACTTGGATTTCTTAGAAATTATTTTGCCAGTGCCACTGGGTGATGAAAACGTTGAAATCGCTAGTGGGGGTATATACTGCTGACTACGGCGTTTATAAAAAAGTATGGCATTTTATTTGAAAAAAATTAAGTAATTTGCCTAGTTTTCTAATGGACCACCCTGTATACATGAAAATAATTGTAAAATGTTTGCTTTTAACCACCATTAATAGATACATTTCAAAAAAATCTGTGTTTTATACGACAGAGGTTTGTCGGACCCTGTATACTTATTTTGTGATATTTTCAAAAACTGTGAGCAACCGTCGGATTTTGATTTCAGAATTTCATAGTTTTAGATGCCCAAAGTTGAAAAATTGAAAATTAGGAATTTGTTTTTTACCCGTTTTTCCAAGGTTTCTGATGCTTATAACAAACAATTTTGTCATAGGATCTTATTCGGACTTCATATTCTTTTATCAGAAAGGTTTGAAGAATTTTTCACGAAATATTCAGCCAATTTGCCAAGGATTTAGAGCAACGATAAAGCGGAGAATTATATTGAACGGTTCCGATGATACATTTTAATTTCACTAAAGTTGCTTACACTTGCTTAACTAATTTATATTATTATTTTTTAAATACTTATTTCATTATTTTCTACCAACTTTAGTAAAACGAATTTGTAAAAAACTGAGAGATTGAGCTACTATGGACTTATTTTTGTTATTTTGTATAACTAAAGTAGATTAATTGTTAGTAAACCAGTAAGAAATTTTAATTTATTAGATTCGACATCCTAACACCAGTTTCTGCCTTTCTGCTTCATCAGTTAGGCTTTTCGAATCCAATAAATAAAATTCCAAACTCGTACAAGTCAATAGCTATATCTGCTATAAGATAACATTTTTAGATGTGCTACCATCTATGGTTAGAAGAGAGTATTGACAATAAATTTTGACTGATTCTAGTCAAGATGTAGCTCTTCTTTTTATCCCTTTAAGAAATGAGTACAAAGTTAGTAAACCAGTAAGGAATTTTAATTTATTAGATTAATTGTATTTTATTTAACCTAATATTAGGTACAAATTTTATTGATACTAAGTACCACTTCGAGTGCCTTGTAAGAAAATATATTTCTACCAACTTTAGTAAAATGAATGTCTTAAAAATTGATAAATTGAGTTACTGCCGACTTATATTTTATTATATTGTGTAACTAAAGTAAATTAATTGTGTTTTATTTAACCTAACAAAAAACCGTTATTATCTTAGTATTTTTTTAATGTTTCGGGTTTCGGTGTGAAATTTTCTTATCGAATACCACTCTAGCTTCAATTATTACTGGAAATTGAAGCTCTAGTTGTATTATAAGTGAAAATTAGTAGAGCTTTGATTAATGTTGATATAAAATAACTGGTGGTTTCTAGTGTTATGTCTTGGGACATTTTATTTATTAAATTAGCGATATAAAATTTAACGTTCAAGTATTTTATAAATGTGTCTTCAATTTTTTCGATTTTATTAATATAGATATTAAACAGAGAGTTTTAAATAACTGATCCAAAATAGAGTAAACTATTAACATACGCCATGTATATCATACGAATTGATTCTATCCTTTTAAAACTTTTGCAAGTTCTGAATATAAATCCAAGTATTTTATAGGCCTTATTACAAATATACTTTTTTCTTCCAGTGGAGAAAATCTTTTATGGACTCCTCGGCTTGCACCAAGGTAGTGTGAGACTCCTCTTTGAAGGTTTACTCACTAAAAACTCAACCAAAGCTCATATGTACTCGGAATTATCGTCTCCGACCTGCCTCAGATGCATACAGCGGCTAAACGGCTATCTCTCCTTCCTCTGTCTGTAGTCTTTCCTCCTTACCTTTTTTCTTCATGACTGTCACTATGTATTCCTCGCCGGCCAACCAGTATGTTGGGTCATTCAACATTTTTTTTATAATGGCACTCGTTGTCTGGACTTCCCCAAATGTCTTCTTCACCTGAGTTCTCAGACTGTCCCATCTGCTACACTCTATTAATGTGTACTCTGGGCTATCTGGCATACCACAGTATGTGCATTCGTAGCTACTTCTTTTTCCTATCCGATACAGATAGGTAGCGAAGCAGCCATGGCCTGACAATAATTGTGTGGTGTAATAATTTACCCTGCGGTGCCTACATCGTACCCACTTTTCCACATCTGCTATCAGCGTTTTTGTTCACTGAGCTATTCCCTCGTGAGCCGTCCATTCCCTCTGCCATTTTCCAATGGTTTCCTCCCTGAGTCTTTAGCTCTATCTATTACAAATATACTGGCTATATTGTTCAAACAGTAGTTTACTATCAAAATAGATACCGATGTCCTTAACCATGGAAACTCTGGTTTAAGGACACGTTATCAGATGTATAATTTGTTAATATTAAGTTTTTATTTTTTGAAAAAGTTATATTATTATATTTGTTTAGATTAAAGTAAAGACAATTGTGGAGGCATTATTGCAAAAAGTATTGCTGAAGGAGATAGGCATCTAATAGACTTGTAATTTTCTGGTAAATCTTCAGCATACATTAAAATTTTTGCAAAAGCCAAGCATTCGTTTATGTCGTTAATACTAATACTAAATTATCCTTCACTGATCATATACACGCAGTTATCAGCAAAGCTTCCCAAATGCTAGGTTTTCGCCTTAGAAATGCCAATAGTTTTTCCATCAACACCCTGAAATCTGTGTACTTATCTCTTGTACAACTAAATTTACAGTATGCTTCTCCAGTTTGGAATCCATTTTATCAAATTCATATAAACAACATCGAGAGTATTCAAAATACGTTTCTGAGATTTGTTGCTTTTAAAACGGGTCAGCAGTATGGAACCTATACGTATTTGCATATCTTACGCAGGTTGAATTCGTGCTTTCTGGAATCAAACAGAAAAAAAATAATCTGATCTTATAGTACTGTTTAAAGTACTAAATGGCGATATCTCCTGCCCACAGTTAGTTCAACTGGTAAATTTAAAAACGGTAAACGTTCATACTCGTTGTAATGTACTGTTTGCTATACCATTTCATCAATCTAATGACGGCTAGCACTATCCTCTATCTAGATTCATGAGATTAGGCATCGAATTGAATAGCAATTATTGTCTGACAGAATTCAATCTCTAATCTTTCAAAAAATTATAGCAAGCAATCGATTACTTGGATTTATTGTCTTATTGTTGTCTTGCATTGTACTAATCCACTTTTTGTTACTTATTTACTCAATTATTAATGTTTCATATTGTCGAAGAGGGGTTTTCCCGTGTATAAATAAAATAAATAAAACAATAAATAAATATAAATGTTAAATAACAGGGGACCCAGATGGGATAAGGATATTGTGATCTATTTTATCGAATGCCTTGCCGAAATCTGTATAAATAGCATCGACTTAATATCCTTCATTCATACGATCGAGTAAACATTCGGAATTGATTAATAGAAATGTTTTTTTATAAAGCTCTGCTGTTCTGTATTTATGATATTTTTTATATTGCTAGAAAGGTAATCACAAATAATAGATTCAAAAAGTTTAGCGATGATGATGCATAATTTCGATATTGGACGATAATAAACAAAACTAATCGTAAATTAAATATTAGTAACAAGAAGTGAAGTCTTACAAACATCTAATGACTCGTAATGGCTAACATAATGATATTATGAGTTTGAATTACGACAGTGAAACTATTAAACTCAAATTTGAAGGATTGAGCGAGGTCATCTAAATGTTGAAAGTTTATTGAAAGTACAAAATTTCTATTTACTATAATAAAGTCCAATTTTAAACAATAATTGGTGTGCCTAACAATAAATCTCCCCTATCGATAGATTTTCAATTATTTATTGGACCGAAATCCTGACGGAATCTTCGAAACCGGCGAACCGATCATAGAGTTGACCCCATTTTTCTTCCCAAACACCCCGAAAGTAAAGAAAACCAAATGGAACGAAAAAACAGTCTCAAATTCGAAGCGAAAGCAAGTCGTTATCGAAATTGTCCTTCACTCGAGACCGTCTCGTGTAAAAATTATGTTTATTGATCATAATGGTTAGTTTGACGCTGTTTGCGAATTGGTCAATGTTTTGGAAGGGAAAGAATTCGAATAAAAGAAAAGTTGCGCTAAAAGTTGTACCAGCCGCTAGCCGTTTCCGGAACAGCAACTCGAAAATTGGCACTGAATGCGTTTCTAAAATATGACGAATTTATTGAAAAACATTCCCTCTGAAAGAATGTTCCTGAAATTTTTATCGGAAATTTTAACAAGAATATTTTCCTGTGTTATATGTTCCAAAAAACGGAGAACCCCAATATAAAAGCGATTTTTAGACCACAAGGATCAGTAACTTTTATGCATAAATGCTAAAAATGGGAGGAGAACAACTCAGAAAAAAGGTAAGTGAATTGAGAAAACAAATATTGATACAAGAAAAAATGCCATTGGAATCTTCAAACGCTCCAATATGCCTCAAACGCTCCAATATGCCCTATAGGTACTTGTTACAAGATGGTGGGACAAATAATAAGAAAAAGATTAAATTTATACTCCGAAAAAAATCTGGGGAAATACCAACCAGGCTTTACAAACAACAGGAGTACAACAGATCTAATATTTGCTCAAAGAACTACAGGTTACTAACTATGAATGAAATGAAATGAAATGATTTATTTAATGTCATAATAGATAATGTACAAACAAAAAAAATATTTTATCCTATAAATGTCCAAATTACATAAAAAAATCTATTGTGTCGCCACAAGACTTTCCCGGCAGTTATAAAAAAATTAAAAAAATTAATTTGGTGTTAAAATTTTTTAAAGTCCCAAAAAAAAAATTCGTTTCGAATTTTTTGTAAAGTAAAAATGACATTTGAAATATCAAATACTATTAAACGAGCAAGGTTTGTATGTATGTATGTATTTTTAGATGTGCTGCCATCTATGATTAGAAGAGAGTATTGACAAATATTAAAAGCAAAAAATTCCCGGTGTATTGGGGTTGCATAAACAATTTGCATTGTATGTTGCAAAGCTTTTATTTGACTGATTCTAGTCAAAATGTCACTCTCTTCTTTCGTATCCCTTTCAGAGATTAATACAAAGTTAGAAAACGAGTAAGGAATTTAATTTATCAGATTCGACATCCTAAGACCGGTTTCTGCCTTTTGACTAGAATCAGTCAAATAAAAGCTTTGCAACATACAATGCAAATTGTTTATGCAACCCCAATACACCGGGAATTTTTTGCTTTTAATATTTGTCAATACTCTCTTCTAATCATAGATGGCAGCACATCTAAAAATTTTATCTTATAGCGGATATAGCTACTGACTTGTACGAGTTTGGAATTTTATATATTGGATTCGAAAAGCCTAACTGACGAAGCCGAAAGGCAGAAACCGGTCTTAGGATGTCGAATCTGATAAATTAAATTCCTTACTCGTTTTCTAACTATGTATGTGTGTCCAGAGGATCTCGAAATCCACTCGTCAGAATTCAATGAAACTTTCAGGGTAGACTAATTCCTATGTAAATCGGCAAAAAATGTAGGTCTCATGTCTGTGAAAATTCGATCTTCCGAGATATTTACAAGAAAAGTTAAGCTTTTAGTTTTATTTCCTAGCAACGGCACATAATAATAACTTGTTTCTATAGTAATATATACTATAAAGGATAGATGAGTACAATAAAAGTGGGGATATAACGTCACATTCCATAGGCGTACTTTGCAAAATAAGTTTCTATAATATAAATAAGGCCACAGCATATAAAACATATATACGCACTTCGTAGATTAAATTTTGAAGTTATATTATTTACAAAAAATAAAAATAAACTCTATGCATCTGACACTTTAACATTGAACGAATTAAATTTAACCAATAAATAACAAGGAGGATTATATGTTGGGATAAAACTTTTTTTAATCTCTTGGCATTAAAAGTAACGCTTCAGTACTTACCTAAACTGAAAGATTAAAAAAAAAGTTAGTTCAAGAACTATCTTTAAAAGTCACTGTCTTCACTAAAACTACTGGTATCACTATAATCGTCTTTTTTGAGGTTTATTATTATCCGTTCTATTAAATTATCCATTGATATATCCACTTTCCTAAATGAATGTTACACATTTTTAACATGACCAATGCATTTTCCCCAATGTTCTCTATTTACATCTGAAACTGCCTTTAAAACAAATTTCACACATCAGGAAATTTAAATGTTTTATTGTTTTGAGAAACATAAGCTTTTAATAATTGTGACCAGATCAGTTCAATGGGATCTAACTCTGCATGGTAAGGAGGCAATCGGAGTATTTCAATTCCTTTTTCTCAGGCCATCTCATCTATAATATATTTTTTGAATTTGTTTTTATGTTGCTTTGCTATACCGAGTAATTTTGCCTTCAAGGATTTAGGAGGACTGATAATATTTTTAGAATGAAGCCATTTTGAAATATATATTAATACAAAATTCTGAATCAATTAAAATACATACGATACGGCTATGAATAAATAAAGTCTGACTTATCTGTCAAAAGAACAGGTTTATCTAGACAAAAACTATATTAGGCCGATCAGATGTATTAAAATTTGAATTTTAACTACAAATAAGCATTGAAGGATGAGGTAAAAATAAAATTTCTACCTCTTGAATATGTACTACGTTCTGCAAATTAAATACTGCACTCCTTTCTTCTGTATAATATAGTAGTAAAAAGGTTTGACTTTATTTAATTTCTGGCGTTTTAATCTGAAAGAATTCAATTTTAAATTTGCCGCTTTATATAAAAAAGGAAATGTTCATTTGACGGGCATAAATAATTTGCTTGTCAAATGACAGCCATCTCATAAATTCAAAGTTGAAAATACAACGTTGCCAATTCAATTTCAGAAATTGAGTAACACTGTTAAAATGGGCACTTGTCAAAATGTGACACCTGTAAAAACGTGACAACTGTTAAAATGTGATACGTGTCAGAATGTAACAACTGTCAAAATGAACAAATCTCAAAATGAACAAATGTCAAAATATGACACCTGTCAGAATGTAACAAATGTCAAAATGTCACACGTATCGTACTTTTCTTTATTTATTACAAAGATCTAACCTAACCTAAAGCTATGGACATCGGGTAAAGGTTCTTCCCGTCCCCGATAGTGTGAGACTACCCCTTACGGCTACTATTTTATTATGCGGACAGTTTTAATATTTAAGTTTTCATTATCATAGAGAGAGAGAGAGAGAGAGAGAGAGAGAGAGAGAGAGAGAGAGAGAGAGAGAGAGAGAGAGAGAGAGAGAGAGAGAGAGAGAGAGAGAGAGAGAAAAAGAATGAATGCTTGTACATGTGTACTATTAACATAGATTTCAATTTTTTATTTTACAAGAAACTTTAAAGAGACATTTAAAATTCTCTATTTTCATAGTACATTTTAAGGTTGATTGTGACTTTGTATTTTCCAAGAGCAAATTGTAATGTAATGTACGAATGAACTATTTTTGTAACTGAAAATTTTTTAAAAAATATGATATCAATATCTGCCACACGTCGAGAGTCTGGTCACAGGTTTTTGTGGAGGTTTTTACCCAAGTATGAATATCAGACCTATAATTTTCCTTCACTGCAGATCAATAAATAATAAAATCAATTGAACATAGAGTTTTTCTTATATAGTGATAAATAGAGTGAGCTCAGCGATCTTCTGTTGACGGGACGTGTGCCCTACACGCTGCTGTTGCCCGTCGCGAAGATCAAGCGTCAGTAGATGTTGCCCTAAAAGGATGAAATGCATTTAACTAACCTCTGTGACAAGCAGTTGATAAACGTCAACAACAGATGCAGCCAATTGAAAATTAACACTGACAGCTTTTTTAATTTTCCCGCCTACTTTCAAGCCAATCGCCAATTAACTTTTTATTTATCTCCCTATCAGTAGTTCAAGTAGATGTCGCCCACTCCGTGATTTTCGCTAATTAATTAATAATTTGTCATGTTATAAATATACTTAAATTATATACTCATTGGGCTACTTAAAAATGTAGATTTGAATATTAAGAGCGAAGCTCGGTGACCAGATATTTATAATATTATAAAAGGCAAAAACATTTCACATGTCAAAAAAAAGTAAAACAATTTTTTAGGGTCGGAATTTTGTTTACTTTTTCTTTGACATGTCAAATGTCATTTGGATTTTAATTTTTAATTTTTAATTTTTTTTTTCATTGCTTATGTTTAAAATTAAGGAATGAAAATTTCAGGATGTATTTAGAAGCCAATAAGGCACCTAACTACCAAATAAAAACTTTAGGTCTTTTATTTTAATTGTAATGTACATAGGGCTACTGCGCCCCTTGGTGGGGCGATTTCAACCAAAGACAAACGGATTCATTCCGCGATGATCAGATACCCACATACCAAGCTCAATCGGATCAAGCGTTTGGACGCTACGGGTAGTTTAGGTTTAAAATTAAGGAATGAAAATTTCAGAATGTATTTACAAGCCAGTGAAGCACCTAAATATCAAATAAAAACTTTGTCTTATTTTTTTTTTCGTGATATACATAGGGCTCCTACGCCTTCTGGTGGGGCGATTTCAACCAAAAACTAATGGATTCAATATCACCCGAAATCCATACACCAAATTCTGCCACTGACGCTATCGTGGAAGAATACAGACAGACACACAGACAGACAGGCACACAGACACACAGACAGACGGACAGACTTCCATCTGGAAATCGTTTTAATCGTCTGAGGGGCCCTCAAAATGGATATATCCGTCGTTATCTCAAATTTTTTTTTAGCGCGTTCACAATACTTTCCCTTGGCGAGGGGCCGGGAAAGTAAAATAAAATAACACTATTAAATTAAACAAATGAGTAACTTGTGAAAAGAAATTAAACATAAGAAAAGAAAAGAAACATGCGAAAAGAAAATTCAGGTCGATACAATTGACACTTAATTGCTAAATGTTGGTTGGTGTTGGTGGAATGATCTCTTAAAGGCGCCTACATGATGGCTATTTCTAATATGCCTGGGTAGATTATTGAACTGGACAATTCTCTTGTGAAACAAACTTTTCATAGAATTGGCTTTGATGGTAGTTTTAACATAAAAATTTAATGAATCTGCAGCTCTAGTGTTATGTGAATGAACACTTGAAGTTGGCACCAGCTGATTGTTCAAATAATCAGGTAGTAAATGGTTTACCATCTTAAATACGAATATCATTGACTGGGCATATATAAAATGTTCCACCCTTAGCCAATTTAATTTATTTAACATGTCTTGTATTCGACCATATCGATTGCATCCTACATCCGAGTATTACTCGCATGGCCTTATTTTGAAGAATTTGAAGTGTATCATAATTTGAGCATCCTGTATATATCAGCGAACGAATTATAGACTATTTGTAGACAATTTTTTTTCCTATTTTTCTGCAAGTATAATCAACGTGTTTACTAAAATTAATTCCCTATCCAATATAAATCCCAAATATTTGATTTCCTGTACCATTTCAATTTTTTCATTATTTAATTTAATATTAATATCAAAACTTAAGAATTTCCCAAAAAGAACATTATTACCAATAATTTGGATTTTGATTTTAACTCATTAACTTTCATCTTATTGATGTTAAGCAAAGTTTTATCTATCGTACATCAATTGCAGGTAGAGAATACACATTCGAGATAATCCTTGGTCAATAGGTTTTGCCCATTTTTTTCATTAGGTACACGTATTTTCAATGGCTTATCGAATCGACTAAGAAATTAACAAGACAAGAAATGCAGGTCCGGTTTAACAAACAATTTAGACGTTTTTTTATCATCGAAACAACACATTGTACATCAGAATTCCTTTAACTCGTTGTTAGCCCTGTTGTCAGAGACTTTGACCTCTCATAAAATCTGATATCGCTGAAAGTAGGCTTTTTAAAAGGTGTAGAAAACAATAAAAAAATCTTTGCTGCTCTAAAGTGAATGCTAACTTCACAATTTCGAAAACAAAATCGAAAATTTGCTATAAATAAACACTATTTTGGCGTCGAATGAATGCTGTAGTAGCTATTTATATTACAAGTACATAAACTAGGGCTTTATTGAACGAACAGTATGATGAGTCAATAAAGCCTGTTTGTGTACGCGTTATACATATACATGATTTTATGTACGATTGCAATTAAAGAAAAATAATAAATTGAAAAAATAAAAATTTGAGTTCTGAGTTCTGAGAGAGTTTGACCTGGCGTGTGATATCGATGAAACCTGTCATTTAAGTACTTGAATGGGTGCAGAAAACGATAATAACATCTTTGCTGCTCTAAAGTGTATGCTAACTTCACAATTTCGAAAATAAAATTGAAAATTCGGTTTTTCCATTATATCTTGAAAAAAAAATAAAAATTTCGAAAAACTAATACCACCACGTGAAAGAGCGGAAATTTTTAGTAAAAAATAATATTATAAGTTATTTTAAAAACAATAAAGTTATTTACTCAAACACGTGATCTGTGTACTGAGAAATCCGTGAATGAACTTCATTCTTTCGTTCTCCGTATTAGAGGACCTAATTGAGCAGTGGTATAGTGACAACAAAGTATCATGCTATATTTTATATATCCTGCCTCGTTTGTTCTGATGTCAACTATGAACTTTGATCCTTTAGGAAAATATTCTAAACCAAAAACACTTAATTTTGTGTATACACTAAATGAATACCGAAGAAAAGGATAGCTTGGTTACATATGTCAAGATGAGAGACCAGTTTACGGCCTTTTGCTGTAACTCAATGTCTGCAGAACTATTCGAAAAATGTAATTGTGATGATTACGGTGAAATTTGTTATAATATTATGTATAGGTATCCTTAATAATAAAAAATTATAGAAAACAATTGTTTTATTACTTCAAATGCTGAAATTGTACTAAAATCGCGCACCAAAATTGTTTCTTAAAAGTTAGCCCGTTTTTCATCCTAATTTACCGCCATCTAGATATGTTTAGTTGTACATTAATCTGCACACCCCGTATGGCATTTTTCCCATTCAAATAGGACCAATAATAGCTGAGATAAGGGCCCTTCTGGCAATGTTTTGTTCCAGTTGATAATTACAAATTCCTAAGTAGATTCTGACACTCATTGGCAGGTGAAAAACTAAAGTATCTTTGCATGTCTAAAATGTACCCAAAGAAAAAAAAAAGCATTTCAAAGAGGAGACTCTAAGCTTTCTCGGGAAGCCATTAGTTTTTAATTTTTTTTTTGTTTTCTCATAGAAACTTTAACCGGAAGTTTTATTTTCTAAAATTCTCACTGATTTTTATAAAACTATTAATAGAGGCAGAACAAAAAAATCCTTGTACACTTATCGTCATTATACTTTTACTTTTGATTTAAATATAATTAAAATGATGAACATTATCTTTGGGTGGTCCAGCACTAGTTGCTTGACCATCTCAGAAAAAATTTATATTTGATATGTAGATTCCAATATGTTCAAAAATATTTTTTCAAAATTTTTATTGTCTTCCATCTGGAAATGGTGGCCATATTTGTTTTAGGCCGCACGATATTTTTCGCGTTTGCAGGCATCTACGATTTTTTAAATTGTACAGTAATGGATCGTCCTAGCCTTCTCAAATAAACTGCATTGAGTTCAGTACACTGTGGCCTACAAAATAAAACCATAATTACCAAAGAACGAATAACTTCTCAGCCTTAATATTTTTTTGCTGTTACACTACACAGTATAGTTACTTTTTATAAAGTATTAATGGTGAGACTCTTACCCATAAAAAGATATGCAATATTTTTGTTGGGGGACCAGATAAAAATCTGAAAAATGCACACATAATAGGTCCTTATGATATCAAACTTAAGTATACATTTCAACTTTGAGATTCAAAGTTTGTATTTAATTGGATAATCATAAAATTACTATACGTATTGTATATAGCGGATGCGAAAATATCGTATTTTTTTATTGTTGAATCTTAAAGTTGAAATTTGTACTTAAGTTTGATATCATAAAGATCTATTATGTGTGCAGTTTTCAGATTTTTATCTGGTCCCCCAACAAAAATATTGCAGGTTAAACCTTGAAGAAGTTCAAAAAGTTGTTTTTTAAAAATGCATATCTTTTTATGGGTAAGAGTCTCACAATTAAAACTTTATAAAATGTAACTATACTGTGTACTGTAACAGCAAAAAAAATATTAAGCCTGAGAAGTTATTCCTTCTTTAAAAAATTACCCTTCAAAAATTTTGAGCTGTAATAAAAAATTAAGAATAAATACATATAATTAGGTAATTATGGTTTATTTGAGAAGGCTAGGACGATACATTGCTGTACAATTTAAAAATCGTAGATACCTGCAAACGCGAAAAATAGCGTGCGGCCTAAAACAAATATGGCCGCCATTTCCAAATGGTACACAGTAAAAACTTTGAAAAAATATTTTTGAACCCCCAAAACATAAGGGAATCTACCTACCAAATATTAATTTTTTCTGAGATGGTCAAGCAACCAATTTTTGACCACTTGGTATGGATTGCCCAACTAACAATTTTAGATTATGTAATGGCTGTAAGAACGTTCTAGAAAAACTTTATGCAGAAATGTATTGATTCTAAGAACGTTTTTAATTCATTCTTACAACTCTTATAAACACGAAAAGGGCACCACCTTATAAAAATATTTGTTGTTATAAGTATATATACAAAAAGTGTAGAATCCATTTTCGTTTTTTTTATCATTTTTAACAGGCGAATCATTTTTAACAACTACTGGCGAATCGATCGTAAAGTGCAAGAAATCGATAATAGCGATTGAAAATACGGACATCTAAAAGTTGTGACTCCTGAATTGCTGATGCTGATGTAAAATATACACAACCTTAATATTTTGAAGTTTTGTAACAATTTTATTTTTGCCTATCTTGTAAAGTTGGAAGTAATCCTCGATTCACTAGCTAGTGCTAACATATCTGTAAGCAAAGACAATCACAATAAAAATAATTCTGAAAATAATAACATTACAAAATACAGCTATTTTAAATGAGTATGTGCAAAAGCTTAGTTATATTTGTGGAAAACAAAGAAATGGAAAAGGAATAGACAATTGCTATATTTTACTAGATGTACTTTTCAGCTGAAAATTATTTATGTTATGTTCTTGGGCGCTATAGAGAAGAATAGAGAAAAAGCACCAATTAAGATTTATAAAAATACTTTAATCCTCTTCTTCAAAATCAAAAATATGTCTGACGATTTTTTAAAATGTGTTTTGCGGAACTGCTTAAGACCTTTTGAGAGCATGCAGACAAGAACTTCCAGAAGTAAATAAAATATGCTCTAAAGAAAAAATCTCCAAAAACATAGTGATCAAAAAAATCACTAACGGTGAATTACTATTTCTTAGTAAATTTTTAATTATAAGTACCTATATATTATATTTCCAAAAGGAATTTATTAAAATTCTCGTTTGCAATTCTCCGAAAAATGAATATGTGGTGCATCTAACAATAATTCACAATTCAATTTCTTTAAATATTTTTTAACCTTTCTCCGAAAAAAAAAACACTTTTTTTCAAATATTTAATAAATTGGACGACATAATTGTAGAGATATAAACGTGTGTATAGCTAAACCAATCTATCACATCAAACAAAACAACTAAAAATTAATTATAAAATAAAATCATTAAAGTAACAATATATTGACTCAGTAATAGTAATACAATTGTTTTATTAGAAAATCACGCAACGTTATAAAATATATTTACCATAATTATATAAGTGTGCTATATTTGTTGTAGCATTTACAGTTTATATCATATAAGTGTAAGTCTTACAAATGTTTGCTTAAGAGTTTTGTTAGAGTTTTAAAAGTAATTGTATAATTCATTTTATAAACGTTCTTAAAACTTATTAAAACAGCCTATTACCTTATACGACAAAATAATTCTTTTTGTAGACCTTACATAATTAAATAGTATTTTAAACGCTGCTATAAAGCCTTAATAAAAATGAATAGTTCTATTATTTGAAGCTAATAAAACACTTTTGCTAGTTGGGTGACCCTCTGTTTAGTAAAACTTATGTTTTAAAATTATCATTTTTTTTACAATATACATTCGACGCAATTTTTATTTTCACAATAGTGTTAAATAGGTTTAATTTTTAAACTCTTCCTAAAAAAATGTAGCCCTTTCTCCTTTTTTTACAACTGGTTTCTTTTTATTTAACCCGTTAACAGTCTCTTTAATAGATTTAATACAATGTTTTTTTGTTTACGCTTTACCAGCATTTACCCCACAATTTTAAGTAAATAAAAAATAGCTTTTCTACTGGCTATAATATTATCCCATTTATATCAACCAAAATCACAAATTAAGGGCCTTCTAAACAGACTACACCAGCTTAGATGCCCGCATTCACTTTCTGCCACTTCTCTAATTTATTACGTAGTACGTGTGATAAATTAGAAATTTTAGAATTATTAAATTTTAAATTTACATAAATAATGTTCTAATTAAACATTTTAGAGTTACTTTTTTTAAATATCTTAATACATATGTAAAGAAAAACATCATAATACAACAACAACATATTTTTGTTAAAAATTGTTGCTACAAATCTTGAAATTATGTGTCAGAATTAGTTAATTGAAATAATTAGAAGAGTCAACAGCTTGAATTAGTATATGTGAAATTTAATATAAAATAACAACAAAAAATTGTATTGGTCAATATGCCATCGTACTGAAAGTAAGGGGGGTGGATGGCTCAGCGGTAGAGCACTGGACTCACAATCCAAGGGTTGTGGGTTCGAATCACACCAAAGGCAGAAATCATTTTCTGATTTTTATTTAATTAAAAATTTAGAAATTGATTTTCATATACCAGGTGTGATTCCTCACTCGACCATTCACTGTTGGGTTCTAATTAACAGTGCTGTTCCTAAAGTAACAGTAACAACGCCTACACAGGACATGAGGTTAATGGCCATAGTAGTCGATGCCGTTGACACAGAAGTAAAAAAAACACTGTAAAATACAGGTCTGGCAAAATTTTAATGGAACATAGGATTTTCAATGTATTTTGGACAAGGCGAAGGCGTATCAACTATTTAATTGAACCACTGTTCCCCTTGCTGCCTCGAGCAACTGGCACGTGATACTTGACACTCAGTCTACTGAAAGTTAATCGCAGTAGTAAGCCATAACAATTGAAAGTAAAGATATACAAGAAAAGATACAAATGTTAAAATGGTATTTTGGGGGTCACTCGATTCGAGATACAATAAATATATTTTTAGTTGCATTTGAAAATATGCCAATTCCGACACAGTCCACCATTTCCCGAATTATTAAAAAGTTATGTAAGTATGAGATTATCTCTGTTTCACAGATTTGGCTAGTGTTTGACACAAAAAGGTGCGCACATTTCTTAGATTTTGTGCTGTTCGACTTCTACGTGAGCTCTTGTCCAAAATGCATTGAAAATCCTATGTTCCGTTAAAATTTTGCCAGATCTGTATAAAGATACTGACATTATTTCCACCCAGTCGTCCTTTGCTAGTCATATTTTGTCAGAAAAACATGTTTCTGTGGGGTGCTTTCATTAAAATAGTTACAGAAATATGTGATGGTAGTAGGGGGTGTGCCGTGGCTATTGGATATCATTTGATACTGTGCCATGGACTTCAAGAGTTTAGGAAACTCTGTGTTAGAGAACAAAGTAAGATAAAAAATAACAAACCATTTCTAGAAATCTCACACAGTCTATGTTGCTCACAAAGTACATGTTAAAGTGCACGTAGGCCACTTTCGTCGAACTTAAGTTTCTGCAGTTATAATCATGGCCGCAACGCCAATTCTCAATTCAAACAATTGCTTGAGCGATTCGCCAACAATATCAGCATATTTGAAAATATCCGAAGTATTAACAAGTGTTAAATACAGTCCACTACTACTAATTAATATTTTGTTTGGCAAACAAGCTAAAACCTACAAATTCTTTTTAATTTGAAAGTTTTAATGTGTGATGTTCAACTGTTGTAATGTTTTCTTACAGCTCAAAATTTGAGAAACATATACATAAGAATTGTTCAGTTGGTACAAATATTAAATTACATCACCCGTGCTAAAACTGTTGGCACATAACAAACACCTCCCGTTTTGGAGGGTTCGAACGTCGGCCTTCGGCAAAATTTTATCGTCCCATTATCTAGTTACCTGAACCTCCGAAAAAGCGCCTTCATCTGTGTCGGTACCAGTTAGTGGGCCTGCATTCCACTGCCTCGTTATCGTCGTATTATGCATCTCAAAAGCCGTTCCTACTTGATGGAGAACCTTATTCATTAATCCAACTGTTAGTTCATTGTGAAAACTTATAGTGCGAAGGCTCTCGTGTATATCAGTTATAGCAACAAACCGGATACGTAAAATGCATGTAATTGGTAATTTTAGACCAATTAACACTTAAATCCGGTTATGTTTACAGTTGATATGTATTAATTGTCGTGTAACTAAAAGATATATCTTAATTTAATACGTCAGAGGTAAAAATAAGTATAAGGAGAGAACGATTAAAAAGTTTTTTCTACTCTGGCAATAAGGGGCTTTATTAAAACTGCCTATAGACTCTATAGAGGATGCTTATTGACAGGAAACCAACCGTCAAATTGTTAAAATGAAATAATGGTGTAAAAGATAGTCGAAACTCAGTTTTAATATGATGTTCATATCCACCAATCAGCTTATTACCTGCAACAAGTAAAGTCCTTGAAAGACTAATACTGAAAAGAGTCAACCAGAAACACGACTCCTTCCAAATCATCAATTTTGTTTTCGAAAGCACCATTCTACTACTGAACAAATTCACAGGATAGCTAATGAAATCGCTAAAAGTCTTGAAGAAAAGAAATACTACAACGCAGTATTTCTTGATATTTCACAAGCATTCGATAAAGTACGGCATCCAGGTCTCCTCTTTAATCTAGAAAACACCTTGTCCCATAACTTCTACGTACTTCTCAAATCCTACTTAACTAATACAATGACTGTCAATCTAATTTTAATCCAATTAAATCCGGTGTCCCTCAAGGTAGCATTCTTGGGCCACTGCTTTTTACCCTTTATTAGTCTGATATACCAGAAACTGAAAATACCATAATGGTATCTTTCGCTGATGACGTAGGAGTGTTGTCAGTGAATCAAAACCCAGTTCGAGCATCAGATAACCTTCAACATCATCTTAATCTTCTCCATGAATGGTACAGTAAATGTTGAACAAAAGTCAACCGAACCAAATCTGTACAAGTTAAATTTACAATTCGACAGGACAACTGTTCAGCTTTAACAATGAATAATGAACCCATACCTATCAAAACATGGAATAAACACATCCCAAACAAACGAAGGCAGCTGGACCTCGAATTAGGACAAATGTACTGGTTGCTCAGCCGTAAACCGAAACTCTCGTTAAACAACAAACTCCTATTATACAAGGCAATTCTAAAACCTATATGGTCCTACGGAGTGTAACTGTGGAGATGTGTCAAACCAACAAAAATTAAAATAATACAGCGTTTTCAACCACGGTACATCAGCAATAGAACGTTACACACTGATTTAAAAATTCCTTTTATTACCGAAGAAATCAAAATACTAGCAGCAGCATATAGGGACCGAAACGACAACCACCTAATTGAAAAGCTGTATAACAACGGGTCCGATGTGTGAAGACTACAGAAAACACGGCCAGAAGAAGAATTCCAATAGCCGATCTCAAAAGAAATAATCGATAAGGAGAAACACCACTGGGTGTTATGCCCCGGCTGAATACGCATGCCCTGTATGGGCCAAATCAACACATGCCAACAAACTAGACCTCACTCTAAACGACTCTTGTAGGCTGATCATGGGCTGCCTAAAACCAACCAATCTGGATCTCCTGTACATGTCAGCGGCAATAGCCCCCCCAAAAATCAGGCGGCAAGCCTTATGTATGGCAGAACGAAGTAGGCAGTCACTGGATGAAATACACCACCTATACGGACACGAGCCCCCTGCCTCCAAACTTAAATCCAGGAACAACTTCATAAAGTCAACAAACCCACTAACAGACTCTAAACCGGCAACCAAAGAAACAATGTGGAAGCAGAGGCTAACAGATAACAACACCCCAACCTGGAACCCGACAGAAAGCCTCCCTGAATGATCACAACTGGACTGGAAAACCTGGAAAAACCTCAATAGGATCAGATGTCAAATGGGAAGGTCCGGGGAAAATTTGTAAAGATGGGGATACGCCGAGGACGACTCATGCGCCTGCGGAGAGATCCAAACGATGGAACACCTCCTGACCTGCCCATCCCTACAGACCCCCTGCACAATTCGGGACCTGTGGAAGGCGAATGACACGGCGGTGCAGTGTGCCATACACTGGAAGGAGACATGACATCAAACAAACCACTGGCGACGCCTGCGAACGTCGTACACATGATCCTAATATTGTAACGAATAAATGTAGCACAGACACGATAAATAAATACCACTGGGTGTTATTCTTCCAAGCCTATTTCCATTCAATACATTTACTTAATACTCTGTAAGAAGTAGATTGTAAATATCAAAGTAGTCAATAAAAAAAATATGATGTTTCTTTCTGATCCAGATCTCGTCCAGGTAATAACGCGAATGTAAATGAAAATTGCCTTATATCACGAAACTAAAACTTAGCGTTACACTATTACGTTTTCTGGGCGATTTTTTCAAGAAAAAATTCAATCCTTACTCTCTGACTACCATCTAAGAATAGTATTCTTGGACCGTCCTCTATCTTCCCTTCACTTCTAACAAACTCTACTTATAACGTTACAACGGCCACCTTTGCTGATTATCCTGTCTTGACGTGAAGATCTAGTCAGAGTCTCACAAAAATTACAATTAACTACAAAATTAGAACGTTAAAAAATTAAAATAATTATGGACAACCCAAATTACATTTACCACCAGACGAAATATTTATATTCATATAAATAACTTCTAATTTCTACTAAAAAGAAGATAAATATGTTGAACTTCGCCTGCATTAAAAGAAAAATAGATGTATTGGATCCTTGGAAACCACAAAAGGACGTCTTATAAGGTTAGACAACTGTCAAATAGTGACTGATCCCAGGAAAGTTCTTCCTGGGAACCAAGAAAGACGACTCTGTTCGTATGCCCAATTCGATGTCATTTTATGGTCAGATTAGAAGACATTTTCTTATGGTGGAATTTTCAAAATGCGAAAGTAATACCATTACGTAACAGAAAATCCTTAGTTTGTTCAAGAAGTACGTCTACAGGTACGCTTTTGCCTTGATATACAGAACGGTGTGGCAATCTTGGCTTAAGGCAAATAATGCTCATGTTGTTAGACATTATTTAAAAGAAAGTTCCTTTAAGGTTTCCAGAACTAAATATTTTTTTTTGTGTATCCCTGAGATATCAGTACCCTTATTAGTACAGGGTGGCCAAATAAGAATGCGAGGTACTGTATCTGGGAAACTATCCATCGTAGAGGCTTGCGGAAAAAAAAGTTATAACTAAAACGGCCAAGAGGAAAACCTGGAAAATATTTTCAAGTTTCTAAAATGGCCGCTAGGGGGCGTAACTGCAATCTTGAATCTAAGAAAGTGATGTTTCTGTGAATTCCGCTACATTAACCTAACAAAAAAATACATGATCTGTAAAGTAGAGGATAATCTGAATCTTTTTTGTTTGACAATTTTTGCTCTATCTCTAAAAATAAAGTGGTGGGGGGTATTCAAAAGTTTCAGTAAAAAACACCCTGTATATTCTAAACGGCTGAGCCGATTTTAACAGACTTGGGGTAGTTGAAAAGAGCTATTCTTGGGCTAAAAATGCTATAATATTTAAAGATTTGTTAGTTTCATATGACGCCGCTAGAGGGCTTTTTTCGACATTTCGATAGAAATGGTTAATTTTCTCAAAAAAATTAAATGTATTGGTATGATTTCTTTTTCATGAAAAAGTAGCTAAATGATGCCTAAACAAGCTCGCGAAAACCGCATCTCGGTATCTTGTTCCTAACCTAAAATTTAGGCCAAAGAAAATTTTATACGGAAATCTCTTAAATTTTTATTTTTTAAACTAATTAATTCCTTTTATTATGTAAGTTGTGGCCCTAAAAAGGACCGAATTAAAAAAGAAAGGTTTTTAATGTCCCCGTAAATGCTCGAAATTCTGAAGCCTCTCATGGGTAGACAAAACTGCAGCTTCAATTTCGGCTCTCGGTATGTTAAGTAAGTTAAGTAATGCATTACGAATCCTATTTTTCGTATCTCTCTGGTCGTAGGTTGAGTCTGAAAATTCAAGACAAGTTAAGTCTGGTGATCGCGCAGGCCATGGAACCAGACTTCCTCTTCCAATGCAGCGCTGTTGTAATACTCTATTAATATGCTCTCACACAATAATGGAGAATTTTTATTTCTAATTCTTTGGGCCGATGAGGCCACCTTTAAAATCTGCACAATATGCATTATTGGTCTGCAGAAAATCCGCATTGGTTGCGTGAAGTTCAGCACCAAGGACGTTGGAGTTTAAATGTGTGGTGTGGCATACTGGGAGGCAGAATTATTTTTTTTTAGCAATCCCTAAGTGGCAATATCTTTCTTGACTTTTTGACCAATAAATTACCGTTGTTGTTGGAAGATGTTTCACTGGAAACACGTCAAAACTTGTTTTTGCAGTTGAATGGTTGCCCAGCCCATCATGCTATTATTGTGCAGTATTCCACCAGTGGTAGATTGGAAGATGAAGTCTGTTTCCATGGCCTGCGCGATCACCAGACTTAACTTGTTTTGATTTTCAGACTCAACCTACGACCAGATACATATGAAAAACCGGATTCGTTAATGCATTACGTAACATACCGAGAGCCAAAATTGAAGGTGCAGGTTTGTCTACCCATGAGAGGCTTCAGCAATGCATAGAGCGTGATGATCAGCATTTAGATCATTTACGGGGGCACTAAAAACTTTTCTTTTTTAAATCGGTCCTTTTTAGGGCTACAACTTACATAATAAAAGGAATTAATTAGTTTAAAAAATAAAAATTTAAGGGATTTCCGTATAACATTTTCTTTGGGCTAAATTTTAGGTTAGAAACAAGATACCGAGATGCGGTTTTCGGGAGCTTGTTTAGGCATCATTTAGCTACTTTTTCATGAAAAAGAAATCATACCAATGCGTTTAATTTTTTTGAGAAAATTAACCATTTCTGACGAGATGTCGAAAAAAGCCCTCTAGTGGCAACATCTGAAACTAACAAAACTTCAAATATTATAGGATTTGTAGCCCAAGAATAGCTTTTCAACTAGCCCAAGTTTGTTAAAATCGGCTCAGCCGTTTCGAATATACAGTGTGTTTTTTACTGAAATCTTTGAATACCCCCCACCACTTAATTTTTAGAGATATAATAGCAAAAATGGTTAAACAAAAAAGGTTCAGATTATCCTCTACTTTAAAGATCAGGTATTTTTTTGGTAGGTTAATATAGCGGAATTCGCAGAAACATCACTTTCTTAGCTTCAAGATCGCAGTTACGCCCCCTAGCGGCCATTTCAGAAACTTGAAAATATTTTCCAGGTTTTCCTCTTGGTCGTTTTAGTAATGACTTTTTTTTCCGCAAGCCTCTACGATGGATGGTTTCCAAGATACAGTACCTCGCATTCTTATTTGGCCACCCTGTACAATTTCAGCAATAAATACCAATGCAACAGCACGACAACAATGAGGGTTGGTATAGTTTATCCATTTTCAATTGCAAACATATAAAAACAAAATTCCCAGATGTCCAAGTTGCTTTGGTCGGCATTTGAAAATTGATAAACTTAAATGCAATGTCAAGAGGGCGAGGGGGGAAGCACTTTTATCAACTGGAATAACTTGTTTCAAAAATTAAATAAATTCACAATATTTATTGGTAATAACTTCTAAATTGCCAAACATCTAAACATGGTATATTACAATGTTATATATATATTACTATTTCGGCACAATCTGGATGGACTAAGTTTCGCGTACATTTACATAGATAATCTGATTGTCGGTATGTACCCTGTTAAATTCAAGGGAAATTTTTCGTCTTATGTTGATTCAAACTGTACGTGGTTTGAAGCTCCCGGAGTTTTAAAATTCTGAGATACAAGTTCGCATATAAAATAAAGAAGGATTGAACGTCAAAACTTGTCTAGCTCCTGACCCAAGAAAATCGAAATTATCATACGCCAATTAAAGAGGATTATGGTTCAAGATTGAATTGTTACACTTGTATAATAATGTACGCTTTCGGATAGATATTTTTATCCATTGTTGTGTGACCGTTTATCAAGCGGGATTAGATCTGGATATATTTATGTTTAAAGCCATCTCAAATAGAACAGTTAAAACGTATGTATCAACTATTTTTTTTTATTTTTAACTTTTCATTTAGACTTTTAGTGAAATAGGAATTAAGATTGTTTTTAATAGTACGATTAGTTATTTCCCGGAATTTACAGCTTGTTATCTTAAAGTATTAAATGGGCTCTAAATTAATTTTATCTGCTCATTGATTTATTTCGTAGATCGTTAGAAGACATAAAATATAAAAAAAGACGAGACGCTATAAACAAAACTCAAATGTTTTAAGTGAAGTTTACCAATATTTACAGGTCCATACATACAGGGTGTCCTCGAAAATTGTACCTTCTATTCAAGCACTAATACATACGAAAATATTCCTATTACATTTTTCAAAAAAATTAACAATTTTACAGGGTTCCCACAGACCTGGAAAACCTAGAAAACAGGGAAAAGTCAGGGAATTCAAAAAGCGTTGACAAAGTCAGGGAATTTTGCATTTTTCAGCGGAAGTCAGGGAATTCAACCAGTGTATATGGAAAACCAAATGGCTGCACAAAATTTGGGTTTCCCTTTGTATTTTTTCTTGTCTGATACATAAAAAATATATCATGGTTTTTTCTTTTATATTTCATTTGTGAATTCAAAGATATATTGGTACAATTTACATCCACAAATATGCACACTGGTTATATGTAATTGACAAATATTTCAGTTTGTCATTATATGTCATTATTTTCATTTATATAAACACAAGTTTTTCATTTACTTATTTGTATTAGTCTATAAAAGGTGGATTCTTGTCCTGAAAAAAGTTTGTGCATGGTCATGGAAAACCTGGAAAAGTCAGGGAAAATTTTCTCGCTTCCATTGTGGGAACCCTGTTTTAGGAATTGTAAGTAAAATTTGGAGCATTTTATAAAGGTTGGCAACACCGCTTACATTAGATAAATAAAGTAAAAGATAGATTCTACGTAAGATATAAATATCTTATATATAAAATTAGAAAATTTTGGTTTATAAAAAAAATACACGGAAAATGTTATTTTATAAAGCAAATAGGTTATCCATAGCTCAAATGTGGCCAAAGTGTAATAAATAAAACTAATATCAATGTCGGTACCACATATAATCAGGATATAAAATAGGAAAATTGAACAGTAAACGGCAACTAGTTTCGGCTGTTAGCCATCATCAGGCCTACAAAAAATATAACACAAAAGTAGCAACAATCTTACAATGAACCTTGACAACTTACCCTGCGTAAAAGGACCCCGCAATAATCTTACGGAAATTGGGTCAGGTGGATTTTTCTAAATTTTTGATATGATGTATTGCATGTTATTCTTAACAAAAGATAACATTGCGCCAACCCTCTAAAATGAACAGTTTTGCTGCTACAGGGCGTTGAAATCACCCCTGGCTCAAAATAAAATGTTTCTTTTTAAAGGCGTGAACAATGCTTTTAAATGTTTTATTTTGGATTATATTGCATAATATTAAGCTGTTTTATAAAATGAATTCCAAACTCACTCCCTTCCATCCCAACCCCTATTTTTAAATACAAATAAATATATTTCTATAGCACTTTTAAATGCGATGTAAAATGTTTCTAACAGCTTAAATGAAAAAAATTGCATTTTTATATGATCATCCCCCAACCCCTATTTCGGGGGTGGTCACCAAAAAATGGATTTTGCTGAATTTTTAATATGATGTAGTCCACGATATTTTGAAACAAATATGAGGTGACAAACCATAAAAATGAACAGTTTTGTCTCAAAGTAACCGCTTGCTCAAAATATGATCTTCTTTCTACCCCCAGAAACAAAAGACAAACAAATTATTTTTCAAATAAAATATTTCCTCTATCTCCATTCTTGTACTCACAAATTGTCAGTATTAATCACATAAAATATACTAGTGTAAGATGCATCTTACACTAGTATATTTTATTTAATGGAATTCGATAGAGTAAGAGCTCAAACTATTAATTAGTTTTAATCACCTTAAATTAAGGTTATCGCAATTTTCCCTCGCCGCACCCAAAAAAAATTAGTTACCAATAAGAACAATATGTTGTCCCTGATTTGGATTAATTTGTGCAGGTCTATTGGCAGCATCCATAACTACATCTAATATAGTAGTCCATGGGTATCTAACATTTGGTCATGACTTGCAAAATCCAAGAACAAAAGCACACTTGCCACAGCCCAACGTTCTTGCCCCCGCTTTGCAAGAGCAATAGTACCCCAATATTCGCTCATTCTCCTCTTCATCCTGCATATTATCGTTAAAAGCAATCCAAAGTTGGTGTTTGGAGAGCCTGGTGTACCGTGAATAAATGCGCATTCTAATAAATCCAGGTTCATTAAAATGCTCATCTACTTGGATAGTTTCAGCCCCATCTCTTCGAAACTTGTCTTGAATGTAGGATGGAGCCAACTCAACTTGATACACACCTAAAATAATTTTTTGTCATTTCAATAATATAACAAAAACTAAAATCCAGATCGTGACTATTATTTAAAACGTGGGAAAATCTCATCTATAGTCAAGCGTTTTATATATTCTAAAGTAAGGCGAGGAAATTGCGGCAAATGATTTTGATTTAAATGAACTCACGCAGCATTTCTTCTTCTCAAATTCTACCCTTGCTTGGACCACATTAACTTCTTGTGCCTGGATGATCATCTGCTCAGCCAATTCTTCATTGGCACCTTGCATCGCAATGGGCTCGTGATACCTGAAATTTTTTTTATACTCCAAATAATTGCAACCTAAGTGATATGGAAGACCCACGTAATGTAACTCTAACTTGCGGCACACCAAATGACCCTAACGTTAATTGTATTTAACCATTCTCGTTTTTTTTTGTCGACAAAAGAAACGACGCTCCTCAAATTGTAGCTCAGTGCCTCTACAAAAAGTCAAGAAAGTCGCTGTTAATAATTCGTCGTGAATAATATTTTAAGGTCGATTGATATACCGCTCGTAGGTTCATCAAAGTATTTTGGTTCGCGCTGTACCTAATATATTTTTTTTCGATAAAAGCCGCAGCCTATAAGCTTACCTATTTATTATCGCTCCAGCTATCTGAAAAAAGTCACTTAAATGTACAACATGCTGTAGAGGAATAGTGTCAGCAAAAAACTTAAATATCGATTTTAGATGTCCATTTCGAGCTTACACTATCCACCTGGTTTTAGTTACCAACCGGGCAGCATTAGCTTCTTGAGTAGTAAACTGACTCTGACCACGTCTCAAAAGCGGAGGCATTATACATAAGAAACCATTTTGTGGAATTTCATTATATAAAATATACTAGTATATTTGATGTGACAATTTGTGAGTACAAGAATGGAGGTAGAGGAAATATTTTATTTGAAAAATAATTTGTTTGTCTTTTGTTAATAAAGGTGAAGCAAAAGTAATTTTATAAATTTAACATTACGATACAGTTAGAGAATGAGTAGGCGGACCCTCCATCCACAACGGAGGGTTCTTAAAATTCAAAAAAAGATATACAAATTTCATCCGAACTTGAACTTGGAAACGTGAATCGCCATCTTGTCATTCACGTTTACGTTACAATAAATCTTTACAAATTAATAATTAAAATTTAGAAAAAAAAAGAAGAAACAGCAACAGCCAACACGTAGGCCAACATTAGACCTCGTGACAATAACACGAATTCAATTATTATTATTATCAAAAAATGCGGAGACTTAATTCGTTTTGGCTTTTGAATTGTCCCAAAAACCGTGACGTTGAAATCCGAAGACCCGACTGGGTGATCCACGAGGTGTGGTGATCCACGAGGATCAGTACTGGGACCCTATTTATAATTTATTTTAATGACTTATGAACAAAATTACATTAAAAAATGGCACCTATTGCATTTACTTTTAGGTCACAGTGTGTAGGTACCTTAAAATGTCGTCGAGTTCCTCTATTCCTATAGAGTCACTCCATTTCATATTTATCAGTCACCACCAGTATATCTCCTTCAATATAACAGTGAGTCAAAAGAAGAGAGAAAACCAACAAGAGAAAACACGACTGGAATTTGAACGGAACGCATTTAGGGAAGGACCTAGTTTCAGGCTAAGCCTAATAAATGTAAAAAACAGAGCGGATAGGCCCATAGAGAACGTGACCGAATCTTATAAAAATAGCGTCATCAGGACTCGAGGGGTGCAAAAGAAGTTATCTTTTTGGTGGATCCAGCAAATCGAAAATGCCAGTAGGGAGTGTCTCCTGTCCCGAAGAAGAGCTACCAGAGTGGTTTTGCACCGGGGCGTTACAGATATACAAAAAGAGGCTACGAGGGAGGAGCACAAGGCTAGAAAGAAACTCCTGAGAAGATCAATCGAGGCGGAATAGAAAAAATAGTGCAACTACCTCAACGAGGACATATGGTGCAAAGAGCTACAGGATAGCTTCTGGGCGATTTACCAAGCAAACTTCAGTTGATCTGATCCTAGACGCCAAGAGGGAGGTGGATTTCCTACAAGCCTCACGGAAAGCGAGTTGGACGAGTCTATCAGCAAAATTGAAGCACGCAAAGCCCCCGGACCAGACGGAATCCCGCCCGAAGCCATCAAGCAAACCTGTGGTGTAGCCTCTGAAATCCTAGAAATTGCGAACACGGTATTTAAGGAGGAACGTTTCCCCAAGGAGTGAAAAGAGGCGATGATAGTCCTGATACCCAAAGCGAAGAAAGCGCCAGAGGCCCTGTCAACATACAGGCCGATATGCCTATTGAAAACAATCAATAAAATGGTAGAAGGAATGGTGAAAGGTATACTGGTGAAGGAATTCGACGAGAGAGGGATGAACAATACGGATTTAGGAGATACAAAAAAAGAGATTAGAATGCGGAAAAAGGTAGTTGGCACTCGTTTCCATAGACATAAGAAACGCCTTTAATACAGCGTCTTGGAACAATATCGTGAAAGAGCTAGGATAAAAGAGGCTACCCTCATACTTGGTAAACGTGATAAATAACTCTCTGTCCGAGAGGAATATAATAATCGAAGGCAACCACCAGACGATGCAGGTGACGACTGGGGTGACTTAAAATATCCGATGCCCCTCCCCCCAAATAAGCCGCTTTTGATCGTGTTAGAAAAATCTAATTAACAACAGAAAAATCGTCATGTAAAGTTTTACTAACCCTTCCAAGTTTCACATTTTTTAAATACAGCGTTCAGAAGATATTTGAAAAAAATTGACCTGAAGACTCCATTTTCATAGAGCTCTAGCTTCGAAATCAATGCTTCAAAAAAACACGTTTATACGTTTATTCATGAACACCCTGTATATTTGCAACGCTAGTATGATTCGTCATAATTTTAAGTTCCGAATTAAACCTTTATCCTAAAAAAACTGTGTTTATAAATCGTGGAAAGGAGAAGTCGTTTATATTCTTTTTAACTTCTAATTTATGTATGTCACAAAAGATGTGTCTCTTTAAGTTTAATGGTCAATTTTTACATAAACTTGCTGGCCCTATTAAGGATTAAAATAATTAAAGTAAGGTTAAAAGCTATACAAAGCAAAATAAAATAAAATTTCTTTAAGATTTACTGTTTATGAAGGTCCCACTATGACATGTGATACGTTTTTCATTGAAAGCTATTGACTCCTTTGCCCGAGATAAAACAAAAAGACGAGTTTTTATTGAATTGTTTTTTCCGTATAACACTATAATAAAATATAAAGAAGGTTGTTAGATAAAATTTTCTCCCCTTGAGTTTTTGACAGTTGATAAAAAGATAGATATTTCGGTAGAAAGAAAAACAAGTTTACTCCATGCGGTATATAGAAAAATCGGACCAACGCACAGTGGTCTGAGAAATAAATTTAGGCGGCAAAAATATGAAGATTCGATTTTTTGTTGATAAATTAACTCCAATGTTAAAACATCATATACAGACCAGTGCCGATAATTTTTGAAACCAAATAAAATAATAGTAGGATGGAACTCATTGGAAAAGGAAGAGATATGACAAAAATGAAGGGAAAAATAATTTACGGGCGATCTGAGGTTGGGAAGTGGAAGGGGGGAGTTTTTAAGGGTAGAAAACTGTTTATCTCGATTTCCGGCAAAACTTAAATAGCAAAGTTGTAGGTAATAAAAAGATCTACAGCTTCTGTATATACACTTTTTTCACATAACCTCAAAATTTATGTGAAAAATTCAGATAACCAAGTTTTTGGTTTTTTATTTTTCTTTTACAAAAAAAATTTTTTTTTTTAACGAATCTTGGTGAAAACTTACCTTTTTATGTCCCGAATACACTGTAATTTTTTCGTTTTAAAATATTTATTTTTTTAACCTTATTTTGACTTAATATCGAAAATGCAGTCTAATTTTCAATCGAAAATTCTCACGTCAAAATATCTGCTTTTTTAAAAAGCCCACTGAGTTTTTTAAAAAAGCAGATATTTTGACGTGAGAATTTTTGATTGAAAATTAGACTGCTTTTTCGATATTAAGTCAAAATGAGGTTAAAAAAATAAATATTTTAAAACAAAAAACTTACAGTGTGTTCGGGACATAAAAAGGTAAGTTTTCAAGAAATTTCGTTAAAAAAAAATTTTTTTTTGTAAAAAATAAAAATAAAAAACCAAAAACTTGGTTATTTGAATTTTTCACATAAATTTTGAGGTTATGTGAAAAAAGTATAAATACAAAAGTTGTAGATCTTTTTATTACCTACAACTTTGCCATTTAATTTTTTTCCATAGGACTTAAAAACTCTCCCCTTCCACTTCTCGACCCCAGATCGCCCCCAGATTTTTCCTTTCATGTTTGTCATATTCTCTTCCTTTTCCAATAGTTTTCATCCTACTATTATTTTATTTCACTTTTTACCATTTTCAAAGGCATCTGCACTGGTCTAATACTTGGAAATGCTTTTGTCTCTTTGACGTCGATAAAAAAGGTGCATCCTTTTTTATCGGACAAAAACTTGTCTTCTTCGATATCTAGTAAGCGGACGTCACTTAGTTTGTCAACTATAGTTATAATTTTATAGCTATTAAGTATAAGAGTTGGCAAAACTTCAGAAAATATCAACGAATAGTCTGTCAAATTTTTTAATTTTAATACATTGTTAGTGACTGTAACTATTTGTTTACAAAAAAAAACATACAATATGAATCGGTTTGGAAATGACGAAAATCTTGTTAGTAATTTAAGAGATTCAGATTCATATCAAAATGAGTATATACGACGTATAGAGAAACCCAAGAAGAAAATATAAAAATAAGTAAACCAATCCAACCAATCTATAATAATTGTAATTTGTGTTAATTATTAATTGTTCAATAAAAATAAAGTTTTTGTTTTTTATTCTTATATATTCTGTCGTTAATTTATCTTATCAAAAAACACGTGAACTTTTCTTTTGTGGATAAATTTCTTTTTATCTCAACATTTTTCCATCACTAATTTTACTCTAAAACTGACATTTGATAAAATCGCTCGACCTTCGAAAAAAAGCTCTTGTTTTTACTGTTGATAAAAAAATTTTCACGGGGATTTTCTCCAAAGAAGGAGGCACACTTTTAATGGGATTTCCAACAATGTACGAATTTGATAAAATTTAAGTATATTGTAGATAAAAATGTCTCATGGGCCCAAAGAGAAGATCCTATGACTAGTTTCCGTGATACAGTGGCGGGTAAGGGGTATCTTGAAAAACACGAATTAAATGAAAAATACTATAAAGGTTGGTATTTTCTTTAAAAAAGTGGTACAAGCAATTTAATTTGATCTTAGGCGGCTGTGTCGGATGTCATGTGTCGGTTTTTTATGTACAGGGTGTACTCAGAAGTAATATTAATACTATTTATTTCCATACTCTCAACAAAAAACTGACAAAGTTCAACCTCACCTTGCAAATATTTTTTAATTATTCTAGAATAAAACAAATAATTTTATATACCTTCTTACAGGTAAATATCGTATGTACAACTTAATTTAAATTTTTAATAAGACACTACTTAATTTAAATGGTTTTAAATAATTTCTGGTAAAACATTTTCTTCGTTTTTGTGGGGATTACCAACATCTTCAACACACTCTAAAACACTGCAGTTTGGATACTTGACCACAACTTGATGGGGCTTAACCTAAATACCAAACAACACTGCAAATGTGGCAGCATATACCTAGAAGAAGAAAATGTCTTACCAGAAATTATTTAAAATATTTAACATTTAAATTAAGTTTTACATACCCTATTAGTGTTATTTTTCAATTTACTCCTGTAGATAGGTATATAGGTATATAATATTATTTACGTTTTATTCAAGAATAATTAAAAAATATTTGCAAGTTGAGGTTGGACTCTGTCCGTTTTTTGTTGAGAGTAGTATTCATAATATACTTATGAGTACCCCTATACATAAAAAATCGCACGAGACATCCTATACCAAGATAATATTGAATTATTTGTATCATTTTTTTTTTAATAAAATACCATCCTTTATAATATTTTTCGTTTAATTCCTGTTTTTCAAATTAATAATTTTTATGAGTACCCCTGTACATAAAAAATCAGCACATGACTTTCGACACAGCCAACTAAGATCAAATTAAATTGCTTGTATCACTTTTTTAAAGAAAATACCAACCTTTATAGTATTTTTCATTTAATTCGTGTTTTTCAAGATACCCCATACCCGCCACTGGCGGATCTCTTTGTGCCCATGAGACATTTTGATCAGAAGGTCGATATCTACAATATACTAATATTTTATCAAATTCGTACATTTTTGGAAATCCCATTAAAAGTGTGCCTACTCTTTCAAAGTTAGATTAACAAACAAAATGGCGCATACAAAATGGCGGGAATTTGTTAAAATAACTTATTAGTTTTCTTGTAAACTTTAGTAAATATTGATACGTTACATATTTTAGAAGGATCTACTATGGGCCAATTTTATTTTTATTGCCATTTCATAACAATTTACTAATTAATTGAAAATATAAAAAACTTACAACAAACTTGTACTTTTCTCCATTTTTTAGAAAAATATTTTAGTGATGATGGTTCTTTCCAGTAGAGTACGTTCATTAATCAAAATTATCGTTATGGGGTGACTGTCATCCCCTTATATATAAGGAAGGACATACTCAATATACACAAAAATTAAACATAAGTGATAGTTATCTTGGGAAATCATGTTCTTGGTCCCACATGTTTAACCCCTAATTAACAATGTATTAGAAGAAAATCCTTTTGAGTATGACATGGGGATAATATTTAAACAACAAGTACGCACGTTTCTAATATTTTAGGCCAGTCCATGTACATTTTAATTGCACGTGCATTTTTTTTTAGAATTTATTTTATTAAATGGATTTGATAGGGTCATTTTAATTAATAAAAAATTAAGAGATTACATTTTCTTATGGTCCGAATTATATATGCTTAAATTTTAAAATGAGGGTCATACTTGACCATATAAAGTAGTCTGTAAAATGAAAAAATATTGATCTTTAACTTCGACAGTATTTATTACAAGTGGGATAATGAAATTTTTGCCACTACATGTCTATCTAAAGAGCTTTGTAATAGTAAAGTGTGGGGCGTATATTATAAAAATAGCATCATTAGAGGTCAAGATCGTAGCACCAAAAATCAGAGTGTCAAAAAATGGTGAAGATCGAAAACATTAGACACCATTAGTCCAGCACTATATGAAATTTCGCACTAAAAATGCCGAAGATAGATATTTGGACTTTGTTTCCAAGTACACATTCTCCAGAATACTTCATGGAAACAAAAACATTTCTAAACCCCTACAAGTAATTTGACAACCCCTGACCCTTTATTTCGAAGAACATAGTATACATTATTGGAAAATTCACCAGGCGTGGTGGCTAGAAGTCATCTGCCATGGTGGAAGCCTACATAGCGTCAAAAAGCTGAAGATATAAACTTCTTCAATTAGTAAAAACCGTGGCAGATGCGTGAACCAAGTAGTGGACAACTATGCAATCTCCAAAATATCTCATGAAATGAAATTTCATAATGAAATTTCATAACCCCCACAAATATTTCGAAGAACTTAGTCTACACTGTTGAAAAATTCACCAGACGTGGTAGCTAGAAGTCATCCGCTGTGTTGTTGAAAATCTTCGAAAGACTACCTACCTCTTTTTTTTACCGATTAAAACCACCTACCCAAGTGTCAATGTGCCAGGCTTTACTTAAGTGGGTACGACACTAGATCAATGTTACAGTTGCCCTTTTTCCGTTTTTACTTTACCATAGGTAAAGTATTGGAATCGCAAAAAAAAAGTTCAGCTTTCAGTGGAGTATGTAGTCAGGAAAAATTTGTGTGCGCTCTAACTCCAACTGCGATCGAAATTTCCTAACCAAATTTTATATTTAGCATTTTTACAACATGCTAATGAGCTGATTAGATTTTGGGCAAAATCGGACAACCGGGAGTGGGGGTTTACTCTTGAGAATTTTCAGATTTTCGCAATTATTATCGTTTCTATTAAGTTTATGTAAAAATATTAAGAAAAAAAATTTATTTTAAATTAAATTTACTATAAATTTTGTTTAAAATTTTTTTTCAAATTTTGTATTATAAGCGAGTTAAAAATAAAATATGGAATAACATAGTTGCATAGTAGCGCAAGCGCAGCAGAAGTGTTTTGTTTTATGGAGACAATTGTACGCTCATGCCAGATATGGCCTGCCTTAAATATGTACGAGTAATTGGAGTATGAGCCTGTATGGTCGTTAAAGTATGGTAAAGTCATGTGCATGGCCACATCCGATTTTTTTCCTTCTTTTTCCTTTTTTTTTTCAAGCTTCCTCCATTTCTTGGCTTTCGAGTCTCAGCACTCTTGTAGCCATTGTATCCATTGTTCCCCAGGTATGTTAGCTTTCTAGCATTTTGTTTCTTCTCTCATCTGCCCACAATAGACACATTTATTATCTTCGATTATCTTGAACCCATAGAAGTAAGCGTTAAATCAACCATGTCTCGTTAGCATCTGCGTAAAGTAGAAATTTACCTGTCCGTGTTTCCTTTTCACCCATGGTCTAATGTCAGGTTCGAGTATTTTGGTCCAGTTTGCTTTTCCATCATCCTCTTCCCATCTTTGTCTAATATTAGTCTAATATTATGCGGTTGGTTTCCTTGCTATCGTATCCTTGGTTGAGCATTGCTTTTTCCTCAACGAGTAAGTCGACTGTGGGGATTCTCGCTATGACTAGCAGTGCCTTTGTGGATGTGGTTCTGAATCCGTGGGCGATCCTGAAGACAGTGTTCCTCTGCACTCCAATAAAGATGTGCCTATAAATCAGATTTTTCATGACCCTTTGCTATATTACTGCTCCATAGAGTACTATCGAGTTTACCATCGCCAACAGAATATGTCTTGTGCCTTCTTTAGGCTCTCCTAAATTTGGCATGATGCGATAGAGGATGGCGATTGCTTTGTTAGCCTTTTCTGCAGTTTTACTTATGTGGTGGCCCATGTACATGTTCCTATCTAAGTAGATACCTAGGTAATTTATGCTCTCCTAATGTTTTTTATTTTCCTGTCTGCTTCTCGTAGAAGTGTTTCCGTTTTTGTGCCGGTATCTTTAGTTTCTTTTAATCTATTCATTCCAGGACATCTGCTATAACTGTGTTTGCTATATTTTCTAACAGTTCTGCCGTTTTTGCTACAACTAGAATGGCTAGATTGACCCAATCAGATCCTAAATACCCCATCGTAATAGAGGCTCCTCAAAGTTGGCCCTATCACGAATCTCATTCTTTCTGGTGAAAGGCTACATAGCGTCATTAAGCAATAAAGTTGACATTGATAATACAATTATTCACCAAAAAAATGTTCTTAAAATAATTTAAAACATTTTTTTTATTTTAACAATGTGCAAAATTAAATACGATTAAAAGCATACACTTACTGGTCCTGAACCGGCGTTTGGCATTCCTAAATCCTCGGTACGACTCTCGCTGACTAGGTGGATGTTAAAAGAGCACCGGTCACGCTGGGATCTCGTGCCAGGCCAACAAAACAGTAAACGAATGGTTAAAGTGCCATCAAAAGTACTGACAGGTTATATTCTGAATCTGAACAGGAATCAAATAGGGCATGGGACTAATAACCGGGAACACCTATATAAAATGGGCATCTTTCAAGATGAACCCATATGAGGTATAACCTACTGATGCCGGTAAACCCACAGGAGGACTTTCCAAAGGAAAATCTGGTGAAAAAGGCTACTCAGCCTGATAAAGGTAACAAACCTCTTCACCTGAACATAACGATGTAACTGACATAGTACAATAAGTCCTAAGGCTGCAGTATTGAGGCATTTATAAACCTCAGTCAGGTACATCGTCATAATCAATCAATCAATCAATCAATCAAAAGCATACACTTTTGGTGATGATTAATTCTAAACGCTAGAATGAAATTCTGACAGAAATAATCTATCAGAGCGAAATATTTTAGTACAATAACTATATAACACCCAGCGAGTCAGAAAAAATGCGTTTATTAAGGTGGTACTTAAATTTAAATATAAAAAAGAATTAAACAAAAATAATATACTTTACTTGCTTGCTTGCTTAATTTTAACGTATCATTTCTGCAACTGCAATCTGGACGGGACCTACAGCTTATCGTGGGCTCCGAACCACGGTCCTTAATCACCTTAAACCCAAGAATATGCCTTTGTCATGCAGGTGATCTACCGACTAACAAGTGTATAAATGTGCCACCAACCCCTATCAGTTCCACGAGATATCCGGCCTGTTTACTGGAGTGAACGAAACTGCGTATGACACAAATACCTTTTTGCACTTGCCAAAGTCTTATCTGACTTTTAATTCCACTTGAGTTTCGCAGGGATCGAACCTACGACCGAACACTGGCCTAGTACAAAGACCGAGGCCTTAACCAACTAGGCAACAGTGTCCGGTAACAAACCGAGGTGGAAAATATGTCCTTTCTACGTCATTAAGCAATAAAGTTGACATTGATAATACAACTATTCACCAAACAAATGTTCATAAAATAATTTAAAACATTTTTTTTATTTCAACAATGTGCAAAATTAAACACGATTAAAAGCATAAACTTTTGATGATGAATAATTCTAAACGCTAGAATGAAATTCTGATACGAATAATCTGCCAGGGCGAAATATTATAGTACAATAACTATATAACAGCCAGCGAGTCAGAAAAAATGAATTTATGAAAGTGGTGCTTAAATTTAAATATAAAAAAGAATTAAACAAAAATAATATCTTCAATGCATGTGAAAATCGAGTTTTAACTTCTTCAGTCGTACCTTCGAGTCGAACAAATAAATTCCAAATTGGCCTGAGCTTCTCAGTTATATCCGCTAAAAGGAAGGATACGGTTGTTTGTTGAATATCGCAACAGCGTGTATATATTTTTTTCAAATTGCTTTTCTAGAAGTCTGCAGGAAATTCGTGCTAGTTAACAAAAACGTGTTAGTGTTCACCCATCCAAATAGTGAACTCAATTAGTGCTTTTTATTTGCTAAATTTGACTCCCATTAACAATCAACCTGTAAGTCTCTGGCGTCATTAAAAAAATATATATTTTAAACAACCTGTCCTTGGTATTTTTTGTTTCTATTCAAGCATAATCATGTCCCATTGGATATTTTCTCATAAGCAACTGAATATCGTTCATACAGTTCATGACCTACCATAACCATTCAATTTGAATAAACACTTCCTTTGGTACATGTATAGAATTTTTAATGAAGGTGAATATATATCACCATCCAGCTCAACAGACTCCTACATGCCATTCTTTTAAGCTTTAAATGCATTTCTGTGTCTTGATCTGAGATAATGTATTCCTTTACATAATTTATCTCTGATTTGGCCGATTAGAGATTCAAGAGATGAAAAGAGAGCAGCATTCCTTATTGATTATTGCGATTCAAGATTTTCCAGTAAGCTTTTTCTTCTGTTCGGAAAATTAGGTCAAATTGAGAGGTAGTTACGCATATATACGGTGTAAGGTATGATCAGAAACTATTTATGATATTTAAAAAATAATAATTTTTATACAATTAACCATTGCAGCTGTATCCTAATCATATGTGATAATTTTATTTTATCTATGTTCATGTTTTTAGGTTTTGCAAGCAAGTTTTTTCCCATTATTAGTAGATTACGAGGGGTACACCGCGAGGTCCATTTTGGTGTACAGACCTCGTCCATTAGTAGCCATTACTCAGCCATTAGTAGCCATTAGTAGCCATTACCCGCCATTACTAGCCATTACCCGCCATTACTAGCCATTACTAGCCATTAGTGTACAAAAATTTAACTCGCGGTTTACCCCTCGGTATATTATTAATTATTTTATGTACATATAGTATAATGCCACAACCGCAATTTAACATACTGGGAATAAAACTAAAATGTTACTATTATAAAAATATTTACTGCCTTAAGCTTGAAACACTTAAACTATTAAAAATTAAAACTGATTTGAACCTAATTTGATTATCTATGACTTTCAACAAGCTTGAGGTACTAGGTAGATAAATCTATTATCTCTACTCTAACATCTCATAATGATAATATATTACTTGCGGCAATCATTATTGGCTTTCTGTTTTCTGTTACTTCGACAGCTACACGATAAGCTACACACCAATCAATTTAATAATAAATAGAGAAATATCATCAATTACGGCTTTGATGTTGGTTCACTAGCTGAAAGGGTTTCAGTGGAGTATCATTAGGGCTGAGATCACGATAACTTTCTTAATAATGATCACTTGAAACTTGTAAAAGTAATAATATATCAAAGAAGGTTTATTAATGTAGAAAGATAATTTCAGATAGGAAATTTAAATTGATTAATTGAGAAATCATTGGTGTGGTTCACAAAGTAATTGTTCGGCTCACAAGCATCTAAAAAAAGTAATAATAGAGGGGGTGGGTAGCTCTGCGGTAGGGCACTGGACACACGAAGGGTTGGGGGGTCGAATGACACTGAGGGCAAAAATAACTTACTTATTTTTAATAATTAAAAAATTGCAAATGGATGTTCATATTCCACACGTGATTCCTCATTTGATCATTCACTGTTGGTTCTAATTATCAGTGCTGTTCCTCAAGTGACCCTGGGAAACAGCATCACAGCCTACACACAATGAAAAAGAAGATACATCGTTTTTGTTGTATTGTAGCCTGATGAAATTGTACTCAAAAGTGCCTGTTTCGTAACATGAGTCCGGTAGAAGGTTTCTCAACGGGATTACATGTTTTTTGGGCTGCTGAATACGAATCTCATGTTTGCTGCCTCGTAGCAGTTACGGGTCAGGTCGGAAAACGCAAAAAACCTCAAAATTTTCGGAATTTTTCCGGTTTTCCGCTCGTGTCTTGCAAAAGACGCATCGTACGGAAAATGTCAAGGTATTCAAAACATTAACTTGATCACATTGCCTTAAGTTGAAGAACAGCCATCACAGCCTGCCACTCCGAGTGCTGAAGAACCTGAGCCTGGACCATCATCGTCCATTGAACACCCTACGCCTGGCCCTTCCACAGTTCGAGCCAAACGAAGGAGAGTAAAATAAAATGAACATTGCTATCAGATATTTTGCATACATCGCATCTTCACACTATACTACAACTTACTTGCTCTTTTTTTCAGCCGACTGGTCTTTCTATGATTTTTCCTCCAATATATATTGAAAAATTACTTCTGTTATCTTGTAAATCTAATTGTAAGAGGAGTTTGACAGGTTGTAACGTTTAAATTCGGCATTAAGACCTTACTACATTAATTAGTTTTTCATACCTTGTAGATGTGAGCCACTGTAGGGATCGAATTATATTATTTAGGAACCATATATCACATAAGATAGCCTCAATTTTTTTTTGACTCAGTTTATATCCATTTGAACGAGCTAGTTAGTTTCATATAAAGTATTTCGAACATTAAAATAGATTGCACAAATAGATTGTTTACGTCTAATTTTATCGATGTCATGTTTCCATCTGTCGTTTCATTCATTTCTTCTGTTAACTTTGAGGTGTTGAACGGCTGTGTTAGCCCAGTCACCAGTTATTTGATTGGTCCGATCGCAAGTCGTATTAAGTGACCCGTGGCGATTATTAGGTGAATCTCTTTCTGGTCTTGCGTGGTGAGATTCGTTCGAGAATGATTTCGAAGGAAATTTTGGGACGGGCCTTGTCTTTCTTTCTTGTGGGTGATAAGTATAACGTGGTTTAGACAAAATTTTGAGGAGTCGCCCGGTGTTTATGAAGATTATTTCGTACCATTGATTGGGATAGACGAGCGATTCCCGTATTGTTAGACGTGCAGGGTGCCTATTCATTTGGTGTGTTTACCCTGGTCTGATTCTCTTGAAGAGGAATTGATATTTTGTATCGAACCAAGCCACGTTCGTAACGACGCCATTTTTGTCAGGTAAGGCGTTTTTCATGAAAGTCGAGTTTTATGTTATTTGGCAAGTGTGTAAGGCCTGTTAATATTATAGGGATATTACTTCCCACGTTAGACGATTTGATTCTCCGAGGATTCACCTTATACGGAAGCATCTGTCAGGAAAGTTTGCTGAGAATTCCCCTTCACTGTATAAAGGGTATGTTGAGTTATTTAAATGTTTTTATTGTATAAACTGTTAGAGTTTGTAAATTTCTTTCTGGGCCGAGGGGTATTTGATTAGGGGTTTAATGTATATTATTTTAGGGTTCTCGTACTGGGCGATTGTGAACCACATTCTCGTGTTGGGCTGATTGACGTCCAGATTCTCGTGTTGGGCTGATAGACGTCCAGATTCTCGTGTTGGGCTGATTGTCAACCAAATTTCCGGGTTGAGCTGACCTGACCTGACGAGTTAGTAGCCGCAAGTGGCCGCTATTTAATTTTGAACAACCGCAAGTTTTTCCTTTTTTTTTATATTGGTTCATAGACATTATTCTAAATTAGTATTTATATATATTTTCTCTAATTTTGTTTGGTATTTTGTAAGCGACTTATAGGGGCGAGTGGTATTTCATTTTTTTTACGCCCAATTCCAACGACCTTGAGAGCTCTCGCGGACGGTGTAATACCCCTATTGTTCGTCATTTAATTGATTAAATAATTTAATCGTTTTTTTTTACTAGCGCAATTTTGACCTGTACAGTTTTATGTAAGTGCAATTATTAAACAGTTATTGAGTAATTAATTACTTTTCTTTCAATTACTAATAGTCACGAATAGTCTTGACCCGAACTAAGGTAAGCAAATTTTTGGTTGCGACGTAGTTTAGTTTTTTTATTAGTGGGCTCAATTTAGATCCATTCTGGAGGTTGAGTGACTAAAATGACTGTATTTTGGATGAGGGTAAAACAATCTCCTGCCGCCCATTTTCTTTGTAGTTAACAACTTATATCAATCCACACCCCACTTCACTGTGGTTAGCCGGCATCCAAAGCGGATTACATAATCCCACGGAGGAAAATCTTTAAACGAGAATAACTCGTGGCAAGGTAGGGGGTTCATATTGACAGGCGCAGACTTGTTATTAGTGGACCCCTTCTTATTGGTTAAATAAGCGTTTAGAGGGAAAATGGAGAAACTCAAAATTTGATGCTTTACAACTTTTATTCTACCGGTTTTTCACATAGAGTGAGTGTTTTTTAAATCACAGTCGTCTGCCAGTGAGTATATTGTAGTTTTCACAAAAGACCTTAAAAATTTTGAGGTTAGGAAGTTATGGAGGTCGTTTGACGCAGAATTTTATGCTCTTCAACTTTAGATACCGTGAATGGAAAACCGGAAAAACTTCGAAAATTCCGAGGGTTTTTTCGACCTGAGCCGGTACTGCTATAAGGCAGCAAATATACTCGTGTTCAGCACCCCCAAAAGACATAATTCCGTTGAGAAATTGCTTTAAACCCAGTTTGACTACGCCTCTGTATATGGAGAATATATTTGGAGTAGAACTGTAATTAAAAACAATTTAGCTGAGAGGTAGAAATATAATAAAATATTTGGAAGATAAATAGTCTGACCTAATTACTAGCTTCACCACCTTTAATATGTTTAGGAATATAATTTTTAAAGGTACTAAATACTTAAGATTTCATAATAATAAACGATGAATAACGCAATGCATTTTGATTATATATAAGTTATATAGCAAGTTGACCAGATTTGTCATTGCTTTAATGTTGGCGGTGATTGAAAAGCCACGACCTATAAGCGCTAGAAATATTTGGTGATTATGTGCAAATCAACACGGCCAGAGTCGAGAAAAAATATATTTATATTGATTAAAATTTCCAAATACCACTCGTCCTCCAAATACGAGCTTTTGGAAACTACAAGTTTAGAGCAACTAAACCTAATCCTGAAAGATTGGGCGTAGAATATGAAGAAAGAAAACGGTCAAAATTACAAAGAACTAGTTGTGAAGACAATGTGGAACACCGTTGCAAAAAAATACAAGAGGTGTATTTTATGAAGTGGAAAATAATTTTTGATCCATTTAAAGATATAAAGTCTATTAGGGAAGCTCGTAATGCGAAACGAAGGAATTTGCATATGTGCGTCAATAAAAGGAAATCGAACTCTGCTTCATTAAAATTGGAAGAATACTACGCAATACTACAATGTTTTCATTCCAGCGAAAATTTTACCATATCGCTTCAGTAGAACTTACCTGGAGAGGTGGAGAAGCAGTCAATTGCAAAGTTCATTATTTTAAAGAGGAAGTGGATAATTCTGGGATTAAAACAGGTAGATAACATAGTTACATATTTTCTATAATAACCGATTTTCAAAAATCCTACTTTTTAGGTCCGCCTGTTTAAAATTCTAATGGTTAAACGTTCATCTAGAATAACAACTGATAGTTTATTCTTAACATAAACCCATCATGGAACAAAGAACAATCAAGTGGATGGTATAAAAAGACGCCATTGAAAAAAGCGAACTTTCGAAATGGACTAAAAAATAGAAATAAAAATAACAAACCACTCTATACGGTCGACAGCAGTCAGTAACCTGGCTAAAGGAGGGGTCGGTGGACAACAATTAATTAAAATTACTGGCCACAGTTCAGCCAACTCAATTAAGCCTTATCTGCAAATGGATAATGAGCATTATTCCAACCTTAGAAGTGACGCCTCAGAACCTCCAGCTAAAAAACAGAAAATAGAAGATCCTACAGCCACTCCTCGAGCTTATCACTGTAAAGCTGGACCCATCAACAACGTTAATGATTTACCTACACCCAACGTTATCAATGATTTAACAAAGATTTCAAACAATACTCCTTCTGTGTACCAAAATTGCAATTTATATTTTAATTGTACCATAAATAATTAAGTTTGTAGTATTTTTTGATTAAATAAATTACCTGTTTTTCAGTTTTCAAATTAATACCTACATATTTATTATGTATGCATATATAATAGGTAGTATGTTTGGTAAGCTATGTGTATGCAGAATAATCTTCTACTCATAAAATAGTCTTATCAAATACCATCCTGGCATCTAATTTTTTCCTGGGATATAACATTCCCTTATGATATAACACGTACTTATCCAACAAGATTTCGAGAAAATGCAAACGTAGTTCTTCCTAAATTTCAAAGGTCTTTTATTGGACAGCGATGTAATAGATGTGGGGAAAAATATAAATTTACATTAAACATTTCAAAAACAATTTAACATATTGGCTTCTAACATCAATTGACAAAATACTAGCATAGACCTATCATATCATGGTTTGAACACGCTATTATATTTTATAATATACTGTAACGGTCAAACAAGGTGTAAACGAATGAAATGCCTAACTTTTATCGAATCATAATAATCATCAAATTCTACAAGTAAATAACATTAAATAATCATTTATTTTAATCTGAGCCAACATTAGACAGAACGTGTTTAATTAAATACAATTTCAAATCAATCTTGAAGTAGCAATTAATTCATAAAATGTTTCTGAAGATTTCTGAAGGTTAAAATTAACACAGTAACTCCATAAGCAACTTGCATCGACGATTTTAAGACAATTACAAATATTTTGGCAAATAATACTATAGTAAAAATGAAAACTGAATAGTCTCACAAGTCTGCAATCGCATCTAAGTAAAAGTTATTATTTTAAACACTGTGAAAAAGAAATTTTCCACATAACCTCAAAATGAATTATTCAAATTTAAACAAATCATTAATCTAAATTTAGGGGAAAGTCAATGAAAATTAGAAAACAAATCGTGGGAATAAACAATAATAATAGAGTTTAACAGAATTATAACTTCAATAATAACGAAAACAGAAAAACCTTCATGTATTCTTAATATTAGTCAAAACAGCAAATAATTTACACCAAAATCATTATTTTAATCTAAGGAATGATTTGGTAATGGTTAAAAGATGTATAAAAGTATTTTTTTTTATATTACAATAATTTATTTAAGAATTTTTGTCAAATTCCGATCTAGGAAGCTGTGACATACAAGTTCATAAAAACCAAATTCCGCGGTCAAGCGGGGCTTTTTGCTAAAAAACCTCCGAAGTGTCCACATCAATACTCGTTACGTAAACAAACGAAAATCTATGTCAAAGCCATTGTAGATCGATGAAATAATTGTAGAAATTTACCTGTCAATTTCTAAAGTGAGGTTAGAATTAATTTTTCATATGAAGATTTTGGAATTTAAAATAAATAGACTTTCCAATCAACATCCTCCTGTCCTGAAACTTTTCCTGAATTTGTATCCATTTAATGTATCCTGTAGAACGTAATCCCGTATTCCTGATTGAAACCTGGTAGAATCATTTGGACCACAACGTCGATTTGCAAAGAAGCAACTAAAGTTTGCTAAAAGAATTCAGAAAGTATTAAAGGTACCTTTTCATTTTCTTAAATATCGATATTTAAAACTTTAAAATAAACAATAAGGCCAGAGTACTCAACTAATTTAACCTATATTTTTAATATATAATAATAAAAACAGAATAACTTAAGAAAGAATTTTACACAATAAATAACAACTATAAAATTTAAAAGGTAATAATATTAATAAACATTACACTTAGCTTTTCTGTTTTAAATATTTCACACTGCAATCTCAAATTTTGATTACTGTTTGTTTCTTGATTGTGAATAAATGCACACATATTTTTCTTTTAACTGTATCGTTATTATTGAAGGTTAAAACTTTAAAAGTCAATTTACAGAAGCACGGCTAAGATTCAAGGTTTTTATGCTTCCGGCAGAAGTGAAAGAGGCCACCCCACAAAAATAAACACGTTCTGGCTAAGATTACGTCAGAAGGTAAAATTAATCTTTTAAGAAAGTTACTTACTCACAAAATAAATTAAATTTATACAAAGACAAAATAAAATTAGGTGTTTCACATCACGTTTCGCGTGGATAAGTAACAATACATCATATCGAGTTTTTACATATTTTAATCATAAATGTTTTCAAATTTTCTTACTGGTTTTAGTTAGTTTTTAAAATTACCAGTCTTTTCACGTTTAAGAACTCAGTCTAGCTATTAGCTAAAGTGAACCTAAACCAAGGGCGGATCCAGCCGATTTTCAAGGGGGGGGCTGTCTTTCACCCGGGGTGTATGGAATATTCCCTGCTCAGCGGAGGGATCGCTACAAGTCTATCCTCTCTCATGGTTGCTCTCATTCAGTCCTTCGAAGGACCTCTCGGCTTCTTGTAATCTTTCTTTAAATTAAAAAACTCAACCTAAAAAGGGGGGGGTGGTCCACCAATGATCTAAACATGACACAATACTAGTATAAAAAAAAATCGGCCATTTGAAATACCTGATATTAATTCACAAAATATGTGTAATAAAATCACTAAATATTACTAATATTATTATTATTATTAAAAGTCGGTATAAATCTTCGACACCTTCGAAATTACTTCAAGTTTTGTCAATTTTTTGGTCTATTTTGATTGTATTTTCAAATTAGAAATGTTAAATAAATATGACGATTCCCTGTAGGAAGAAAAATTGAACAATTATTCTAAATTATAAAGAAGTAAAGCACGTATTTCTCCAAATATATTTATTTTACTGAATGCATCTAGCAAATAACGTGTTAAAACGGATACCAGCATCTTCTATCTTCTCTCGATTGAAATAAATTCGTTTACTGTTTAGTATTAGACCGACTGATCCGGGCGTCGTATAAATATTCATTAACATAGCAACGGAGTGGATTTTGTATTTTTTAGGGCCCGTTGGCCGGTCAGTTCGAAACGGAATAAAGGTATTTAATGATTTATACCCTACTACAAAAAAAATTATACATGTAGTGAATGTTGATTATCATTAAGGACTGGAGGTTATTTCGAGATTGGACAGAAGTGGCCGGAGGGATGAAATACGTGTATACGGGAGAGCAACACAAAGGGAATGTAAATAACGAACAGAGTAAATTAGTTGCTGAAGGCATGGAAATAGGGTTATCGATGTTAAAAATTTTGTATTGAAGTACTGTCCTGTCTGGTACACAATATACAAATTATTGTAAAAGGACATTGTAGATGCATGAATTTTAAATATCACAAATTTATTTTTGACCAATTTTTTTTATAATTTTGTTTACCTAGTTTGCAAAGAGATTTTTTATTTAAATTTTTTTTTTAAATCATCATAAGAAACATCCTTACCACTTTGTAAAATTTACCTGTAGTCGAGAAAATTTCACACAAAAATAGCCCAAAATCCGGAATTCGCTTCGTTAGCTCGTCTAGAAATTTTGTGCCATATTTTGATCGTGTACTTTTTTGAAATTGCACCGCTGCATCAAAAAGTTCATTCTTCTTTCCAATTGTTGAAGAAAAAATTCATATCTTGCACAGGAAACATCCGAACCATACTTTTTTTTTCTGTACCCGTTGGTGCTTTGGGAATGGACGGCTCACAAGAGAACAGCTCAGTGGACGAAAACAGTGATACCAGGGCCCCGATGTTTGAAATGTGTGAGTACAACTCGTCTGCGAGAATGTACCACGTGACTATCTCGAAATCGGTCAACGTTGCCAAATTTAAATTTAGACAGTTCAACAAAAAGTAGAGCAAAACATATATTTTAGTTCACTTGAAACCTTCGTACAAGAAGAAATAGTAGAAGTGATTAGGACAGACAGCCAAATTATTGGATTCAGACCAATTATAAGCTCTTTAGATCCGTTATGGAAATATTAATTCAAAATATAAAACATTTTTCAGAAAAATATTTATTTTTCACAGTTATACGAATTTAATTTAAGAAAAAGCTTAATTTTCAATCGAAAAAATTAGTTTATACATTTTCAATTTATAATTTTATCCAGAGCTCATTTGTTAATTATCTAATGGTATGTCTACATAACTGCCTATCCTTAAAAATCAAATAACTCACTTATTTTTCATCTAAACTTCAACATATTATACATTTTCGGAAAGGGAAAGAGTTCACCTTTCAGATAGAATAAAAATATATAGGGTGTGTCGTTAAAAAATCGACGTTATTTGCATTTTAAAAAGACCGCTTTTTTAAAACACCCTATATAAGATTTTACTAAATAAACATTTATACTGAAAAAAACTTTATATAAAAAGAAACTGTTCAGTGAAAACCGCACCTTCCTATCATTTCTGAGTTCCGAGATATTTGCAGTTAAAATGGGTCAGAAACTTCTGGGATTTCAAAAATAAAGGTACTTTATTCCTGAGTAAATTTCATATTTTTTGGCAAATCTCGTATACGACTGAAAAAATTTGATGAGATAGTTGCATTTTAGGTTTTTAAATAAAAAACTGTTAGTTATAAAAGTCTTTTTAATATAGATAATAATAATATAAGAGTATTTTTTTGTATGAACTTTCTGGATTTCATCAGAATTGATCATAAAAGAATATTACAGGAAATCTTTGAATATGTTGGCAATAAAGTACATTCAAATCTGTTTAGGATTATAATAAATAGGACCTTTTGAAATTTGTTTTAGGGTAAATCGGCGTTAGTCTACAACAGTGATGGCTTAATATGGCTTATCTGTATACACGGAAATTAGTATAATAAAAATAGTCCTGGTTTCCCCTACTTTAAGGGAAAGAAATCTGTAAATTCTCTTTTCCAATAAATATTTTATTTATTCCTAAAACAAATAGTGTTTAGTGAAGTTCGCAGCCAATAAAAATATATTTTTTTGTGTTTACCAATATTTTTCCAGTTTTGTAGATTCAGTCTGGTAAGTTAAAATATTTTAATATATTTTTTATTTGGTGTTTGTTTTTCAAATGGAACTTTTTCATTTTATAGATTTTATTAATTTTAAATATTATATAATTATTCTTTTTATGATATATATAATAAAATACAAACTACAAATCACACACTAAACTATTAATATCAAAGATATAGGTTATAATTAATATAAATTTGACTTATAGTCTCGATACTTAACCAGAGTTGCCAAACTGCGGGGAATCTCAAGATGATTGGGGATTTATTGGGGATTGGCATTATGCGGGGAAAATGCGGGGATTTTGAAATCTCATCGTTAAACAATATAATAAATAATCTTGCAGGAATTAAAATTAAAATAAAAAAACAGTTCAGATTGGACATAGAACTCAAGACCATTTGCACAGCAGCAAATCATTTGTCCATTGTACCTACTTTTGTTATAATAAATCATATTATAATCGGGTAAGTTCGTTTATCTCCGCGCGGTGCGAACGCGAACACATAGAGAAAACCTTTCTGTGATTCCCTTAGTTTTAGACGCTTCTAATTTGCTAGCTTTGCGTTAGATAAGTTGATTTTGTATTCTGTCGCGAAATAACGATACGATTTTGTGCAAATATAGATAAATGGTTAATAAAAGGTCAAAACAAAGAAGATAATCCTAAGGTAAGGTACTTAACCTATTGAGGGGAATTTTTGGGGAATCAGCAGATTTTTGTCCCCAAATTTTGGGAATTTGACTTGGGATATTGGGGAATATGATAAATTGGCATCGGCAACACTGCACTTAACGCCTTCACGGCGCTATTGCGCATGTTTTCTCTCTTACTAAACTCAACTCTACTGGTACAACCCAGTAGAGCACTTCTATGCGAACTTGTAGATGATTTCTCTTGGTTTCAAACATACCGATTTTGTGACGCTGAGAGAGTGAGGAGTGATCACGTGGTACATTCTCGCACACGAATTGAAAATTTATAAACTAATTTTTTCGATTGAAAATTAGGCTTGTTCTTAATTTAAATTCGTATAAATTTGAAAATTAAATATTTTGCTTTGAAAGAATTACTACTTTAATACACAAAAAAGAACGTTTTCACCAGGTTTCATAAAAAAATTATTTTTTCAAAAGATAAAAATGAAAAACGAAAAACACGGTTTTATCGTATTTGTATTTTATCTTCTAAAGGCTGATGTTTTAAAACAAATTGTTATTGATGTTTATTAGTACATCAAGAAACGGTAATTTTTGTATATTTTCAATTTCAATTATAATTTTAATGTTATAACTTGTCTACTTTTTTCTCATAAGATTAAGAGACTTATTTATCGACAGCAACATTTGGAAATTTCTTTTTTGTGTTTTAAATAACCTGTAATTTTGCCAACACAAAACATTGAATTTTCGGTTTTATATTAAGAAAAATATTATAATTATTATACTTTTTTTAAACAATATATATTGTTAATTATATAGATATAGATATTTGGCTTTGAAAAATTGTCATTTTAATTTTTGATAATTTTTCTAAAAAATGTTTTGTATTTTTAATAAAAGAATTAATATTTCCATAACGGATCTAAAGAGCTTATAATTGGTCTGAATCCAATAATTTGTCACAATTTGTCACAATTGTGTAAGTTGGGACCTAAAGAGTATACAAAATATGTATTGAAATGGAATTTTAACATTATCAAATTTATAATAGTTAGATAAAATTGAATTAAAAATTAAAGAAACTAAATACCCAGACTATGCACAATCCAATATTTTTTCTTAAAAGTATCGTGTCAGGTTAAATATTAATTGAAACATCACCTAGAAATAAAGAAATAGTATTATTAAAATAAAGTTTAAAAGAATAAACAAAAATGTTAAATTATTAATAAAGATAAAAGTTAAAAGTTAACTTACCTAAGTTAATGGTTTATTTAATGTGAGATAAATATTACAGTGAAAATCCTTTTGAAGAGCTCTGATAATAACCTAAAAATTAAAATCAAAATTTAAAATTTTACCAACAATGTAATTTCAGGACAATCTATATAACAAAATATAATCTCAGGACGATCTGTATAAAAAAAAATAAAAAGTTGTGACAACTGTTTAAAATGAAATTCAAAGTTACCAACATTAGTAACTAAATTATAAATTAATGAAATGTATAAAAATAGACACCAGAATATAAAGGAAAAGCATGGTAATCGCTATAATTAAAATTATAAAAACTAAAACAAATAAAACTTAAAATAAAATATCATATAATCAAAAATTTGAAATAATAAGAACGAATTCAGAAATAATTTGAGAGCTTTTGTTTTACAGTATGAGGTAACATAGCAACAGAAAAAAGAATAGGAGTTTAGAAAATGGTAGAGAGACGAGTAGAGAAAAATTTGATGAAAATATCTATTGAAATTTTAAAGGAAGAAAATTAATAAAATAAAAAGTATTTATATTCTGGAGATCTAATTATGACTGCGATTATGTACAATTATTAGTAAGTGGATAATATCAAATATTATTTAAACAAAAAACTTGCCTGGAAGACATTATTATTACTTTGTGTGTATCCTGAGGACTGCGTCCTACGTAATTTACTCAACTGAGTAGATATCCGCCTGGAGAGTCAGCAATCTTAGAAATATCACATCACTAGAAGTCTAGCTACAATATATCACTGGTTTTGCGAATTGGGAGAAGAACAATCACAAATATTTGAAGGTATAAACTCATCATTTCACTTAAAACGTGCTTCATACAAATAACAATTGTGGGACACGTGTCTCTTGTGTTTAATGAATATTAATAAGACAGTGTCTTAAAAAAAAGGTGTGCCAACTTTAGTTTTTAAAGATTTTATTGCGCCAAATTCAAATCATAATTAGAAATAAGGTATCATTGAATGAATGTGAGGCATGCGAGTAACTCATATCAATAAATTTGTAGTCTGATCTATGTTTATATTTTCTATAATTTCTTATAAAATAAACTCATTTAATTGTTGAACCAACATTTTATTTTCTGGCAAGGTACAGAGACTATCAGTAGCGTAGATTAAAAGGAGGTTAAAAAAATTTGAACTCACAATTAAATAATCCCTGAGATAAAAGATTTAAAGACATATAACATAAATTTTGAGCATAGTCGTGGCGATACTAACAAATTATTAAAATTATACAGGGTGTTTCATAGTTAAACCGACATACGTTAACTGTAAATAGAGGGAACTTAGGCGATTCCAAATAACCTTGGTTAATTGGTCTAACGCCTTTAATAACCGAGATACGGGGTGTTTTATCCATTTCGGCCAATATTTTGATAAGCCGTAACTTTAGAACCACCCTGTAGATTTCTCTCATACTTGGTACAAATATAGTGTATTAATAGCCCAATCCTGTAGTGTAAGAATACAATTAAAATCCAGATCCCGATTAAGAAGAATTTATAAAATTTGAAAATCCCCAAAACAACACCCTGTATATCAGATTTTTTGAAATTGGGATGGATATTTGAAAAGAACGGAAAAAATGAGTTAAAAGTGAATTTTTTTTTAAGTGCACATCTCATTCTACTACTGGAGTTTTAACGTCAAATTACATCAAATGCATTTTTTTTATTTTCACAAGCAGTAACTTTCGAAATACCTGGTAGATTTCTTTCATATTTGGTACAGGTATCATTTTTTAGTAGCCCAATCGTATAATGTAAGGACTATATTACAGCTAAAATCCAGATACGGTTTAAGAAAAATTTGTAAAATTTGAAGATCCTCAACGCAACACGCTGTACATCAAATATTTTTTAAATTGGATCAGACATTCGAAACGAATGGAAAAAAGTGAGATATTCTGACATATTTTTATAAATGCACATCTCGTTCTACATATTACTAAACTTTTAAAGTAAATTCAATTAATGCAATACAAATTGTCGTTTTCATAAGCCGTAACTTTGAAAACACCCTGTAGATTTATTTCATATTTGGTACAGGCAGATTGTTTAAATAGCCCAATCATACGATACAAGAATAAAGTTAAAATTCAGATCCGGATTAAGAAAAATTTGTAAAAGTTGATAATCTCTAAAATAGCACCCTGTATAACAGATTTTTTAAAATGTAATCGGATACCTATTTGAAAAAAGAAAAAGAAAAGAAAAAAGATGTGTTATTGCCGAAGCTTACTTGATAGTTTAATAAGTTTTGTATCCGGAATTAATCCGAAAAATTAAATCTGTATTTTTTGTTTGTAGAACGATCTTGTGCACTTATAAAAATATTTTAGTATAACACATCTTTTGTCTTTATTTTTTCTTTTTTTAAATAGGTATCATTTAAAAAAAATCTGATATACAGGATGCTATTTTAGAGATTACCAACTTTTACAAATTTTTCTTAATCTCAGTTTCTCAGTTTTTCCATTCGTTTCGAATGTCTGATCCAATTTAAAAAATATCCGATATACAGCGTGTTGCGTTGGGGATTTTCAAATTTTATAAATTTTTCTTAATCCGTATCTGGATTTTAACTGTAGTATAGTCCTTGCACTGTACGATTGGGCTACTAAAAATGGTACCTGTACCAAATATGAAAGAAATCTACGGGGTATTTCGAAAGTTAATACTTGTCAAAATGAAAAAAATGCATTTGATGTAATTTGACGTTAAAACTCCAGTAGTAGAATGGGATGTGCACTTAAAAAAAATTCACTTTTAACTCATTTTTTTCCGTTCTTTTCAAATATCCATCCCAATTTTAAAAAATCTGATATACAAGGTGTTGTTTTGGGGATTTTCAAATTTTGGAAATTCTTCTTAATCTTAATATTTAAAATCATATCCGGCTCGAAGGACCATGTTTAAGGACTCTAATTTAGAGAACTTCTTTTGTATTCATCAATGCATTTTTACAATTACAAAGAGATATTTTCTGAATGATGTGATTCATTTACTTTAACCATTACTATTATTTAGTAAATTAAACATGTGCTTTCCTGTTATTTTTGTGCGTTGTTTTTCGTTAATATTTTTAATAAAACGTTAATTGCAAGGTGCTTGTTTTCTTGAAGTTCTACAGACAGCAAAAACCAACAAATATACAGTTCCACTGAAAAATTACTGACATTCGTTTAAAATGCAAAAGAAGTTCTCTAAATTAAAGTCCTTAAACAAGCGATAAAAATTTGGGATGTTTGAGTCTTTGAGAAAATATTCAATACAACGAATAATTTTGGTTTGTATAACGTGTTTTCTTCTTGTTGAATACCAATCAAAAGGTTTACTTGCATATCCAGACTCTAGTTGTTGAACAAATATTAACTATTCAGAACTCTAGGGGGGCTATGGCACCCATGCCCCTACCTCCTCAGGTCCGCCGTGCAACCCTTGGATTATGAGTTCAGAGCTCTACCACTGAGCCACCCACTCCCCAATAATCTTAATTAATATTCATTTTCTTTAGCTACAATAAAAAAATCTTGAGAAATTGGGTTTAATTATATTCATTTCTAAATAATACTTTCTTCTTAAAACATTTTCTTTTAATGCTTGGAGAGATGTAAATTTTCAGGTTTATATTATTTGAATTATAAATTGCTAATATTTTTTATAACTCAAACTTTTTGTTAATTTTACTTTTCCAGCTTTATCTCTTCATATTTTAGTTCAATTTTATTTAATTATTTTTATTTAAAATTTCTGATAAATAGGTTTAAATTATATTGAAAGTCCTCTTATTGGCTTTCAATGTTAAATTTTACAAATTATATTTCATAAATTTCTATTGACTAAAAAGTGATTTTAATTTGTGTAAACTATTCCTTTTGGTTGATATTTACTTTGGTAACATGTTTTAAAACAGGATGTCTTAAATTTTAATCAAACTTTGAAATCTTTCTCATTTTCGGTTCCCTCTTCTACCTATTCAAAACTATCTTTGCAAAACATAGATTTAGGCATTTATTTTTGTTTTAAATAGCACCCTACTGAGTACATTTTTCAAAATAAATGGCACTACAAATAAATGACGAATAAACACCAATGTTTATTACGTCTTGATTTTTTTAATTCATCAGTCTTCAAATTTTTTTATGTTTATGATTGTTGAAAGTAAGTCTTTATTTTCTATATCAATACAGGGTGTCCCACGACGAACTGTGCATAGTCCAACCATAAGTACTATGGACCGGGGTAATGTCATATCTGGTATTAAAAAATGCCTTGTTGCGTTTTTGACGGATATACAGGGTGATATTTGAAAATATGTTAATTATTCTAAGTTAAGTATATCCAAAAGTAAAAATCTCAGACAAATAAAATTTGGCACACCGAATGTGCTCCCTGAGCTCAATAAAATAGGTTTTTAAAACATTTTAATTTCAGATCCTTGGAGTATGGCCAATACTAAGTACTTGAGGAAAATTGAGAGGGTATCGTTTTTTGAAAACAAATTAAAACGTTAAAAAAACTAAGTTCAATCGAGTAAGTGATACTTTTGCAACGATTTCATTTTTAAACTTAGTGTTGAAGTGAGTTGTGTGTGTGTTAAAGCGATTTGAAATAAACGAATAAACAGGTTAGTTTAGGTATTAATATAGATTTGCAATACATTTTAGTATACTAATAATTGATAATGCTAAATAAAAGTTGTTAAATGTTTATATTTGACATTTCAAAAAAGGTCAACAGTGTTATTAAAAAACAAAAACGAAGAGGAGGTTTTATCAAAGGTAATATCACGAGTCCTCCAAATTTAATCTATAAAATTTGACAGGACCAGTGGTATTTGAAAAGATTATTTTTTGAATTATTTTTTGTTAAAAACAGAGAAAGACACTTTACACTCAAAAGTTAGATGTTTTCTTTTACATTTAAACGCCAAATATTGATATAATTGATTGTATACCTATAAACGTAATATAAGTTGCCTATCTAGTAGTAGGCATTTAAGATTATTTATTAAGGGTAACGTTTAGATTTTGACATTATTTGTCAGTTTTAAATAAATTTATGGATGAAGCTGTGTTGTGTGTTAAAATAAAATAAAAACAGGTTAGTTTACAAATATATTTTGAAATTTGGGTATTAACATTGATTTGCAATACATTTTAGTATAATAATAATTGATAATACTAAATAAAAGTTTCACATCCTTTGTGCAGTTTTGTCTCACCTGGTCCTTTTATGGAATTTTTATGGTTAAAAAAATTCCACCTTCGTGTAAATAAAAGTTGTTAAATGTTTATATTTGACATTTCAAAAAAGCAATAGCTTAATCAAAAAACAAAAACGAAGAGGTGGTTTTATGAAAGGTAATACCACGAGTCCTCCAAATTTTATCGATAAAATTTTTGGTTTTCACGAAAACGGCTTTATTTGAAAAAACCACGAAAACAAACTGATTTTATCTCAATTCAGTTTGTTTGAGTGGTTTTGCCTGAGATAAAGGCGTTTGAGTATGGAGACCAAAAATTTAATCTATAAAATTTGAGAGGCCGTGTGGTATTTGGAAGGTTATTTTTTGAATCATTTTTTATTAAAAACAGAAAATAGTCATTTATGCAAAAGACACTTTACACACAAATGTTAATTATTTTCTTTATCAAATTAAATTGAAACATCAAGAAATATTGAGCTGTTATAGTTTTAAATACAGGGCCACCAAGGCATACGTGATTGCTTTTGGCTAAAGATAGAGGAGCTGATAAATTTGCCAGAAAATCGTTGACAAGAAAATTATCCATACATTCTCACTGAATTTACACCACAGAATGTTCTAAAAACTTTCGATAATTTCAAACTAGACCTTTGCGAAAAGATCCACAGATATGTCCTTTAAGAGAGCTTAAAACGACATCTACCTTATTTTATGGAACTCACTTATCTCTTAATGTAGATATGAGGCTATCCAATAAGTATGAAATGTTAAGAAGATTAAGTTCAATTCCACACTCAACAATGAGGGCTTTCAACCGAACGGCTACTGACAGCAGGAATTAATATATCGATATATTCATATTCCTGTACATTACAGATTATTGTGAACACAACATCCCTTTTGATTATCATTTTCAATTAGGAGAGCCGGAATTAACACATTTACATATACACACACATACACATGTGCAAAATTTAAAAGCAGGAAAAGGTTGAAAGTTTAAATTTGTTTAGTAGAAAACGTTAGTTTACAAGGATCGAATATTTATCATGTCTGCGTAACGCAGTTTTTAGTATTTGACATAAGGCACGGTCCTTTGATGTATTCTTTCCCCTCTTTGTTTCCTGGGACGTTTTCACAATAGTTTTTGCGAGGGGCAAACCGCTGAGGAAGTCAGTCTGGTGTACAGTCTCAAGGAAGTCCCTTGAAAATAAATGGAAGACCTTTGAATCCTTTGAAGTCCATGGAAGTCCGTGGAACTCCATGGAAGTCAGGATGAAGTTCATGGAAGTCAGGATGAAGTCCGTGGAAGTCATGTGAAGTCTGTAAAGATCTCCTGAAAGTGCGCATGCACCTCGGTCATCAGGTGACTGAACATATGTGGTGGTTTAGCTATTAGTTCAACGGAAAAGAAAAGAAAAGAAAAAAGGTACCCAAGAGAGCTTACTCAAATGTCAAACCGATTGAATACGCTATGACCTTGAAATTATTTCGAAGCAAAAATATGGCGGGAATTCAATTTAAGGTTGACAAATACTTGTTACTTTTCTTATAAAATTTAAAAGAGATCTGAGAGCAATTTTGAAGTGTTTTTTGAAAATTTTTTATTTTAAAAATACATATTTGGACTTATTTTTAAATATGGTACCTTACAAAGAGTAATATTTATGGAGCGGTCAATAAAAATTTTTATTGCCCAGTGGGCCCGACAAAAAATAATTTACATTAGACGGTATAGGAGTGTATCTATTGTAACAAAAAAAAATACTTTAATTTCTCAGGGTTCAAGTTAGTTATCTGTGTTTTGTGTGGGTTCAGCCAAAGTACAGATTTATTTTAAAATAAAAAAAATTGTAACTTGTTTATTTAATAAAAAATTTAGTATTGTACTTACACAAAATTTGATTATTTAAACTTTATTGCCCAATTTAAAAAAAAATTAACCACCCTCGTAATAACTTCATAATTTTAACTCCCCTAAAGAAAATTTATTGTTTAGCCTTTTTTTCCCAGTATTTATACTAACATAAACATAAACTGGAATAATAGACAATTTATTTAAACAATTCTGAAAGGATACTATCTAATTCTAATTCTAATTAAACAAAGTCCCTTGAAAATAAATGGAAGTCCTTTGAGGTCACATGAAGTCATAATGAAGTCCGTGGAAGTCCGTGGAAGTCCCTGGGAATCCATGGAACTCAGGATGAAGTCCATGGAAGTCAGTGGAAGTCATATGAAGTCGTCTGGAAGTCCACAGAAGTTAAGTAGAAGTCGAAGTTTGGAAGTCAGGTCTATAAAATTTTGGTAGCGGTTTACCCCTCGAGTGTTTGTGTTTTTCCTAAATCAAGTTTTTTACTGACACTCTTGCTGTATGCTTTGGTACCCCTAGCCTTTGGCACCCATATTAGAGCCTGGCATGACGTGATTACGGTCTGCCAGCGATCTCAGTTCTTCTTTGCAGTCCCATACCAGTTTGGATGTCACTTCCTTGCTGCGCCGCTTGACTGTCTGACAGGATGTTGATCTGCGCGTTTCAGTGTATCTCCTGCTAATATCCTTCGCGCATTGGAGAATAGCGTATACCTCTGCCTGAAAAACGGAAGTGTGAGTACCCACTGAGTAGCTGATGCCAGTATGAGTATTCCTGAAGAACACACCCAAGAAGGCTTTTACTTATCTACCAAAACGTTTGCAATTTTTTTTATATATGTAATAATGATTTTAAACTCCAAATACTAAACCAACCATATTTAGAGGATTTTCCATTAAATTTTTCGAACGATTTAATGGGAATCGGAAAAATAAGCCGTTACGAACTGTCACAATTTAACCGTCGATATTTTTTCTTAACAAAATAACAATTTTTTACGAAAACACCTTTTATGGCACACTCTGGGATAATGTCGTTTTCCGATCACCGAAATATTCAGATGGGACTGATTCACCTGCGTGATTAATGATAGCCGGACTAATTCTGATCCTATGAATATTTCACAGTCTTGTAATGCGTCTGATTTATTTATCAGGTCGAACCGTGAATGGAAAAACGAATTCTAACATTTGTACAAGTCTGGGAAATATATTTCAATTTATTTATGGTGTTTGAACTCACATTTGGGATAAGAGATATGGGTCTTCAGGGTTGTTGGGCATATATCATAAATGTTGGGGCTGTTAGAAATATTTCATATCTTTTAATTTAATAGTGGAGTAAATAATTATGACAGAAATGTGCATATGGAATTAAATATGTATAATAAAACAGCTGGATCAAGGCCATAGTCGGGGAGGATTACTAGGATTTGATACACTTGATTTTTTTAAATGATTGATGGAAGTACACTAAAAATAACTTTTATTTTTGAAAAATATTGATGACCAACTTCTGATATCATAATAACCATAAAAGTGGTACTTTTTTTATAAAAAATCGATTGGCTCTGAAAAAATCTGGTAGATAAGTGTAGATAATGAAAAAATCTTTTTTTTACTCATGCGGGATAAGTACTAGCTTTGCGCCCGCCTTTTCGGGTGGAAAATGGCTGTTTGGCTATTTAATTTACTTGTAGCACGGAAATTGACAATACGGACCCAAAAAGATGTGACGTTTAAGTAGCTCCTTTGCGCATTCATTTGCGTGCGCAAAGTAGCACTTTCGCTCACACTTATTTTAATAGTAATTTACGTAACAAGTTTTAAAAGTGATATTTTGCGGGATGAGTAGGAAATTTCCAGGACGAGCCGTAGGCGAGTCCTGGAATCCTGCAAGTCCCGTAAAATCACTTTTGGATCGTGTTACGTACAATATTTTTTCCGCAGACGTTTTGTATGTTAAAAAGGATATCGATGGATAATAACGTATGAACTTTATATATCTAGACAATTACATGTAACAATCACTCTTATGAATATAATACTTATGCAATAATTCATAAGTAGCCGCTTTAGCATATTCACTAATCTCATGTGGAATCATTTCACTACTTATTTCCATTTTTTTGATTTGAAAAGCGAAAAAACACACCAATATTACATGACAGGCGCTGTCAGAATAAAATACAAGTATATGTTGTTGTCAAAACCGCTTACTAGATATCCAAAATCGTCCCAAAAGTAACACAAATCATACCGAAAGTAAAGAAATCGTTCCGAAAGTGAAAAAAATAGCATTTTCGGTACGATTTGTGTAAATAAATCATACCGAAAATTTTGTTTTCCTACGGCTGCTTAGAATATGCATAAAAACGCACTGTCAACTTCCCTTGAAAAACGTCAATTTCAAACAGCGTGTGTAAATGTTTACACACGCTGTGTGCAAAGTAAAATGACAACACAACTCATATTAACAACACATATCAATGAATCGAGATGAAATCTAGCATGCGGACACTGTCACTACTGACAGTTCTCATTTCTCATTAAAATCAAGTCAAATTTATTGCAAAATGTTAAAAAAGCAGTGTTACACGATGATAGAAGATGAATTTAACTGCACTCCTCCAGAAATACTTGAAAGGGCCTCCCAAATCACGCAAAATCTTTTACCGTTAATTTCCAAAGAGAGGTATGAAAGTTCAAAATTGAAATTTCCAAAAAAAAATGTCGGATCAGTAAATCCTTCTGGACGGTCTGGACAGAATTTAGAAGAAAGCTTAATAGACAAATCAGATAAACCAGCTACACGAAATGCTTCCTTTTAGTTCTCAATATTCTGAGCCATCTTGTTCAAACAAAACAAACATATCAATTACTGAAAATGTGTTGAAAGGGCAGGACCTTCCTGCAATTAATTTTGAAAACTGTTCTAACATAATAGTAAATTACAATTTCAAATAAAACAGCTGTGAAGACTATTAATAAGCGAATAAAAATTGTTTGTTCATTGTTGTTGTTGTTGTTGTTGTTCATTGTTGTAAATATGTAACTATATGGTTATAAATAAAAATATAAATCAGTTCTGGTCGTTTTAAATAAGATTTGCTTTACCTAACAATAAATAGGTACCAATAAAAATATATATATATGATAATAAAGTCGCAGCCGTAGGAAAAGTATAGTGTGTAACTCGTGTGAAAAGTGCTATTTTCAAAACTTGTTGCACAATATACTATTTCGAGACGGCTGCAGAAAAAGTAAAATTACCATATTATAGACGCGTTGTTAAAATATTTTTATGTCAAATAGGGTTTGTTTCCTTAGCAACCTAATTACATTGATGTACGCTTTCATGTTAGGTTAGAGCTCATCAGTGATATTTGCACTCAACATTTTCACCTATTTAAAATAAAAAACTGTTTTAAAAATTGACATCACTGAAAAAGGACTTCCAAAAGATGTCCTTGAAGCAACATGGCTAATTTGCAATTGCTGCCTGCCAAATAGCGAGATAAGTACGAGAAATAGTACAAGTTGTTTTCCAATTGTGGCTAACAAAAGGGGATAAAAACGTTAAAAGTAGAGGTTCTCTAGCTGAAGGATACATTGGTTAGTCCACAACTTCTAAAATGGACTAAACAACAAGATTTAAGGGAGCAGCACTAAAAAATGTGAAGCAGTTTCAAGTACTTCAAAGAGTGGATCTATTTCTTACTCTACTACGACATTTTGACCTTCAGTTCTTCGATCTGCAATAGAGGACCCCGCAATAATCTTACGGAAATTGGGTCTCGGTGGATTTTTCTAAATTTTTGATAGGATGTAGTGCATATTATTCTTAATAAAAGTTAACATTACGCCAACCCCCTAAAATGAACAGTTTTGCTGCTACAGGGCGTTAAAATCACCCCTGGCTCAAAATAAAATGTTTATTTTTAAAGGCGGGAACAATGCTTTTAAATGTTTTATTTTGGATTATGTTGCATAATATTAAGCTGTTTTATAAAATAAATTCCAAACAAACCCCCCTCCCATCCCAACCCCTATTTTTAAATACAAAAAATATATTTCTATAATTTTAAATGCGATGTAAAATGTTTCTAACAGCTCAAATAAAAAAAAAATGCATTTTTATATGATCATCCCCAACCCCTATTTCGGGGGTGGTCACCAAAAAATCGGTGGATTTTGCTGAATTTTTAATACGATAGAGTGCATGTCATTCTCAACAAAAGTTCCTATTACGCTAACCCTCTAAAATGAACTGTTTTGCCACTACGGGGCGTTGAAATCCCCCCTGGTTCAAAATAAAATGTTTATTTTTAAAGGCGGGAACAATACTTTTAAATGTTTTATTTTGGATTATGTTACATAATATTAAGCTGTTTTATAAAATAAATTCCAAACGCACCCCATTCCATCCTAACCCCTATTTTTAAATACAAATAAATATATTTCTATAGTACTTTTAAATGCGATGTAAAATGTTTCTAAAAGCTCAAATGAAAAAAATTGCATTTTTATATGATCATCCCCTAACCCCTATTTCAGGGGTGGGCACCAAAAAATTGGTGGATTTTGCTGAATTTTTAATATGATGTAGTCCACGATATTTTGAAACAAATATGAGGTGACAAACCATAAAAATGAATAGTTTTGTGTCAACGTAACCGCTTGCGATCTTCTTTCTACCCCCAGAAACAAAAGACAAACAAATTATTTTTCAAATAAAATATTTCCTCTATCTCCATTCTTATACTCACAAACTGTCAGTATTAATCACAAAAAATATAATGGAATTCCACAGAGTAAGAGCTCAAACTATTAATTAGTTTTAATCAGCTTAAATTAAGGTTATCGCAATTTTGTGTGATTATTCCCCTCCCCTCTCCCTCGCCGCACCCAAAAGTTATCATAGTTATCAATAAGAACAATATGTTGTCCCTGATTTGGATTAATTTGTGCAGGTCTATTAGCAGCATCCATTGATTGATTGATTGATTGATTAAGACGATGTACCTGTACCAGTACTTTTGATGGCGCTTTAACCATTCGTTTACTGTTTTGTTGGCCCGGCACGAGATCCCTGCGTGACCGGTGTTCTTTTAACATCCACCTAGTCAGCGAGAGTCCTACCAAATATTTGGGAATGCCAAACGCCGGTTCAGGACCAGTAAAGACGGTCGCTGAGGCTTTCCTTGCCAGGGCGTCTGCTTCCTCGTTGCCTTTTATCCCTTTATGCCTTGGGACCCATCTAAGTGTTACCTTATTTTGGTTGGCCAGAACGAGCAGGGTTTGTAGGCAGTTCCAGACCAATTTTGATCTGATTTTGTTGCATCATAGGGTCTGTAGGGCAGCTTGACTGTCAGAGTAAATGAGGATTCTCTTCCCTCTATGTTGTCCCTGATTTGGATTAATTTGTGCAGGTTTATTGGCAGCATCCATAACTACGTCTAATATAGTAGTCCATGGGTATCTAACATTTGGTTCATGACGTGCAAAACCCAAGAACCAAAGCACACTTGCCACATGGGCACAGGAGCCCAACGTTCTTGCTGCCGCTTTGCAAGTGCAATAATACTCCAATATTCGCTCATTCTCCTCTTCATCCTGCATATTATCGTTAAAATCAATCCAAAGTTGGTGTTTGGAGAGCCTGGTGTACCTTGAATAAATGCGCATTCTAATAAATCCAGGTTCATTAAAATGCTTATCTACTTGGATAGTTTCAGCCCCATCTCTTTGAAACTTGTCCTGAATGTAGGATGGAGCCATTCAACTTGATACACACCTAAAATAATTTTTGTCATTTCAATAATATATCAAAAACTAAATGAACCCACGCAGCATTTCTTCTTCTAGGTCCCTCAAAAGGGTCATTTGGTGTGCCGCAAGTTAGAGGTACATTACGTGGGTCTTCCATATAACTTGGGTTGCAATTATTTGGTGTATAAAAAAAATTTCAGGTATCACGAGCCCATTGCGATGCAAGGTGCCAATGAAGAATTGGCTGAGCAGATGATCATCCAGGCACAAGAAGTTAATGTGGTACAAGCAAGGGTAGATTTTGAGGGACTTAGAAGAAGAAATGATGCGTGGGTTCATTTAAATCAAATGATTTTGATTTCCTCGCCTTACTTTAGAATATATAAAACGCTTGACTATTGGTGAGATTTTCCCACGATTTAAATAATAGTCACGATCTGGATTTTAGTTTTTGATATATTATTGAAATGACAAAAATTATTTTAGGTGTGTGTTTTAGGGGGTTGGCGCAATGTTAACTTTTGTTAAGAATAAAATGCACTACATCATATCAAAAATTTAGAAAAATCCACCGAGACCCAATTTCCGTAAGATTATTGCGGGGTCCTTTAGCAAATGCGAACAACTGCACATTTAATATTAATGTTGTTATTAATAATAAATAGGTAATTTAGGTATATGTTGTTGTTTTTGCTTCCAATAAAAATTAAAAAAAATTACTTATAGTTATTTCACTCGTAGAAAAAATATTGTTCCTAACTCGTGCAAAAGGTAGTATTCCCGCACTCGCATGCGGGAAAATATAACTTTGCGTACTGATTAGGAAAACTACTATTTTTTTGACAAAAACGCATGGAAAATTGATAAAACATCGAAGTATTCATTATAAATTACCCACCCCTTATTATCGTTATTGCATATTGAAAAAAAAGTTTCAAATAAATGTTGTGTATAACTGTTTTTTGTTCAAATGTACAGTAGCATGCAGATTTTCTGGGATACAAAAAAATTATATTTTTTTAAACGGGAAACCCTTTATATTTGTACATATTTATAATCCTCTCAGCGAGCTGATTTCAACGATGTATCACACTTGTGCATAAGCATATAGCCCAAGGAGTAGTTGTTGAAGTCCAGACGCTGGTGCAGTGTAGGACGTTTAATGTCTTTGTTCTTGGGAACAAGTGTGATTTATTTCACAACCTTAGGTAGTTTTGGTACGCCCATGGTCCTTTTTTGGTATTTTTATGGTTACAAAAAATTCCACCGTCGTTAGAGTTTTCTATATTTTTGCAAGCTTTGATTTTATTATAAAAGTGAAGAGATGGCGTTGCACTCACCTCCTCTTTCTCGACTTAACCGTTTGTACTAAGAGTTGATGGATTCAAAGCGATCTTCAGAATTTCTTTAGAGATAGAAATTCGAGCTAGCCTGCTTCTTACTGAAGAGGAACAATAATTCCGAAACCGGTCTAAGAGCTCCTTTAATAATAAAACCAAAGATTGTGGTTTAAAGCCCCGACTTGGTCGGGCGCCAAACCACGTCTGGACTTTCGTAATTCAATACCTGGGAGGGCATATAGCCCAAGGAGTAGTTGTTAAAGTCCAGACGCTGGTGCAGTGTAGGACATTTAATGTCTTTGTTCTAACCTGAGCCACCTGAAAAATCACATTTTTTGAGTAAAAAATCGGATGAGATTTCCAATTTCCAAAAATGTGATTTTTCAGATGGCTGTAGATCGTTTATTATCCATATTATTATTATTATAAAAATGTAAAAATATGCAGGGTATCCCATTAAAATAAATATTATTTTTTGTATCCCCTGAAATCTGCACGCTACTGTACATTTGATAGCATTTTAACAAAAAACTGTTATCAATAAGGGGTGGGTAATTTATAATGAATAACCCTGCACATGTAAATTTATGAAAAAACTATGAGTGAGAAAATGGGATACTTCGACAAAATTATGAAAATTACTGTAAAATTATATCCAAATCGTTTTTTGTTTTAAGAAAATAAACAGGAGTTTTAAAAAAATCCACACAAATGTGACCTTTTGGATGAATAATTGACATTATCGTAATGGAAAAAAAGTTTTTAGGAAAGAATTAAAAGTGTGGAAAATTAGGTAAAATGATAATGAGTTATGAAAAATTAAGTCAACTCTTCCTACTTTTCTCGTTATGGAATACTATTAAATAAACTAGAGAGTTAAGGTGTAAGAGATAAAGTTTGAGAATTAATAGAAAGTTATGTCATCGAAGAGAGTGACTTTTGAAGTACCTCAAGTAACTGTGCTGGGGCCTCTTTAATTTAATATTTATACAAGAACTTTTTTAAAGTTAAACACATGGGATTTGCTATGCCTAATACTGAAAAAAAATTATTAATCCCAACCTATAAAAATAAATAGTATTACTAGAAGTAACAAAATAACTAAATGTAACAAAACTATTGATCAGCATAGCTCCTTATACGTAGGAAAAACATTTTTAATGTTGCCTAACGAACTCCAAATCATAAATACATATAAATTCGTTCAAGGATAGGACGAAAACTTTATCCACATTATTGGTTTGGATTGGAAAGTGTGGCCTTGTATAATCCAAGAGCTCTGTATCTGGTAGCACGACATATAAAGGAGGAAGATGTGTCCAGCTTGGAGCTACCTCAAAGCCATAATTTATTTTGGGAGGAACTACGAACTATCTTTTAGGTCGCAGTTTAGTTAATACCCTAACATCATACATACAAACATTAAAATTCTAAAACAAAATACGAAGGAATTAAGTACCAGTTAGTCCAGAACTTCCACACTTAAAATTGTAAACTTAATGTCATGTCACTGCAAACATAAGGTCTAAGAAATATCGTAATTACAGGAGTAGCAGCAGGGCTCCACTTGAAATTTATCTCTAAATTAAACTTTTGCACTATCATCTGTTTTCGAAATATATCATGTACGAAATCGTCTTGTTTGGAAACTATCGACAATTCTAAGCCCTTTCAAATATGATATGTAGAAATACCGAATTAATAAAATATCTAGGAACTAACTCAAAGAAAACACTTTGCCTGGAACAGATCCGCTACCGAATGAAAATCACTAGAAATAAATATTAACTTGTTGGTAGACATACTTAAAAAATGTAACTTAACAGTAAGGACTATTTCAAATAAAGAAGAAAGCATAAATAATAGCATTGGAGAAGAACGATTAAAGGAATTTGATGAATTCAAATATTTTGGAATCATTGAAAAACAAAGAAACAATAGATAAATAAATAGGAAATAGAATTTTTCTCTCTCTCTCTCTCTCTCTTCGCTACAGAATGTATTAAGGAGATGATGATTCTCGCGAAAACGAAATAGAATCAATGAGCAACAAGGAAGTATACTGCGATATATAATAATTAGAAAGAAGGCAGTGATAAAGAAGGCAGTGACAAAGAACACAGATAAAGTAAAACGAAAATACGTTAATTAAGAGGACAGGACATTTAATAAAAAAGGTAGTAAATACACAAGTCAAAAAAAATGGGAAGCCAAAATGATAGGTAAAAATATAAGGGAAATATGAAAAACAACTTGGAATAACGGGGTTATCGAAATTCTAAAATGCAGAGAAAAAACATGGAAATGACCAAGAATACTAGCAAGAGATAACTTTGTGGAAGAGAAAACCGCCTCACTTAAGACGAATAAGATTATGACGAAAAAATATAATATCCTTTACGATAAAAATAATGAATGGGTAGCTGATCCTCAGAATGTGATGAAGTTCTGAAAATTTTGTTTGAGTGTTTTTTTTTAAACTGAGATAACTATAACGATTTCTTTGATCAAAAATATTACTTTTTCTACGACTGCAATGATAAATCATCATTTCGATTCAGCTATTAGTGAAGTAGATCTGGTTTTGAAAACGAAGTTGCTCTTTTCGATTTTTTTTTTGTGGTTTCATAGATTCGAGGTCCTTCTTTCACGTGATCACTATATAAAAGCTGAGAGTGGTGTGGAGGAGGGGGGGGAGGTAAATTAACATGTAAAGATATGGGAAATTCAGATGGAAAACGACTTCTAGATATAAAATAAAGGGCTCGCGAAAACGCATATTATGAATTTTAACCCGTCTCAATCGGTCTATCGGTTCTCGAGATATTGCGATTTGAAAGTACCCTGATTCTCGCTGCGACGAGAACACACCTAGAGCCGTGTTCGCGTTTTTCGCAGGGAAGAAAGCGGCTTCGAGACTTGATTTCCTTTCCTCCGATAGATAGTCATGACCCAAGCATTGTGTCTAAATTTCAAGTCACTAGTTTAATTTGTGGGGGAGGGCCAACAGTGATTAATCTATGACTCGAGATAACTTTTCTTAATTTTTGACCAATCCGGGTCAGCAAAATGGTAATGGTAATCTTTTTCTTGAGGAACCGCTACAGAATGTATGATTCTTGCGAAAACGAACAATATCTTGATGTGATAACCAGGAAGGGAGGAAGAGGGGTGAAAGCGTCATGGCGGCTAGAAGTCTGTAGCTGTTGCTGAAAGCTATATAGATGAATCCTTAACAAATAAGATTTATATAGCCAACACAATTTCTAACAGGACAAAAAATACAACTTTATAAACGGAAAACACATCTACTGCAACTACAGAAAATTGTCAGATTCAAGAAAATGTAAATATTGAACATAATATCACAACTACCTCCCCAAAAATGGATTTTAATAATTGTACAGGGTGGCCAAATAAGAATGCAAGGTAATGTATCTGGGAAACTAACCATCGAAGAGGCTTGCGCAAAAAAAATTTATAACTAAAACGGCCAACAGAAAAACCTGGAAAATATTTTCAAGTTTCTGAACCTTTTTTGTTTGACAATTTTTGCTGTATCTCTAAAAATAAACTGGTGGGAGGCATTCAAAAGTTTCAGTAAAAAACACCCTGTATATTCAAAACGGCTAAGCCGATTTTAACGAACTTAGGCTAGTTGAAAAGAGCTATTCTTGGGATACAAAAGTTATAATATTTGAAGTTTTGTTAGTTTCACATGTTCCCACTAGAGGGCACTTTTCGACATTTCGACAGAAATGGTTAATTTTCTCAAAAAAATTAAATGCATTGGTATGATTCCTTTTGCGTGAAAAAGTAGTTAAATGATGCCTAAACAAGCTCGTGAAAACCGCATCTCGATATCTTGTTCCTAACCTAAAATTTAGGCCAAAGAAAATTTTATACGGAAATCCCTTAAATTTTTATTTTTTAAACTAATTAATTCCATTTATTATGTAAGTTGTGGCCCTAAAATGGACCGATTTAAAAAAGAAAGGTTTTTAATGCCCCCTTAAAAGATCTAAATGCTGACCATCATGCTGCATGCTGCATTGCTGAAGCCTCTCATGGGTAGACAAAACTGCAGCTTCAATTTCGGCTCTCGGTATGTTACATAATGCATTACGAATTCAGTTTTTCATATCTCTCTGGTCGTAGGTTGAGTCTGAAAATCAAAACAAGTAAAGTCTGGTGATAGCGCAGGCCATGGAAACAGACTTCCTCTTCCAATCCACCGCTGTTGTAATGCAGCATTAATATGCTCTTGCACAATAATGGAGAATTTTTATTTCAAATTCTTTGGACTGATGAAGCCACCTTTAAAATCTCCACAATATGCATTATTGGTCTGCAGAAAATCCGCATTGGTTGCGTAAAGTTCAGCACCAAGGCCGTTGGAGTTTAAATGTGTGGTGTGGCATACTGGGAGGCCGAATTATTGGGCCATATTTTTTCGAGCAATGCCTAAGCGGCAATATCTTTCTTGACTTTTTGGCCAATAAATTACCGTTGTTGTTGGAAGATGTGCCACTGGAAATACGTCAAAACTTGTTTTTGCAGTTCGATGGTTGCCCAGCTATTATTGTTCGAGAGCATATTAATGCAGTATTACAACAGCGGTGGATTGGAAGACAAAGTCTGTTTTCATGGCCTACGCGATCACCAGCTTAACTTGTCTTGATTTTCAGACTCAACCTACGACCAGAGAGATATGAAAAACCAGACTGGTAATGCATTACGTAACATACCGAGAGCCGAAATTGAAGCTGCAGTTTTGTCTACCCATGAGAGGCTTCAGCAATGCATAGAGCATGGTGGTCAGCATTTACGGGCATTAAAAACCTTTCTTTTTTAAATTGGTACTTTTTAGGGCCTAATCTTACATAATAAAAGGAATTAATTGGTTTAAAAAATAAAAATTTCAGGGATTTCCGTATAAAATTTTCTTTGGCCTAAATTTTAGGTTAAGAACAAGATATCGAGATGTGGTTTTCGCGAGCTTGTTTAAGCATCATTTAGCTACTTTTTCATGAAAAAGAAATCATACCAATGTATTTAATTTTTTTGAGAAAATTAACCATTTCTGTAGGAATTTCACACTTCAAAACTTCAAATATTATAACATTTGTAGCCCAATAGCCAATAGCCTAAGTTTGTTAAAATCGGCTCAGCCGTTTCGAATATACAGTGTGTTTTTTACTGAAACTTTTGAATTCCTTCAACCACTTTATTTTTAGAGATTCAGCAAAACTTGTTAAACAAAAAAGATTCAGATTATCCTCTACTTTAAAGATTAGATATTTTTTTGTTAGGTTAATATAGCGGAATTCACAGAAACATCACTTTCTTAGACTCAAGATTGCAGTTACGCCCCCTAGCGGTCATTTAAGATACTTGAAAATATTTTCCAGGTTTTTCTCTTGGCCGTTTTAGTCATAACTTTTTTTTCCGCAAGCCTCTACGATGGATAGTTTCCCAGATGCAGTACCTCGCATTCTTATTTGGCCACCCTGTACGTTAAATATTTATAAATAAATTATATGAGCAAGTTAGGATGTGGCTTGACCAGTTTTTTAGTTTCAATCGATTTTATTTATCCACAATTTATTATTTGCGTTGTAAAATATGCAAGTTAATAAAATAAATCTTTTATTCGATTTGTGTTTATTTATACTTTCCTTTATATGTAATAGAAAGCAGTCATAGAAAAAGTATAGTATGCAACCCGAACGAAATAGCTATTTGGCACTCATATGATTTGCAATACTCGCCTACGGCTCGCGTTTTAAACATTCATACTCGTGCAAAATATACTCAATTTCGTGCTCGTTGCATAATATACATACATTTATCATGTATTAAATAATCAATTCAGTAAATATCTCGGAAATCTTAGTATACGTTGTCAAAATAACTGAACTTCGTCTTGATATATTGCATTTAAACTTTGAAACGTATTAATTATTTTAGATGAGACCTGCTTCAATCAAATTTACAATAGCCGCAAGCTCAACTCATTTCAAAGCTCCGACAATGTAGTGGCAAATACGCCATAGTAACAATTTAACAAACCAACTTTGTTAAACTAAAGCCAACAAAGGTATAGTTAATATGTTTTACAGCCGAATTTCCTTAGTTCGGACTAGAACCGTTTCCTGCAGTGGAACGTTGGCACCGATTCCTATAGTTTTGAGTCGCAATTTTCATCATCAGGACATTATTGTTCATAGGCTGCGGCCATGTTTGTTCGCAACGAAGAAAATAAGGGTAAATGGGCTGGAGGATGGCGTATATACAAACAAAAAGTAATTAATTTAGTGACCAAAATAATGTTGAAGTTTTGTCTCGTTGCGTTGTTGAAATATTTCAAGTGCCGACCGGTAATTATTCTGGCAGTTATTCGCAGTATAGTGCTTGTTTAGGATGTGCAGACAAAGTTTTCTAGCTATCTGTTGGTCACGTTAAATAAATAAAACTTTGCATAAGGATTTTAATCTCATTAAAAATCATTTAACTTATATTTGCTTTCGGATGTACACAAAAAATATTTGAAAAATTAACCACTGATAATTTTCTAGTAGCTCATTTACATTTTGTTATTGTAATGTATGAATTAACTTATGTTTATCTTTACGCCATATCTCATGTTGTATTTCAATAAGAAGAATACCTTTTGCAGCTCTTGCAACAAATTCAGTCTTTTTTAAACACTGTTTGAAAACTGATATAAAATGGACTGAATAAATTTCGTTTGTCCAGAAACAAGGCGCTCCCAACAGCCTACCCACCAAGCTGTAGTTACTGGATTGAATTTTCAATTGATTCTCTGAACTGTGCTGTATTCTGAAATAGCTTTCCAATCTAATTTTCCAAATGCATTATCTGCACCAACGAAGTTACTTCCATGGTCACTGTATACTACTAAAGGACGTCCTCCTCTTGCCACGAATCTTCTAAATGTGTTCAAGTTCAAGGTGAATGGCCCTGTATACTGCACAAGTGAATATACAGATCCAAACTTTTTCACTGTTATGAACGAACAGTGGAAAAATATCTATAGAAACAGTCATAACTAAGATCTATATTCTTATTCAATAAATAGGAAATTGCCTTCCTTTTCCCCGAACCTATCATATCTTCATCATGTTCATGCCGTTGCTCTGGCCATTCTTCCCTAGGTTTTCGTAACCAAGTTGTTCCCTCCCACCATCTTAGCTCTAACAATTTTTTTGGAGTACATCCACGGAAAGGAAGATCAGCAGGATTGCTATCTCCAGGAACATGAAACCATGAATTTTGGTCAGTGAGGTTTCGGATTTCTTGGACCCTATTCCAAACGAATGGTTTCCATATCTCCTCTCTTTTTATCCATGATAATACAGTTATAGAATCAGTCCACCAAAACATTGTCAAACCCTCCAAATCCATATTCTGTATAATCGAATGAGACAACCTAGCTCCGATTGTTGCTGCCATCAATTCCAATCTGGGAATGCTGAGTTTTTTCAGTGGTGAGACTCTGCTTTTGGCCTGTATCAAATGAACTTCAACTGTATCTTCTACTTAATCCCAAAAATACAGCTGCTGCATAAGCATCTTGACTCGCGTCGCAGAAAACATGTATATTTGTCGCTCTGAAATTGGGGTGATATCCGAACCATCTTGGTATACTTAATTTTTTCAAAAAACTCCTCGAACCAACGGAGAAAAAATATTTTAATTTCACCTTCAATTTCAGTCTTTTCATCTTCCACAATCTTTGAAGTAACATTTTAGGAAGAAGAGAGACTGGTATAATGAATCCGATTGGATCAAATAGACGGTGAGAACATGATAAAATTTTTCTTTTGGTGACAACTTCCATGCTACTTTCCCTGAAACATTCACAGCTGAGGAATAATGTATCTTGCTGTTTGTCCCAACTCAGTCCTAATACTGATGTGAACGGATTATTCTTGCCATCATTTTTTGAAGAATTCATACAGGAATGCTCCCATCCTCGTAAATCGAATTTTCCATCTAACATGAGACTGTGTGCTTCTTCTACGAAAACATTGAGCTCATCAGGTTAGTCGACGCTAGTGTCACAATTGTCAACATAAAAGCTATTTTTCAGTTTCGAGATCACCCAAGGAGAATATCTCTCAGAAGCGAATTGAAGATGGAAATTGATGACACTACTCAGAAGAAAAGGGCTGCAGGTCACACCAAAAACGACTCTACAGTGTCTATAACATATTTTATCTCATTGTCTTTGGAATACCAGAGAAATCTCAAAAAATCACCAGGGGTTAGACTAATTTGCAAAAAACCCTTCCTTATATCTGAAACCACTCCTATCTTGTGCATTCTGAACCTTAATAGAATTGATGGAATCAATTCAATCAAATTTACATCTTTTTCCAAACACTGATTCAACGAGGGAAAATTTTTTATTCTTGCCGAAGCATCGAATACTGGGCGAATTTTTGTGGTGGAACTGCTCATCTATGAGGAAGATAAAGACCTTTATCTAAGAAATCTTCTTCAGGTACCTCTTCTATAATGCCCTCTTGCATCCATTCATGAAAAACTTCATTATAGGATTCATAGTATCCTTCTTTTTTTAATTTGATAGTTAAATTTTCAATACGTTTCCTTGCCATCTCTAAATAACTTAGCAATGGTGGATGTCCCTCAATCCAAGGCATCTTGACCTCATATCTACCTTCTTCATTGACACGAACTGTTTTTAGTAAATGATTCACTGCTTCATCCTCTTCGTTCCTAGTCATCCGCTCATTGGGATCAGTGATTCCGAGCACATCTAATTCCCATAATTCAGAAATAGACATATTACTAGAAAGCAGAGATGTAACCAACATCGATGAAGAGTTCTTAGCTTATGGTTGTGGAATTTTTCCCATCATGGTCCAACCTAAAGAGGTCTCAACTACCACCAACCCATAATTTAATGAATGAATGTTTCTTTCCAGTCAATAATTTATCCGCGACATCGGCCCCAATTAAAATGTCAATAGGCCCTGGGTTTTTATCACTAATTACAATATTTAATAATTCAAGTTCCTGCATCCAAGGACCCTGTACAATACAGTTCAAATTATTGCAAATGACAGCCTGGTCTAAAACTTCAAAGTCACAAATATATCTGTCATTCACATTTTCCAGTTTGATACGGTAACAAGTATGTTCAATGCAGTCTGATTCTAGACCACCAAACAGGGAATGAGCTAAATGGTCTTTTCATAGTTCATTTCACGAGAGAGAGTTTTCTTAATATAAGACCATTGGGAACCAGTATCTATCACAGCACGAGCAAAATTAGTCTTTCCTTCACCAATAACTTTCACTAAAAGAGTCTGTAAAAAAACTTCTCCGTAAGTATGATTGGAAAGAGATTCGCTTGTAGTAGAAGTTGCTTATTTATTGTCACACATGATAGCTGTATGTCTTCCGTTACATATAGTACAGTTCACTTTCAAGCGACATTTTCTGGCCATATGCCCAAATTTCAAACAAATAAAACAACAGCCCTTCTTTTTCAAAATGCTTGACTTTTTCTCACAATCTGTCGAGGAATGATTCTTAATACAAAAGACACTTTTCACTACAGTTTTTTGATTCAATAAACCTGCCGCGGTCGCTACTTCTTCATGGTGTATGACAGTCTTATTCTTGTTAATTTTTCCAGAACTCTTCTTTATATCAAATCCTGTAACTGCTAAAGATATTCTTTTCTCATTCTCTACTTCATCTTTGAGGAAATCCATTAGACGATCTTTCAAAGTAGACTTAGTGGAACAAGAACTACTACGTTGCCAGACTCTTAGGATATCTTCAGATAAACAAGACTCAACCATGGGATACAACATAGCTGCACATGTTTCAGAGGTTACATCTAGCGTTTCAAGAGCTCTCAGTTGAGATTCCATCTTGTCGTATAGATCAGACAATTTGACCTTCTCGTGCATCGTATTCAAAACTAGTGACAAGAGTTCTTTCACATAAACCTCTACTAATAAATCCTTTCTACCAACTCGTGATTTCAAGCTTTCTATAACTTTTGGATAATTCTCTCCAGTCGGCGGAAAACTGTTTACCAATTGTCGAGCTCTAGAACCAGGTGTTGTTGCCTGAAAAATTTGCCTGAATAATTTTGTAATGTCAAATCCTCGTGGATTCTTTGAAACTGGCTCCAAAAAGACAACCAATTTTTTATTTCGCCACCAAATTTACAAAATTCTATAATGGGAAGCTTCAATTTTCTTCGGGAAGTCACAGACACGCTACTCTCAGAAACATTGTCGATTGCTCCTTTTCTAAGTAGCCTCTCAACCCTTATCCTAACATTATTATATTTTTTAGAGTAATCATCTACACCTGTAATCTCGGAATCTAACTCTTCGGGACTACAATCAGCTTTCAATAGACTATCATACATCTCTTTGTTCAATTCATTCAAATTTTCAATTTTCTGATCTAAGATTCTGATATTTCATTCTAGTTTAACTTCATCTGGATTATCTTCTGCCAACATATACATCATAGCATTGTAAATCTTCGTGAAAGCAGTTCTCTGCGCAGATCGGTCTTTCTTAATTCCCTCCATCTCGGAAGTCCTATCACGGTCGCCAAAAAATGTAAGGAACTTCTTTTATAGGATCACCTACCCAGTAAAACTATATCATCCCTCGATAGAGATTTACCACAATTGATACAATAGATAGAATAAACTAGAAATAAAATTACTATTTTTCAAATCTAAATTATAATGTCAAAAATCTTACATCAATCAAAACATAAACATATCAACTCAACTTTTTATATGTATACAGGGTATTCAAAAAATGGTCATTTCGAACAGGTGGGGTCCGGAACCGGATGTCCGCGATGCTTAAAATAAAGTTGTTCCGTCTCAAGATTGACGATTTCGTCTCACTCCCACTCGTGTCAGTGACGCGGTTGGCGCAGTTGCCAATTTGTTTATTAAATATGAATGAAATGAATTATGTTCAATTTGTAATTGGAAATTAAACATCTTAGAATACCTGTGTTCTGTTTTCTTTCGGGAGTCCTTAAAATGTATCTTTAGAGTTTGACCGGTATTCAAATCCTTCCTTAAATCTTTTTTATAATCATCATCTTCAGTATACATACTTATGTATTGTTTGTCTTTACGCACTCTCCTGAATGAATGGAATAATCTAGAAATGTGAGTCGGGACCTAACTGAGTTACATTTTCAATTTTCTTCCAATGGAAAGTGCTGGTTTGATTAAAAATGTATACTAGTAGTCGAAAGTAAATGAAATCTATGCAATCTATCAACAACGAAAATAATATCACAAAACACAAAGATGCATGATAGAAACTGAATGTAAAAAAATGTAAATATAACGAAAAATAGTTACAGGAAATCGAAGAAAAAAGATCATTTTTTTAAAGAATGAAGAAGAAATTTTAAACCACAAAAAGCTACTTTAAAACAAAAGAAGGAACGATGGTTTGCGAACCAAAAAAGTTTATGCAAAAACAGAAAAATCATTTTCCCAAACTAATAAATGAAAATTAAGAAGAACAAACGACAAAAATTGCATTTGCCCCCCACACACAAGTAGCAAAATACTGTCGTCTGTATTGGGAGCGGTACCGACCTATCGTCAGTTGTGCTTGGAGTTCTTTTGGGAAAGGCTGGTTTTACGGAGAAAGACTGTAACAATTATTCCTGTATGCAGGAATTCAGAAAAGAAAGTCCTACCATGTTATTCTATAAAACCTATAAAGATGACACTTTCAAAAGTGTAAACCTAAAGAAAACTGAACCAGCAAATATTTCACTAAATATCTGAAGCTAAGAAAAAAGGAATTTTATCATTATTGTAAAACGTAATTAAAATTTTGCTGCTAGTTATTTGTCCGAAAAAAGCACGGTTTTCTTGTACGCTTATGTAGTTTCTTTTTTAAATGTATATTCCCTGAAATTTGGCAAAATTTTAAAACCTTGTCCTTTTTAATAATGAAGAGATACTCGTGTACAGTGTGTACTATCTCAGCCTACAAAACCAGCAATATCCATGCCCATGACTTGTACGAGTTTGGAATTTTATTTATTGGATTCGAAAAGCCTAACTGATGAAGTCGAAAGACAGAAACCGGTCTTAGGATGTCGAATCTAATAAATTAAAATTCCTTACTGGTTTACTCACTTTGTATTAATCTCTGAAAGGGATAAAAAAGAAGAGAGTGACATCTTGACTAGATTCAGTCAAAATTTAATGTCAATACTCTCTTCTTACCATAGATGGTAGCACATCTTAAAAATATTATCTTATAGCGGATATAGCTATTGACTTGTACGAGTTTGGAATTTTATTTATTGGATTCGAAAAGCCTAACTGATGAAGTCGAAAGACAGAAACCGGTCTTAGGATGTCGAATCTAATAAATTAAAATTCCTTACTGGTTTACTCACTTTGTATTAATCTCTGAAAGGGATAAAAAAGAAGAGAGTGACATCTTGACTAGATTCAGTCAAAATTTAATGTCAATACTCTCTTCTTACCATAGATGGTAGCACATTCAAAAAATATATTATAGATGAGATGGCCAGAGAAAAACTAATTAAAATTCTCAGATTGCCTCCGTATCACGCAGAGGTAAATCCCATTGAACTGATCTGGTCACAATTATTAAAAGGTTATGTTTCTCAAAACAATAAAACATTTAAATTTCCTGATGTGCGAAATTTGTTTTTGAAGGCATTTTCAGATGTAAATAGAGAACATTGGGGAAAATGCATTGATCATGTTAAAAAGGTGGAAAATTCATTTAGGAAAGTATATCCACTATCAATGGATAATTTAATATAACCTATAATAATAAACCTCATAAAAGACAATTATAGTGATACCAGTAGTTTTAGTGAAGACAGTGACTTTTAAAGATAGTTCTTGAACTAACTTTTTTTTTAATCTTTGAGTTTAGGTAAGTACTGAAGCGTTACTTTTAATGCCAAGAGATTAAAAAAAGTTTAATTCCAACATATAATCCTCCTTGTTATTTATTGGTTAAATTTAATTCGTTCAATGTTAAAGTGTCAGATGCATAAGGTTTATTTTTATTTTTTGTAAATAATATAACTTCAAAATTTAATCTACGAAGTGGGTATATATATTTTATATGCTGTGACCTTATTTATATTATAGAAACTTATTTTGCAAAGTACGCCTATGGAATGTGACGTTATATCCTCTCTCCTTTATAGTATATTACTATAGAAACAAGTTGCCGTTGCTAGGAAATAAAACTAAAAGCTTAACTTTTCTTGTAAATATCTCGGAAGATCGAATTTTCACAGACATGAGACCTACATTTTGTGCCGATTTAGATAGGAATTAGTCTACCCTGAAAGTTTCATTGAATTCTGACGAGTGGATTTCGAGATCCTCTGGACACACACACACACATACAAACCTTGCTCGTTTAATAGTATTTGATTCGATAATCGTCAAATCTTTTGAATACGTTCTACAAAATTAGGTGAAGTGGGGATCGCTTGAGATCCGACCCCCACGCTACCACTTCTACGGACAGCCCTGAGGAGTGTGCAGGTGACGGACTCTTAACGTTTTACGTTTGAAAATTATCTGACAGTAGTAGTAAAAGCCAATGAGATTTGCAAAGAATAACAAAAAAAGTAGAAACAGAAGCAAAGAATTTGGACCAGAAACAAACCAAAATTAAACAAAATAAACGATTATAGGAGATACATAAGATAAAAATGAAGAATATGGCGAAGAAAAAATATACAAATTTGAAAAGGTAAAAAATTTTGTATTTGAAGAGACGGTAAGAATAAAAATTATCAAAGTTTATGAAAAGCAAGAAAGTTATAAAACGATTCCAGGAAGGCAAAAAATAATAATAAAACTGTCAATCGGTGGGCAACATATGCCTCCGAAAGATGGGTGTTAAGAGCAAACCGAACCCCTTGAAAAATTTTAATAACCTTTTAAGCCTTTAGTTTTCGTCTGATTTTTGTGAAATTTTCAGGAAATACTAATAATTCCAGAACTTAGGGTGGAGAAATCTTGATTTTTTTGTAAACCTTCGAAAAGTATTTATTTTGTTAATTTTAAATGGAAAATCACAAAAAGAAATATCCGCGCCATTCTGCATTAAATCTATGAAAATTTGCTCCTATTTGTTTTAAAAAATATCAAGTACTTTTTAAATAATATGGTTTCCCATTTTTTCTTAAATATCTTTATAAAGTGCTGCCACATCGTTACATACATTTAAAGCTGCCGAGAAATATTCCATGGCCAAGTGTTCCCAGTGGCGCCCATATAAATACAATTTTATATTAGAAAATCCTCATAAAATAGAAGTGAAATTTTCTTCTCACAAGAACTCCGGTTGCCACTTAAGGAAAACTGATGAAGTTGTGATAAAAAGATGGAGGAAAAAGATGTGACTAGAAATATAAATAAAAAAGCACATAGAAGAATGAATGAGTAGGAAAACAAATAAATAAAGAAAGAGTCAATTATAAGTTAATTCGTTAAAAGATACTGGATACATGGAAACATTAGAGCGAGACCAAATGTCAAATATGGCGTTTCAAATGGGAAAGGGGAGACCAATGACGAGGTGGCTGGATAGTACAACAAAGAAACAAGAATATTCGGAATTAGAGGGAGAAATAAAATTGGGCGTGTAATACATATGAAATGACATAATTAATTGTTGCCAATAAACGCCAATAACTTCTATGGTCTGTAATAAAAACAAGCTGATTGTACATTCAAAACGAAAAAGATGGTTTTTATCGTTTTTCTCGATAATTTTGAGGTTATGTTGAAAAATAATTAATACAAAAGTTTGAGTTTTTTTAAAACTTATACAAAAGTTTTAGATTTTTAATTATCTACAACTTTATACTAATTTTTTTTATTGGAAACCAAAAACCAATATCCAACCCTCAAAATATATATTGAGAAGATATTGAAAATCTCTGATTTTTATTTTTTAAAATTCATATCTGACGTTTCATAAATCAACAACAACTAATCTCTAAACAAATCTCCCCTAACAACCATCACCAGTCCTTTTCACATGTTTTTTTTAATTCGTTTAACATACCCATTTTTCATAATTTTGTCCCATTTTTTTATACCATAACAATATTTAGGAACTTTTAATTTGTCCACTTGATTTTTTTGTAATTTTCCGACCAACCACATACCGCTAAGAATTCTTTGTTTCAAAAATGATTGGCCCTTGTTTATTAAACGTCTTTAGATTTAAAAAAATTCCCAAAACAAATCATACGCAGTTTGTAACCCCAAATTGAATCACCGAAAGAAACACAAAAGCTGTTCAAATATTTTGTGACCGGGTCATCCTTCAAATTTAACTTTCTTACAGAAATAGAATTTCTGTTTGTTCGACTGCTGGTGACATTTCAATTCAACTTAAAACTCCTTATTCTATTTTCTGGAAACTTTTCGTTTCTGACGTTCGAAATTATGAATATTTTAATATCATATGAGACAACTTTGCCATGGGGCTTTATTAAAAAAAAATCGTTCGATCTTATTGGTGCATACCCCAAAAAATAATTTAAAGTTTACCAAACTCCGCCGATAATATTCAATTTTATTTATCTTGATATTAAAAGATTTCTGCTGTGGACAACGTAACGCTCTCCGTGAAAATAAAATTAAGGGGTAGATGACATTTACACAGATTTTAAAAATTGGTGGTCAACATTAAAAAAAAATGTTATCACTAGAAAGTTATGAGAAGTAAATTTCTAAAGAATAAAACACATATTTCTCTGTAAATTTTATGAATTTGTTTCTTCGTCCGAAGAGCCAGGAGTAATTGTTTTATGCCACTTAAAACATATCAAATCGTCCCAGCTGTATATTTTCCATATTGAAAGGAACCCTGCGTATCGATTGTCTCTAGATTCCGTACACCCAGATTCTATACATTAAAAAATTTCCCAGATTCCGTACAACTTACAAAAAATCATCTAAATGTCCGTACAATTTTTTTTGATTTGATTATAATGTAATTTTTCAATATCATATTTTAGAGTATTATCTTTAACTCTTTGGTCAAACAGGATATATTTCTTCTTTGTTTTCACACATTCTAAATTAAGTTCCATTCTTGTCAGCTGTGTCTCTGCTTTTTCAGCTTCAGTTTGCAAAACTTTGATTAAAACTTTGAATTTTGGATGCTGTTATTTTTACCTTTCTGCTGCATTATTTGTTCTATGTCGTCTTTCATAACAATTCCATAATTCTAGTGGGTAAAATTTTGAACAAAATAGTCCAAATATTCTTCCAACCCCTGACTTCGAACTGGAATTTGTTGACCAGATTCCACATCTGGATTAAGCGTGATTTCAGCCATGATATTCATCCAACCTTCCACTACATCTTCTGGTTTCAGGAAAGGGAGAAAGATGCAATTTCGGATAGTTAGTCTGACTTCTCCGTCATTTTTGTAAAAAGTTGTCAACCGTATTATTGAACTTTTCGCCAGATACATTGGCCAAATTTAAAAAAAAAACAGCCATGAAGATGAGCTATTGCAAAAAGTTCTCCGGCAGCTTTGCCACGAGTTATTCTCGATTAAAGATATTCCTTCGTGGGATTATGTAATCCACTTTGGATGCCGGCTAACCACAGTGAAGTGGGGTGTGGATTGATAAATGTTGTTAATTAAAAATATAGTCAATTTAGTCACTCATCTCCAGAATGGGTCTAAATTGAGCCCACTAATAAAAAAAACTACGTCGCAACCAAAAATTTGCTTACCTTAGTTCGGGTCAAGACTATTTGTGACTATTAGTAAATGAAAGAAAAGTAACTAATTACTCAATAACTGTTTAATATTTCCACTTAATTAAAGATACACAGGTCAAAAAAAAAGAAAAAGGAACCCAAGGGTTCCCACTAAAATTGCAAGAAAATTGCGCTAGTTTAAAAAAAAATGATTAAATTAATTAAATAATTACGAACACTAGGGGTGTTACACCGTCCGCGAGAGCTCTCAAGGTCGTTGGAATTAGGCGTAAAAAAAATACCACTCGCCCCTATAAGTCGCTTACAAAATTCTAAAAATTTAATTAGAGAAAATATATGAAAATATTAATTTATAGACCTTTAAAAATTACTAATTAACAAATAAATGTACATGAACAAACATAAAAAAAAAAATATGAAAAACTTGCGATTGTTCCAAAACTCCCTCGCTTTTAAAAGTGGATTTTCTTCCACCAACTCAAAAATTAAATTGCGGCAACTTGCAGTTACTAACTCGTCAGAAGATCGCTGAACGCTTACACCGTACTAGAATGTACGTAACCTCCGCCCAGTACTAGAATCTGGTTAACATCCGCCCAATACGAGAATCTGGTTAACATCCGCCCAATACGAGAATGTGATTATCATCCGCCCAGTACGAGAACCCTAAAATAATATACAATAAACCCCTAATCGAATACCCCTCGGCCCAGAAAGAAATTTACAAACTCTAACAGTTTATACGATAAAAACATTTAAATATCTCAACATACCCTTTTATACAGTGAAGGGGAATTCTCGGCGAATCGGGAACTTTCCTGACAGATGCTTCTGTGGAAGGTGAATCCTCGGAGAATCAAATCGTCTCCTGTGGAAGGTACTATCCCTATAATATTAATAGGCCTTACACACTTGCCAAATAACAAAATACTCGACTTTCATGAAAAACGCCTTACCTGACACACAAATGGCGTCGTTACGAACGTGGCTTGGTTTGGTATAAAATATCAATTCCTCTTCAAGAGAATCAGACCAGGGTAAACACACCAAATCAAATAGGCACCCTGCAAGTCTAACAATACGGAAATCGCTCGTCTATCCCAATCAATGGTACGAAATAATTTTCATAAAATACCGGCGATTCCTCAAAATTTTGTCTAAACCACGTTATACTTTGTCACCCAACAAGAAAAGATAGAAAGCCGGCCCGAAATTTTCTTCTAAATCATTCTAGAACGAATTCAACCACGCAAGTCCAGAAAGAGATTCACCTATTAACCGCCACGGGTCACTAAAAACGACTTGACCAATCATATAACATGACTGGTCAAACTCTGCGACTTGACCAATCATACTTGTCAACGGGTGACTGGCTAACACAGCTGTACAGTACCTCAAATTTAACAGAAGAAATGACCGGAACGACAGATCGAAACATGACATCGATAAGAATAAAGTAAACAACAATCTATTTTGATGTTCGAATACTTTATACGAAACTAAATAGCTCGTTCAAATGGATATAAAGTGAGTCAAAAACTTGAGGCCGAATGTAACATATCTTATGTGATATATGGTTCCTAAATAATATAATTCGATCCATACAGTGGCTCACACCTACCCAAGAAAAACAAGGTATGGAAACTAATTAATGTAGTAAGGTCTTAATACCGAATTTAAACGTTACAGCTTGAATTGAAGCTTTCTAAAAATCCATAGTAATATCTTCTGGGTTACAATTTAGTTCTTTTTGGAGAATTAATCGAAACATTTTAGAGTACGTCTCCTTCTTTTTATTTGGAAGAAGAGCGTATGCTATTGGCACCACCTTTGTTTCTTCTTCATTACTTCCAATATCCAAAAATAACATATAACTATACAAAGTGAGGGCAACAAATTCGAAATGTACCATCGATGAAAAATTGTTTACATTTTGTAAGACATTGTCGTGCCTTCCCACTTCCAAAAATTAAAATTCATTCACCAGCAACTAAAAAATCACTTCAATTAGCCATTTTTATTACACTGTCTGGAATTTTAAAATCTCCTCTGTGAATGGGTTCTGTTTGCAAACCTTAAGAATCATTGCGATTTACATAAAGCTCAATATTGTGGAAATTGAGGAACTGCTGTACTTAACAAATTCAAGTCCCAGATGATTGATAGGACCGAATTCCTGTTTGTAAATTTTCGATAATGGCACTTCACTTTCTTTTCACATCGAATTCTGCTACATTTGGCACACACTGATGATCACTAATTTTTATCACTTGCAATTCTCTTGTAACAATTTTGCCTCTACAAGGAATCAAACCACGTTCTTTTAGACACAACCAAGACTTTTCACATTTATTATTTATTATATGGCATCTATACCTTAGGGTGGGCCGAAAAAATCTTTTTTTTTATTTCGATGTTGTAATAACGCAGAAAACTTGCGAATTATATAGACAAAACAAAAGAAAAAAAATTATCAAAATTGTTTAACATCTTCCGGTCGCGCATAAACCTCAAAATTTGCCAAAATATTGAAAATTTCACATTTTTGGGCATTTTTGGTATTTGATAAAGAATTAGTATTTAAATGTAATATCCGTAGTATTTTTTCAATGTTATAGAAAAACAGTGCTTGAAAAAAGATAGTTATGCTTATGACATGATGGCAGATAACAGTAAGAGCGGGTATGGTACTTTTTGACTTGCTCTATATTTAAAAAGCTTAAATATTTAAGTTACAGTATATTTTTTAACAATAAACTTACTTTTAAAAAAAGGAAAAACAGAGTTCTGTCCATTAGTACTGTTCTCTATTTTGTGGCCGAAGTTACTTTGATGACTGATTTGTTAGTAAAGTTAGGCATGGATGTTCTGGACAGCAGAGTGGTTCTTATAAATCCGTCTCTAGATTCAGCTCCACAAACTTTTCCTGAGGCTTCCGTGGTGAGTTTTACATAGCGTTCAACAGCCTGCGTGTGAACTGGGAGTTACTTGAAAGTAATGTTCCAGTCAGGAATTGAGTCACTGTCGATGTGCGATTTGATCTCTTCGTCACATGATTTCTGCCAACAATGGGGGAGAAGATAATTCACAGTCCATCCGGTTAATCATTTCTGAGTATTACGCATTGAAGTTGATTTTTGGTGGCTTGAATGTTCTTACTGTTTTCCTACTTGCATCTATATGCCTTGCCTTCAGAATTCTTCGAAGTCCGAGCTCTCTTATGTGTTTCTTGTCATCTTGAGTCATAGCTAACAGTAAGTGTTCTGGGTGGGCGAAAAAACCATTCCGTTCGATCACAGGGTTGAACGCTATGTAAAACTCGTCACGGAAGCCTTAGGACAAGTTTGTGGAGCTGAATCTCGAGACGCATTTATAAGAACCACTCTGCTGTCCAGATCATCCATGCCTAATAATAGGTTCATGGTTCAACTAACATGGACCATTTATTCGGAAATCTGTTTTTTTTATGAAAGTAAGGTTATTGTTAAAAACTATACTGTAACTTAAATATTTAAGCTTTTTAAATATAGAGCTAGTCGAAAAGTACCTTGCCCTTGTAACTGTTATCAGCCATCATGTCATAGGCCTAACTATCTATTTTCAGGTACTGTTTTTCTGTAGCATTGAAAAAATACTACGGCTATTACATTTAAATACTAATTATTTATCAAATACCAAAAATGCGTAAAAATGTGAAATTTTCAATATTTTGGCAAAATTAAAACAGAATGTATTTAGGCTCTATTTGAACTGTTACATTACGAAACCATCTAATTTAAAAATTTAAAAAAAAATAATGGCAAAAATGAAGTTTTTTCATAATTTGTCAAACTTTAGGGCCTTTGCGATAGCGGAAGATGATAACCGATTTTGATAATTTTTTTCACGAGGAACTTTACATAATTCTACCATAAGCAGATGCACCTTAGATGATTACCAAATGACCATTAAAAAATGTCTTCTGTTTTTCTTTAACAATGTACAGAGCGATTTGGACCAAAATAATGTTTGGTCATATCTTTTCAATGATTAAGTCGATTTGTCTCATTTTTTGGTAAAAGTGTGTATTGGTGTCTAGCAACTAATTGACATATTCAGAACTAAAAAATTCCAGGGCCGGCTTCGCGCAAATTTGTTGAATTGCTATAATTACAATAATTCTCTAAAATGTGATATGATTTCTCCAGATGACATAAATAGACAGTTAAACCTGGATATCTGAAATTTTTGTTACACTTGCCTTACATTTTTAACTAAAGATTCATTTTAAAGTCAAATTGAAAATTGTCGATAATGAAATATCTTGTTTAGTAATTGTAAAGAAATCTTTAAAATAAACAATAACGACACACACTGTATTCCAGTATAGTAAATACTAGAATTTGAATCAATTTACAGGGTTGGATTTAAAAATCTGGCATATCTGGTTCATTTCAAAAATTCACCCTGTATGTAACTTTTTCCACCCGCAATGGACTGAAATTAGATTGAAAATGTTTGCATTAACCTAATTTTGTTATTTGTATTTTCAGCGTAGACCAGCTGTTTTAAATGCCCCCAAATGTAATAATCAACTGGGTTATAGTCTGGGGATCTTGGTGCCCATGAAATAGGACCTCCTTGTCTTATCCATCGGTTTCCATAAATGTTATCTAAATGTTGGCGTACAGCAACGGAAAAATGAGGTGATGCACCATCATGCTGAAAGTAGATCCCTCGTAGGCCCACATTAGCAAGTACATGGGTAGATATTCTACAAAAAATTTAAATAAGCATGTCCTGTTAGTGTACCATCAAAAAAATGGGGTCCTATTAAATGAGTGTAGATTTTCTTCAGTCCATACGTGGGAAGAAAGTCCATTACCCATTTAAACATTCGCTAAGAAAAGTGTATTGAGGCAAATTGATTTCATTTTGAACATCTTTTAAAATCGTAATGTTTATTAAATTGTTTTTTACTTTGTTCCGCATTGTTAAAACTGTTTTGCTTTTGGTTATTGTTATTTATTTTATTTCTTTAATTTATGAATAAACATTTCTTGGGCTTGTTAATTTCATTCCCATTAAAATAACTACACATGATTTTCGCTGAATCAAATGACAAAACTAGGTTAATGCAAACATTTTCAATCTAATTTCAGTCCATTGCGGGTGGAAAAAGTTACATACAGGGTGAATTTTTGACATGAACCAGATATGCCAGATTTTTAAATCCGGCCCTGTAAATTGATTCAAATTCTGGTATTTACTATACTGGAATACAGTGTGTGTCGTTATTGTTTATTTTAAAGATTTCTTTATAAATACTAAACATTATTATACAGTCTAACAAAGGCAAGTCTAACAAAAATTTCAGATATCCAGGTTTAACTGTCTATTTATGTCCTCTGGAGAAATCATATCACATTTTAGAGAAATCATGTACAGGGTGAATTATTGCAATTATAGCAATTCAACAAATTTTCGCGAAGCCGGCACTGCACTTTTTTAGTTCTGAATATGTCAATTAGTTGCTAGAGACCAATACACACTTTTACCAAAAAATGAGACAAATCGACTTAATCATTGAAAAGATATATGACCAAACATTATTTTGGTCCAAATCCATAAATCGCTCTGTACATTATTAAAGAAAAACAGAAGACATTTTTTAATGGTCATTTGGTAATCCCCTAAGGTGCCTCTGCTTATGGTAGAAGTATGTAAAGTTCCGCGTGACTCACCCTGTATAATTCGCTAGTTTTCCGCGCTATTACAACTTCGAAATAAAAAAAAATGTTTCATCGGCCCACCCTACTATACATATAACTGTTTCAGTTTGAATTATTTGAATTTGATTTTCCATTTTCAGAAAACATCAAACACAAAATATAAGTTAAGGCTCAGCTCTGCATCAGTCAAACCTTCTACAGGGGATCTGCGGTGAGAGGAGAGGTACAAAATTTTATAAATATGGGCGTGTTTGGACTTTAACCTAATCGATATTTAACACTTACGAGGGGAAATTTTAATTTTGTATGATGTACATTTGAATTATACAAAACGCATTCATGCAAATATCAATTCTGTGTAACATAAGATATGAAAACTTCCTAATTTTTATATTATTAAAATTTTTGAAGAAATAAATTATATTAAAAATAATTATAAATGATTTAAATATAAATTAATTGATATATTTAGCGAAATATTCAAAATATATAAAACGACAGTTTCTTTAATTAATAATTGAGTTAAGAATTATTATAATTGAAATTTTTTATTTGATGATTTATTTTAATTCCGATAAATATGCCGCTGGCTAGGTCAGGTTCAAGAAGGTAGATACTTTTAAAATAGGGTAGGTAGTAACATATAAAACAAAGATAAAATCAGGGTTCTTAGTATAGAGGGGGTTTTGAAATAAGTAAGCATTTGGACAAGGGGGTGCAACAAAGATGTCGCGTATTACAATATTATTATGATACTATAGGGAGTTATAGGGGTAAAAATCTTACTTTAGAACCTGCAATATTTTTTTTAGTTCTTTAAACATTTTTTGCACTGAAATATAGTTTTTACAAAAGAATCAAGCATAAATATCGCGATAAACAAAAAAATTGGAAAAAATGAAAATCGATTTTTTTTTATTTTTTTATTATTCCCTAAATAAAGAAATAAAATGTTGGATTTTCTTAGACAAAAGTACACCCAAAATCTTTCTTTTTAAGATAAAAAAATTTTCTCTACCATTGTTTTTCCAAAAATTGCGGCCAATTCAATTTTTTTCGAAAAATGCCGTTTTTGGCTGCTTGTGCTTACCTGGGTGATTTCATTTTTGATTATAGTTCAATTTTATTTATTTTTCTATTATTTCAAGATTTTGCTATTTTAGAATGCTTATTTTAGAATAAATGTGTTTTACAAAAACCTCAGTTTTACATATTTATTGAAAATATTACAAACTATGTAAATTAATGAAATAGCTAAAACATAATTAAATTTTACAATAAAATGAATAACTAAGTAAATTGATATCTAAATTAATGAAATAGCTAAACATAATTAAATTTTACAATAAAATGAACAACGTTTTACAAAATCAAATCGACAATATTTATTCAATTTAATATTATTTTCCAGAATTTGATTTTTTTTTTTGTAAATTTTCTTTTGGTGTTTAAAGCTATTTATTATAACGTAGCTCTCTATCTGCAACACTTCACAACCCTCTTTTGTTGCCGTTTTTTTATAAAATTTGAAATTATTAAATATAATTAATTTATTTCAGCGTTCACTTTTCACAAATTCCATATTTTCGACTAAGTTACTATAGAAACTAAACGAAATTAACAAAATTGTGTCTTCTCAAATTGCTCCAAATTATCGGAATTTCATTTAATATCATGCAGACTTTTAAAGCTCTAAATTTTCCAGTTAAGGGGGTCATTAAGGTATTATAAAGGGATTAAAGCCCATCGCTGCAATCCGGCTATGGGTAGAAAAAATACACTGACCGCGGCTGCAGTCCGGCCATACCGATTTATTTTAGCAAGGCCATGACGTCACACGTCAAAAATCTGCGGCGTTGCCAGGTAGAATTTTTTTCGTTCACTTAAAGATAAAATTGTGCCAGTTATTTTTTTTTCCTAGCTTAAATATAAGTGCATCTAAAGTGTGCTATTAACTTGACTGAAGATTGGAATGGATTTAAAAATTGACTACAAAGACTATAAAGAATAGTTGTAGTTTTGGAATTTTTATTGTAATAGAAATAACTAGAAATTACGTCATAGCCTTGCTAAAATAAATAAGGCATTTAAATCCTGTGATCCCATCGCAATAAAAACAGTACGGAATCTAGGATGATTTTTTTAAGGAATCTGGGTGTACGGAATCGAAGGGACAAGCAAAGCTTCCCATTAAAATAAAAAAAGGAGGACATCAGGAAACTGTATCAATACATCCCCAATGAAAATTAAGTTTTATGGGATGAAATAAACGACAACTACAGCGGAAGGGTAGCCAGAAGAGTTTTAAATCCTTTTTAGTTACTAAACTTTTTTATTTTACTTAAATTTTAATTTGCTTCTTATTTTAAATTGTCAAAATAAAGTTTTGGTTTTTAAACTAGAATTTTCAGCAGCTTAAAATAATTAACAAAGTTAAGTGGAATAAGTTATCCATTTTCTCAAATGTGGCCAAAAAACTATATTTTTCTTCTTAACAGCTTCTCTGAACTTTTCTAACTTATTCACTTACGTCTTCCTTCACTTCTAAATTTTCCTTCACCTTGTTTTACTTTTTCTTATAATCCCCTTTTTAATTAGTCCCAATTTTCCTTACTCATCCCTGAGTTTTGTGTTATAAAATAATTATGTTGTTAAAGTCTATAAAATTTTTTTTACTGTAATTTCTCCTTACGTTGCGTCTTGTATACGGAATTGTATATTTGTCGCTGTAGCACTCTTCTAATTCTCAATTCAGTCATTCTATAGGCCAGCCCCGCAACTGCTGGCGCGACGCGAGCGCCGCTCTACCGGCCGGGAAAAACAATAATTGATTGTCGATTTAAATCGATCGCTTAAGTTTAATTGAAAAACTCGCTTATTTATTGTTATTAACCGTCCACAATGTCGGTTTTGGTAAGATGTGGGTTCAAGCCGGTAAATTTAACAATTTTTCGAAAGAAAAGCCTTACTAAAGGCAAAAAACTTGTCGAAAGCCATTATGTTTCCGGCGTCTACGAGTTAAAAACTGATGGATCATCAGAGATTATAGGAACTGTTTTGCGCTAAGCACTAAGCAATAAAACGAAAACACACCTTTACAAGCCGACAATCGAGCTATGAATATAATTATTATAATTATTGTACAAGTTCTAATATCAGATAATGACAAGTTAAAGAAACGTGAACGTCACTGATCTTGCAAGTACACAGGGTCGCATTAATTGTGTTATAAAAATAAGTATGTAATCGATTTCACAAAAAAATATAATTTTTGATTTTTTACTAATAATAATAGTAATATGTACAGCGTGTTTACTTCATATACACCATATGGAAAACTTTTTTTAAATTAATTTTACGAAAAAAAGTTACTCCTTATAAAAAGTTCTGCATCGTGTAAAACCCAGGATGAAATAATAAAGGCCGTCCATACTCATCCGAATAAACGCAATTTTTCAAATCGGAAAAAAACCGCCACATCGTTACTACTGACAAATGCATGATAAGATGAAGTTCAAGGAAAAGAATCATTTTTCTGTTGTGTAATGTATTCTATGGATAAGCTGCAACATATAACGATGTGGCGGTTTTATTCCGATTTGAAAAGTTGCGTTTATTCGGATGAGTATGGACGAGCCTTAAGAGATTAACATTTCTAGATGTGCCGACCGTAAATGTATTATTTAAAAAAAATCATATAGTTGGTTGATTTTAGGTTGATCCTGACAGAAACGTTTTGAATACAAACTGCACTTGCAAAGGAGGAAGAGGATTCTGCAAGCATGCAGCAGCGGTCTGTATCTACGTCAAAGAACAGAACAACAATGCAGTTGCAGGTGTAACAGAAGGGAATAGAAGTGGCAAATCTATGGCCAACAAAATTAAATCAAAAAGAGGTTGTGAGACCTATGGGTGTAAGGACGTCAGTAATGTTTCTTCTGATCACTTGGTGGAAAATGTTATGCTAAGCAACATAGTGTTAGCAGAGGAAAGATGCAGAGTGGGAAAAGAAGCTAGACTGGTAGAAGAGAGACAAAAAGAAGACATTTTATTAGCGTTATTGAAAAATTTATACGATTTACAAAGTGTACTATTATTTCATCATGGGTTTTACACCATGTAGAACTTTTTATAAAGAGTAAATAATTTTTTTCGTAAAACTAATTATACAGGGTGCGCCAATTATTTCCACTCGATCTCTAGCACCGAAACTAAAAGAGATATTACAAGATTTTTTGTAGGGGTAGACAGTGTCACTCGGACTACAATTTTAAAATATTTTGATGTATACAGAGTGGCTAATTTTTGTGGAATGAAAATTAATTTGGTTTTTTTAAATTGAACACCCTGTATACGATTATGTCTTCTGATTCTACTTAATATTAGATTTACGGTAGTTTTTTGTATTTGTAAATCCGACGCGGCGTTGACAAGTTATTCCTATTTTAAGCAGATTTAATGAAAAAACAGCACTTCAGAAATATTAGTACAAAAACCACATTTTTTAAAAAATTCCTCAAAAAAGCTACTATGATGTAAATGAAACATGCACCTATCACAATAATCACACAATATCTTCACCTGTTGCACAGGGTGTTTGCCGATGGCGTTATTGAAAAATGGCAATAACTTATTTTGTTAAATTTTAGATTTTAATACTTTAATTACTTAATTTTTTGATTCGTTACTCATGGGTAAGTTGTTAAAGACTTTTTGTAAATGTTTGATTATTTCCACTAGGAAATTTTTTCTAGGCCTGAAGATGGCTGTTTGTAGCCGAAATTAGTAGCTTTTCATCAATTTTCATCGTTAATAAATATATGTGGTACCGACTTCCATAAAAAAAGTGTTTTTGCATGAGAACGTTAAAAAATCTACGTTGACATATCTAATAATGTATAAAGATTAACAAGTTTTTTTGTGCCTCCTAAAGATTTTGAAATTTTGGGGATGGCCGAATTAAGTGTTTTGTTGAGAATCGGGTACAAAATATGTCTTGTATTTCCAAAAAGGTAATACATTTCACATCAATAAAACATCGTATTTCACTGATGGAGTTTCAAAGTTATTTAATTTATTATTGAAACAGATATAACACATTTTAAGTACATAAACTATCAAGGTAGAGAAAGTCTTGAAGTTTTAGTTACTAAACAACGTACATTAATTATAACTTTGAAGTATAATAGATATAAGGAAGCCACAAAATTAACTTTCTGAGAAAGTATGTATCTATATTAGCGTTGGTTAGATTATGAGGAAATTATTGTATAAATTAATAAACACAAATACGGAATTTTCTGAAACCTTCGCAAATATTATAACTTCCTCTGTAAAAAAAAATAAAATTAGGATTATGGGAAATTATTGTTATAATTAATAACGCAAATAAGGAATTCAGTCGAGCTTTCTAAAGCAACAGAAAATTACAAAGCTTATCATGTTACTGCAAATTTTCAATATTTAGTCTTAAACGTTATTAATATTCTATACTATTTCAATTTAGTAAAAAATATAATTTTTTAGAAGCATTTTAATGCATTTAATCTAGATAGTTCTTAAAATTTTGTTGACCATTTATGAAATCGTACTACAAACCTTTCTAAAACTATTTTCTCTCACCATTTATCTTTAATATAATTAACGGACAAATTATTAATTAAAAGTAAAGTAAAACAATTAATAACCAGCCGTTAGTAGCTTTAAAAACGGCCATTAATCATTGACCGGCCGTTCTGAAGATATTCGTGTGTGGTAGAAGATGTTTGTAGCCAATAATGTTAGTGTTTATGCTGATGTGTTTGTCTATCAATCAAAAACAAAGATTTATCGATTTCTATATCGGGAAATAATTAGAGAATTTTTTAAAGGGAAAAAGGATTTGACTATGTGCCGCGTGAATATGTATATTTGACATAAATAAATTGGAAACCATTTAATTGGTTATAAAAACTATTGGTGGAGTTGTAAGAGCTGAAGGCTTTTGAACTAACATTATTCTTTTATCGAAAGTAACATTTATCACACAATTTTAAAAATAAGGACAATATAACTAGCGTTGATAATATGAGAAGTACTGGAAGTTTTTATAAATTCAATAAAGACAATTTTTAAAAAGGTTTTTCAATGAAGTATTTAATAATTATCTTAAACCAGAAAATTTTTAATACTAATGGACGAGCTTTGTAATAGTTCTTAAAAAATTTGATTTACTTAACAACCATTTGAAGCATTGTTCCGAAAAAAACTTTTTTAAGATGTTATTATTTATGCCAAATTTTCCAAACATTGAACGTTAGGGTGTATTTTTATAATTTGACACTTGACAGAAATACTCGCTGTGGTACCGGATAGCGAATTGTATTTGCCTCAGCGTTACAGAACCAGAGTTAAATAACGCCGTCCGATTGGTCACAAAATCCCTTCCAACAGGCTTGGCGGATAATTTGAAATTTAACATTGCTTCACATTGAGACTTCCTCCATGATTGAGATATTCACAAAACCGTAGCATAACCTATTACCGCGTTTTGATTGTTGTTGGAAATTCTTTAGTTCATTTCCAACAGTAGGTACCTAAAAGTAGGTAACAATCCAAATTCTGAGTCAGAAAGAAAGTAAGAAAGTTTACAACTTTAACAGACAACACAAGCATCGGTATAACAAAAATAAACCAAGTTTACTATTTTAAAAGCATACACAACCATTGTTACAACAAAATAAATCAACATATATGTGCGAAGGTACTGGACTGGGTATTGTAAACAGAGAGGGAAGATACAATGGCCGACAGGCATAAGTGTCACCGGAGGCTTCGGTCAGACGGACCCAACCAGGGGGTGAGGTTTTTTAGTGAGTATGCCTTCAAAGGAGAGTCTCACAGTAGACCTTGAGATTTTAGGCTCATAACTTCCCCATAAAGGGTTTTCCTTCACCTCCGCAAATAAAAAATTGTTACAATAAAATAAATCAACATATATGTGCGAATGGTAAAATTCTACTATATAAATGTAAATTGTATACTCAAATAACACAACAGCTACGTTGTACATAAGCACAGGTGTATTGTTATAATATTTTAATTATAACTTTAATAATTTAATTTGATTTCTAATTTTTTTTAAATAAATGTTTTGTTAATGTGAAAAATTCTATTCTCAAATTAATGTTATATCTCTTTAAATCTTTTTGAACTCAGGGATTATTTAATTGGGAGTTCCAAGTTTTTTAATTCACGCCACTGAACTTTCCTGTACTTTTTAATAAAATAAAATGTTGATTCAACAATTAAACGAGTTTATTTGATAAATAATATGGAAAAACATGAACACAGACCAGACTAAATTTTATGATATGAATTACTTGCACGCACACACATTCACTCTATGATATCTTATTACTACAAAAAATAAAGGATTTGAATTTGGCGCAATAATTTCTAAAAACTAAGGTTGGCACACCGATCTCATAAAACAGCAATTGACCAACCTGTCTGTCTTAAACGCAAAACACGTATTGCATTGAAAAATTTATACCTCAACTATTTGTGCCTGATCTTCTTCTGACTCGTAGAACCAGTGATATATTGTAGCTAGACTTCTCGTGATGTGATATTTCCAGCCTTGTCGATTCTTCAAGTGATATATGTACTCGGTTTGAGCGAATTATTCCGAACACAATTCTCAGGATACACAAAAATATAAAAGCAATACCCTCCAGGCAAGTTTTTGTTTAAATATTCTTTTAGATACTCCACTTACTAATTACTAAACATAGTCGCAGTTACCATTAGACTTCCAGAATATAAAGTTTTTTTATTTCATTAACTTCTTCTTTTGAAATTTCGATTAATAATTTTTCTATAAAATCTTCCATTTTCTACCATTTTCCAACGAACTACTTTCTTTTAAACTTTTAAAATAAAATATTTTCTTAAATTTCTTCTACTAAAACTCCTTCTACCATTTTTTAAAAACTCAACTCCCTTCTTTTTTTCCGTTGCTATACCACAGTAGATACAGTAATTCCACTTCGGCCAATTTCTGGTTGTAAGTTTTCAACGCGCATTAGCCAGGAGTTGCGACTCCTGGCCAATGCGCAAACGACGAGTTTAAGAACGACCGGCACTCTTCCATAGTTGCGGGATTTAAAAAGTTTCATCCAATCTACTGTGTAATATATTAGAAGTGTTATAAACATTTCATAAAGTAGTCTCTTATTTCATCAAATTCTGGCTTTAGGATATTTTATCAATGAGGCGTCAATCCCTATGTATGTTCCACTTAGTTCATTGAAAAGTGATCATTTTTGTGACAATTCTACAATAGCATCTTGAATTATGATAATTTAACAATTCACATTGGCAACATTGCAATATGAAAACATTTTTAATTGTGTCGCTCAATTTATTATTTCATTCGTTTTCGTTTGTATTATTTGGTGGTGTTTTCTGTTTGTTTTGTGCGAAATAGTAAAAGCGAAATGTCTACAGTTGTTGGTGATGTTGTGCTTAAAAAACCATGTACAATTTGTGTAGTATGTCGAAGCAATTCGAGGGAAAATCCCCAATTAAGTTTTTTTAGGTTTCCCAAAGATGATGCAAGGTGAGTAATTTCTGAAACAATATTGAACTTCTTTACTAACTGAAGATATTTTTTATAGATGTGCTAAATATTTTAATATATCCAATACATTCTATGATCGTTCTCAAAATATTTGCTTAGGAATATTCTGCAAAAAGAACATAGGTATCTTGTGAGGATATTCTGGGAATATCCTTTGCTGTGTGGGTGTCTGTCTGTTATTGTTATTGTAAATTATAGTTTTAAGCTTGTAATAATTGTAATGTTTTGTGACGAGTGTAAAATTCTTGTAATTTTATATTAATAAACATCTATCTATCTATGTTTTTATTAGGTGTCATGCATTCTTGGTTCTTGTTTTCTTAAAAAAAATTGTATTGACTATGTACATTGTATGCAATAAATTTCTTTCTTATATATTAGGAATGTGAAATGTCAACTGAAATGGGAAAAATAAATATTTTCGTAATAATCTCTTGCATTTTTTTAACAACGAATATAGAATGGCTGTATTAACTTTTTTAAACAGAATCAAACTATATAAGCACACAACTCAACCACAATTTTGTATTTGCCATATTGAATTTTGGCAGAAACTCCATTCCCAAAAACTCCTTTAAACCACGTTTGAATAACATCGACCCATAATCATAAAACTCATTTTTTGTTCATATAAAAATATATGCCAAATCTCAACTCGACTAGAAATGGTTCAAATTTGTACTAATAAACGTACATATGAAGTTAATATAAGTGTGGCAATAAAGATAATCGTGAGATTAGAAACAAGTTTTCATACTTTTCGGGCCTATATCTCAAAAAGCATTCGAGACCTCCGCTTTTTGACTTCAAATTCGTGTTCAGGAGACAAAAATACGTAAGAATCACCAAACATTTTTTTTTATCTCGGGTGCATCCGATTAAATGAATTTTACCTCATTGAAAACTGCATAATTAATTTTTACTACTTTTCCATGTTTCCAACCTTATTTGCATATACTGAATTTTAGCGAGCAGTTTATATCAATAATTGATATATCGAGCAGTGTATATATGAGCATTGTTAGGGATCGTGGCGGGGAGAAATGTCATTACTGTCAATAGTGTCAATACCAGTGCGAATATAAAAAATGAAACTGCTGGACACCAATATCAAAGGTGCCGACGCTAAGTGGAACTACTGTATCTACTGTGAAAATACTATCGCCAAGTTTTGTGGTTACTACAGTAATAAACTGAAACGAAAGCTTCTTAATGGTTAAAAAATGTTGGTGTGAAATTTTCTATAAAATTTAAGAAAGCTAATTTTTTGAATTTTGGCAATTATACTTAATTAAGTAGAATGTTAGGCATCTTTTAACTGATATTCGATTTGGCAGCGGTGTGCAACATGGAATAAAATTTATGACGTAATTGGTGACGTTCAACTATTTTTGTTGGTTAAATATTTCTTTACAATATTGGTTAAATATTTCTGTATAGTATTGGTTAAATATTTCTTTACAATATTGGGTCACTATTGAAATAAGCCATTGCATTACCATCAATTGGTTAATATTGATAATTTATTTAAAAAAAAACATTATAAATCATTATTTTTTGTGTCATTATTTTTTCTCTCCCTGCAACCTCCATTGCGATCACTCGCCGTGGCTAAATGGCTCCCAACGTATTTTAATATCTCCTTGTTCGTAGATGAAGGGAACTTTTCTCGAATAGCTGCTAAAAAAATATATATATTTCAACGTGGTTGAGATTGAGGTTATGTTTACTGGAGGGATCAAATTTAAAGTAATTATAATTAAGAACGTACTTGCGTGCTACCACTGCTGCGATTCACTAACTTTTAACTAATTATACCGGGTGTATCAACGATGCGTGCGTGGAGGATAGCTGCTTCCCTTTTGAAGATAGGAAAAAATGTTTCAAATAAAAGTTGTAGATAGCAATGAAAGCTATGTTCCAAAAATAACTACCAACATACAGGGTGTCCCATAAATGTGTAACTAATCAATGTTATGTTTTTTTAAATGAAACACCCTATATATTTTTACTCGATTGAATTCCTTCGGAAGAGTGCTTCTCAAAAATATAGGGTTGTATGGGTTTATACCAGGTGGTTCTGAAGTTATGGTGACATTTATGTCCCAAAATGGGTTCATTCAACACCAAATATCTCAAAATCAATAACTAGGAATAACAAAAATTTTTCACCAAATATCCTCGAAAATGGTGTATTTTGATTTCATATTCATAAATTTACCGAATGGCACTTTTCCCATACAGGGGCAACCAAAACTCGGTATCATTTTTTTCTCAGTTTTTTCAAATAGAACACCCTGTATATAGTGCCATACCAGAATAGTCAACACTATGAGCTTCCAGAAAATGTAGGGTTTGCCAAAATGTCATCTTTGTTGACAGTACCTGAAACATTAAAATGTTCCAAGGGTGATTTGATATAATTGATAAAGTGATCTACTTTCCGGATAGATGTTACAGAAACTGCATTTAGCCAGTAGAATGAATGCAGTTCGATATGCGACTCGAGATTTTTCGAAGGAGAGGTTTGTGGAAACAGAAAATGTGAAACACAAGAAGTGAGCAAAAAAATAAATTAGCGGCAAACCAACGACGCTGAAGGAAAAATAGAATTAGAGGATTTCTTCGCTCTACTACAAGATCAACTGTAACTGAAGTCGTAGATAGACTTAATTTATGCATAGCTCAAAACGGGTGATTGTCTGAACATCTACTGTAAAATGACAGTTTTTTACATTTTTTTGAAATTATTTTTGTCCATCATTGAATAAAAAAATATCATTATTGCTTTCATGACATTTTTCATACTTTCCTTAAGAATTAGATGCATTTCCGGTGAAAATCAAGTAGGCAAACCCTACATTTTCTGGAAGCTCATAGTGTTGACTATTCTGGTATGGCACTATATACAGGGTGTTCCATTTGAAAAAACTGAGAAAAAATGATCCCGAGTTTTGGTTGCCCCTTTATGGGAAAAGTGCTATTCGGTAAATTTATGAATATGAAATCATGAAATCAAAATACACCATTTTCGAGGATATTTGGTGAAAAAATTTTGTTATTCCGAGTTACTGATTTTGAGATATTTGGTGTTGAATGAACCCATTTTGGGACATAAATGTGACCATAACTTCAGAACCACCTGGTATAAACCGATACAACCCTATATTTTTGAGAAGCACTCTTCCGAAGGAATTCAATCGAGTAAAAATATATAGGCTGTTTCATTTAAAAAAACATAACTTTGATAAGTCACACATTTATGGGACACCCTGTATGTTGGTAGTTATTTTTGGAACATAGCTTTCATGGCTGTTTACAACTTTTATTTGAAACATTTTTTCCTATCTTCAAAAGGGAAGCAGCTATCCTCCACGCACGCATCGTTGATACACCCGGTATATTGTTTATTGTTCACTTACTAATATTCACTTACTTAACTTGAGCCAAAACAATTTCTTCCACAAATACAAAATAACTGCTTTGTGCTTTGTTCTCACAATCGGTACCTAGTTAAAAAGGTCCAGTTGGGCATTTGCGACGTTACTGTCAGAGCTTTACAATTTTGATAAGAAGTAACTTATTTCCAAAGTATTCCGATAGTAGGAATTTCTAATTCTATAATTTCACTTAACACATATTTAAAAAAAATAATTGACGATTTTGTATGTTATAAAATAAAACAAATTGGTTGTCATAGATAACAAAATGACTAGTTAATTCATAAAATCTGCAACGCCAAAAGTAGAAAATTTATATTGGTATAAACAATATTGGGGTAATATTGTTTATAGCAATATTGGAAAACTAATATTAGAATAATATTGGCCCAATATTGGTATACCAATATTGGTATAAAATCCACTGCCAATATTCGACTAATATTGTATAGTGATTGGCAATATTGTCTCAATTGAAATATATTGGGCCAATATTTAACCAATCTCTGGCCAATAATGATTTCTACTAGGGATGCACATTGATTTGACACAAAAATCAAAGAATTTCACATCTCTGCAAGCCGTGAGATGACGTTTTATGAAAACCAAAGTTTGACAGAATCGAGGACAGTCCATTATTTTTTTTTACTTCAGTATCAACGGCATCGACTCATTAGCCTCGTATTCTGTGTAGGCTTTGTTACTGTTTCCCATTGCCACTTTAGGAACAGCACTGTTAATTAGAACCCAACAGTGAATGGTCGAGTGGGGAATCACACCTGGTATATGAAAATCAATTTCTAAATTTCTAATTAATTAAAAATCAGTCAGATTCGAACCCACAACCCTTGGATTATGAGTCCAGTGCTTTACTACTGAGGCACCCACTCCCCTTACACATTATTACCTGTTGTAAGTGAAACATCTATTCCTTGTGTTGTGAAGTCGATAAAGAAGATCCCTGTTTTTCCTGCCAAGTGGATTTTTATGTTTACAGCTGTGACGTTTGTCAAATTGTTTATTTTTTCCAACTGTCAGAAATTGAATTATTGTCATTATTTTATGGAATCCAACATTCTATTTTGAGCTCAATAAATAAATAAATCAATCAATAAATAATTCGATAAATTTTATATTCAAAGAAAGAAAGATCAGGCCTTATAAAAAACAATGCATTCGAGTATTGGTAAATTTTCGTACTGAAATTAATTTCTAAATCTATAGGCATTTATTTTTAACATTAAATTTTTATTACTAATAAAACTTACATTTCATTTAATTTTAATAGGTATAACTTTTGTATTTTTTAAATTTTTTAGTTAGTCAGGCTAGGGAAGTTGTTAACCAATCTGGGGTAATAAGTAGTCGTGGGAAATCTTGCTGGCGCCATAAATTTTTTTTTTAATTTGTTAAATACAATAAATAATCAGTAATCAATAATTTTTCTTTTGCAAGACAATTTCCACAGGCTGCTATAAAATTAAATTAAAAACAAATAAACTAAATAAGCGACGTTCCCCACGTAACCTCGTACACGGTTAATAACAATACTGATATGCAGTTCAAACTGTCAAAGTCTGTGCGAAGAATAGGGTCTTACAGAGATATAATATATAACCCGATTAAAACAAGACATGGTATCCTTACCTCGGTAAAGCCGATAAAAATTCCTTAAACTAAGGCTGTCTTTATAGACAATCCGTGTAGGTACATTTTATTTTCAACCGACACATCCAACAAATCAACGGTACAACTAATAAAATTGGTTTTGGTATCGAGCCATTTCGAAAAAAGTAAACGTTCAGTTTTAAAAGTGTAAAAAAGCAACTTTTAGTGCCAGGGTGTTACATTAAACGTGTTTATCGAAAAAAAAAAGAATTTTACAAGAATCCAGTTAACACAGTCCCAACGAATTTTGAAAGAACTGGGAACAAGGCATTGTGTGAGAAAATGGTCTAACAATATGCCGTATGTCGCTAACCAATAAGATTTATTAGGGTATTGTGAATCGAGAAAATGTTGTTATATGTTTTTGTGTAGTGTAGAAAGTGTGATAATCACGTTCTTTCGATATTTTTTTTTATATGGCACAAGCTCCGACCCCTCTTTTTCTTTCTCCTTGTTATTGACTTCGTTGACATGTGTGGAATATGTAAACAATCGAAACGTAATTATTGGATGCTGATGTGAAAATAAAAGCGTCTACTTACCAGAACGATGAAACCAAAGCGGGATAAAACTCTTAATAATAATAATATTACAACTCATATCTATCTACTGATATAAAAAAAAGCAATTGCCGAATGTATGTAAGCGCATCAATTCAGAACGGCTGTACCGATTTAGCTAAATTCTTTTTTTTTGTGTTTGTAATTGTCAGGACAAGGTTTGTATGAAAAAAAATGTTTGAAATATTACGGAAAAGTTAAAAAATCTCGATATAATAAGGTTTTTTTGGGTTTTCCCACAACTGTAAAGCAAATGGGCCATCAATCATCAGTAAGTCGCCCCAGAGCGCTACGGCAATTTCTAATGTTTGTGGGAAATTGGTTTTCATGAATGTAATGTTGGAAAATTCGGAAAATTAAAATTATGGATGAAAAAAAAATACCGCGTTACTAAGATTTTGTTAATAAAAATTTATCTTTAATGGTTTTTTCCTACGACCACATAGGAAAGTAACATATATCTCACTCTCTACTCCGACGGAAAGTGGTACTTTTCGCACGTTTGTTTTATTATCAGATTTTTAATCAGAGTAGTTTTGCCATAACATCTGTGCCATCTGTGCCATCGAAAAAAATTACCCTGTAAAAATTTTGTCATTTTTGTAAAAAAATAACAAAGCCCGGAATCGAACGAAGGTCTTCTCGAGCATTGTAGCGCATCTACTTACTATACTATACTACACTATAACCACTACTACTACACTATAACTAGTGGAGTCGATCTGGCGGAAAAAAACCCGATAAACGAAGTCGCTTCTTTCAAAAATTTTTTTGTGATTTCATAGATTCAAGGTCCCCCTTTCACGTGATCACTATATGAAAGCTAAGGGAGGTGTGGAGGGGGGGTAAATTAACATGTACAGATATGGATAATCGGTTTTTCGAACGTAGCTCGCTGAGTTTTTTCGGATCGAAACGACTTCTATATATAAAATAAAGTACTCGCGAAAACGCTTAAACTGAACCCGTCCAAATCGGTCTAGGGGTTCTTAAGATATTGCGATTTGAAAATATATGGATATCCGCCGCGGCGAGAACACACCTAGAGCCGTGTTCGCGTTTTTCGCATGGAAGAAAATTACTTAGAAACTTGATCTTTTTTGCTCCGATAGATAGTCATGACCCAAGCATTGTTTCTAAATTTTAACCCGCTACTTAAATTTCGGGGGGAGATGGAGGGCAAACACTGACTAATTTTTGACTCGATGTAACTTTTTAATTCTTGACCAAGCCGGGTCATCAAAATGGCAAACTCTTTCATGAGGACACTGCTATAGGATCTATTAAGGAGACGATGGTTTTCGCGAAAACGGACAAATGGCGACCGAATTTCGGATTTTGCAAATTTTAATTTTTGATTTTCGCAACGAAAAAGTAAAATGAGGAAATTTTTTTATTCCCTATCGGTTGCGGATTTTTTTTTTCTTTGATTTGAGCCCTACAGGGACTCGATCCGTTAATCAGGAAGGGAGGGAGGGAGGTAAACGCGTTTAGCCCTGTAGAAAGGCAACGGATAGGGTTAGTGTCTTCGTGCTAGGCTCATCTTCAAGGGCAATCAGTTCTCTTTCAAGATTTTTTTACAACAAAGCTCTAAGTTTATAGAGGACTGCAGGTTTGCGTGATATATCTATAAAAGCGAGTGCGCTCGCAGAGCCGCTGTAAAATTAGATGCCGGGATAGGAGCTAAGCGCTCCCTTTTATATCTCGTCTCTCTCACATCATCTCTCTGCTCTCTCACAAATACTATTTCGGCATCTAATTTCACGACGGCTGAGCGAGCGCACTCGTTTCTATAAATATATCACGCATTCCCGCAGGCATTAATATAGATATAGCTTTGGGGTAAAAAATTTTTGAAAGAGAACTGTTTGCCCTTGAAAATGAGCCTAACACGAAGTCACTAACCCTATCCGTTGTCCTTCTACAGGGCTAAACGCGTTTACCCCCCTCCCTCCCTTCCTGATTATCGGATCGAGTCCCTGTTGGGCTCAAATCAAAGAGAAAAAAATTCCGCAACCGATGGCGCATAAACAATTTTCCCCACTTTACTTTTTCGTTGCGAAAATCGAAAAATAAATTTTAAAAATCCAAAATTCGGTCGCTGTTTGTCCGTTTTCGCGAAAACCATCATCTCATTAATACATGCTATAGCAGTGTCCTTAAGAAAGAGTTTGCCATTTTGTTGACCCGGATTGGTCAAGAATTAAAAAAGTTACCTCGACACAAAAATTAATCAGTGTTTGCCCTCCCTATCCCTCCCAAATTAAACTAGCGGGTTGAAATTTGGACACAATGCTTGAGTCATAACTATCTATCGGAGGAAAAAAAATCAAGTTTCGAAGTAATTTTCTTCCATGCGAAAAACGCGAACACGGCTCTAGGTGTGTTCTCGCCGCGGCGAAAATCCATATATTTTCAAATCGCAATATTTTAAGAACCCCTAGACCGATTTGGACGGGTTTCAGTTTTTCGCGAGTACTTTATTTTATATATAGAAGTCGTTTCGATCCGAATAAAACTCAGCTAGCTACGTGCAAAAAACCGATTTTCCATATCTTTACATGTTAATTTACCCCCCCTCCACATCTCCCTTAGCTTTCATATATTGATCACGTGAAAGAGTGACATCGAATCTATATAATCACAAAATTTTTTTTTCGAAAAGAGCTACTTCGTTTTAAAAACCAGATCTACTCCACTAAACCACTGAGCTAATAAGGCACGATCTATATCTTGTAGGAATTTTTAACAATAAAAAATTATTAAAAATTTTTATTTATTTATAAACGATACAACCGATCATAATCCAATTGCACTAGTAATAAACGATGAAAGTATTTTAACAGAAACTCCACCTACCCAAACAATTTTTAGATTCCCACCATTTAAAAATTGTATATTACTCGCTGGTACAATCTCACCTTTCATATGGTCTTTTGGGCAGGGGTGGAGTTTCTGACTGTTTCTAAAAAAATTGGCTGTTTTACAGAAATCGATATTAAGAATAATTTCTAAGAAATATATTACCTACTCCAGTGATGCATTATATGTAATCAGCAAAGTTTTTGATATTAGACAACTTTATTTACAAAGAGTCCTTATAAATATATATAAAAATAAAATAAAATTACAAACAATTAATCACGATTACAAAACTCGTCAAAAATTAATTAATGTACAGATTCCCAAAATGTGAAAAAACCATCAAACAGCGTAGTCTAGAGTACTTAGCCGCAAAAATTTACAATGTACTTCCACTAGAAATAAAAAATAGTCAAACATTTAACATGTATAGGAAAAAAATAAAAATATGGATTGAAGGAACGGATAGATCATTTTTTAAAAATTAAATTCTTTATGTTTGTATGTATGCCCCTAAACTTAAGTTATTTCTATTTTTTACAATGTAATTTATATTATAATTCATAATGATTTACTTTAAATGTGATTATATTACCTTGCTATAATTTACTACTTACCTTACCTTACTGTGACCTAAAATACCTTATTGTGACATAAAGTAAATGTTTAATGTGATGTAAAAAGTTTTAAAACCTTTTCATTTTGTTTTTTCTAAACTGTACTGCACTCACGTACAAGCAGTTTCTAACTGCTTTTGTGAGTACTCTGTTTATTTGTGTACTATTTCCTGTTTTTTATTGTATGTTGTATATTTTTAATCCAAATTATTATTATTATTATTATTATTATTATTATTATTATTATTATTATTATTATTATTATTATTATTATTATTATTATTATTATTATTATTATTATTATTATTATTATTATTATTATTAATTATTATTATTATTATTATTATTATTATTAATTATTAAAAGTGTCTTGTGGTCCTTTAAGTAATTTTGCACTAGATACTGATTAATTATTAAAACTAAAGAAGTCCCTTGAAATGGTTCGCATCAGCCTCTTTTCAATAGTTCCCACTCGTGTAAAAAGTGTCACTTTCCGCACTCGTTATGTAATATACTATTTTGGTCACTAATGATAATTTAAGTATCAGAAAAGTGTAAAAGGAAAATGGCTTGTGGAAAATTACTCTTTTCCGGAATTTTCACCAAATTTATGCCAAAAAACAAAAATAATTGATAAAATTTAAATTATTTAGAAGGAAATAATATTTTTAGATTATCAAAAGGCAGAAATTATGTTTAATTTTTTTTAGAATTTTTTTTTAGAATTTTTTTGGGGCATTTTTGGATTTTGTCCAAAGTTGTCCAAATCTAGGAATAAAAAATGGCAATTTTTTTTTATACTTTGTACATGTCTGATGGTGCGCGAAAAGAATCAAATGAAGACAATGATGATGTTACTCCTCCAGAACCAGAAATGGGATTTCCAACAATGTACGAATTTGATAAAATTTTAGTATATTGTAGATATCGACCTTCTGATCAAAATGTCACATGGGCCCAAACAGATCCTATGACTAGTTTCCGAGATACAGTGGCGGGTACGGGATGTCTTGAAAAACACGAATTAAATGAAAAATACTATAAAGGATGGTATTTTCTTTAAAAAATTGATACAAGCAATTAATTTGATCTTGTTAGGTTGTGTCGGATGTCATTTGCTGATTTTTATGTACAGGGGTACTCATAAAAATGATTAATTTGAAAAACAAGAATTAAACGAAAAATATTATAAAGGATGGTAGTTTATTTAAAAAATAATAATACAAACAATTCAATATTATCTTGGTATAGGATGTCACGTTCTGATTTTTTATGTACAGGGGTACTCATAAGTATATTATTAATACAATTTAATTGCATACTCTTAACAAAAGTGACAACAAAAGTCCAACCTCAACTTGCAAATATTTTTTCATTATTCTAGAATAAAACGTAAATAATTTTATATACCTACCTACAGGGGTAAATTGAAAAATAACAATAACAGGGTATGTAAAACTTAAATTAAATATTAAATAATTTTCTGGTAAGACATTTTCTTTTGCATTTGCAGTATTGTTTGATATTTAAGTTATGCCCGACATCAAGCAGTGGTCAAATATCCAAACAACAGGGTTGTAGAGTGTGTTGAAGATGTTGGTAATCCCTACGAAAACGAAGAAAATGGTTTACCAGAAATTATTTAAAAACGTTTAAATTAAGTATTTAAATTAAGTTATACATACGATATTTACCTGTAAGGAGGTATATAAAATGATTTACGTTTTATTCTAGAATAATTAAAAAATATTTGAAAGGTGAGGTTGAACTTTGTCAGTTTTTTGTTGGGAGTATGGAAATAAATAGTATTAATATTACTTATGGCTACACCATGTACATAAAAAATAGAAACGTGACATACGGCACAGCCGCCCAAGATCAAATTAACTTGTTTGTATCACTTTGTTAAAGAAAATACTAACCTTTATAGTATTTTTCATTTAATTCGTGTTTTTCAAGATACCCCTTATCTCGGAAACTAGTCATAGGATCTCTTTGGGCCCATGAGATATTTTGATCAGAAGGTCGATATCTACAATATACTAAAATTTACCAGAAAATTATTTAAAATATTTAATATTTAAATTAAGTTTTACATACCCTGTTATTGTTATTTTTCAATTTACCCCTGTAGTTAGGTATATAAAATTAATTACGTTTTATTCTAGAATAATGAAAAAATATTTGCAAGTTGAGGTTGGACTTTTGTTGTCATATTTTGTTAAGAGTATGGATTTAAATAGTATTAATAATATACTTATGAGAACCCCCTGTAGATAAAAAATCAGAACGTGACATCCTATACCAAGATAATATTGAATTCTTTGTATTATTATTTTTTCTAAATAAACTACCATCCTTTTTCGTTTAATTCTTGTTTTTCAAATTAATCATTTTTATGAGTACCCCTGTACATAAAAATCAGCAAATGACATCCGACACAACCTACCAAGATCAAATTAATTGCTTGTATCACTTTTTTAAAGAAAATACCATCCTTTATAGTATTTTTCATTTAATTCGTGTTTTTCAAGATATCCCGTACCCGCCACTGTATCTCGGAAACTAGTCATAGGATCTGTTTGAGCCCATGAGACATTTTGATCAGAAGGACGATATCTACAATATACTAAAATTTTATCAAAAAGTGCATTTTTTGCCCGTATTTTTTTTAACTGATAATAAACCATTTTAAAGCTTAGGATATCGCCGAAATGTCATGTCATCGGAATAACCGTTTTTTCAATATTTGACTCGAAAAAATTACATTGACGGTTGCAATTGTATGCAATTTCAAACGGTCATATCTCGTTACAGACAAAAGATAAAAAATTGGGAATTATTTGGAAGAGCATTTGCTCAAAGTCTTTAAATTTTTTTTTCAAAAATCAATACTTTTCACGCTATTGACCAAAAATTGAAAATATCTTAATGTGCGTCCAGACATTCGACCGAACGCAAGCGAAGGCACAGGTAAACATATGAAGAGCAGCACATATGTTTACATGTGTTATTCATATGTTTACATGCGCTAAATATTAGTGGACAATTATTGTAGAAACATAGGTTACGACTTTTTGCAAAAGGATTTTTTTTCAAATACCACAATCTAGATGGCGCTAAAAAAATGGCCTAAAAAAAATTAGAAAAAAATGTATTTTGTCCATAACTTTTTTTTGCTTACGTTACGGTTCTGGATGGTGTTAAAATGTTCCCAATGTTGTTTTCTTATTTTTTGTGTAGGTAAGTCATATTTTTCCAGATATTTACGCTAGAACGAGCCAGTTTCTTGAAACACACATTTTTGAATTGCCATTCCTTCATATTAATCGGAGAAAAATAAAAAAAAATCATTTTAATTGTTAGTTCAAGGCCATAAAATTAGTTTAATATCAATTTTTACGCAATTAACAGATTTTCGGTTATATTTAAAAACTTTTAGAAATGTAGATACGAGTTTTGTGGTGAAAATCGTAATTTTATTTTCATGAAAAATTGTATTTAACATTAATTCATTAAAAAAGGATAATTTATCGACTGCGAAAGTTTTCTTCTTTTTTTTTCCTCACCTTTTTACAGACATCATTAACAATTTCTCTTCTTCTTTTTCTTCTTCGTCTTCTTGGTCGAGAATATATAATGTGTATGCTTCTACCATGGCGACTCTGATCGCGCGACTATGTCCTTGCGACCTGCGGCGCGCGTTTTCAACCGCCACATTCGAATTACATCTTAAATCGCCATATTTGATATTGAATTGACGTAAATCCAAACAGCATGCATAATAGTAGGGGAGGCCGAGATGATAAATTTGCAGTTACTAAAGCGTCATGGGGACCTATTGGATTGTGAAGATTAGGTTCTAAAACGAAAAAAATGTATGTTAAGTTTTCCATTTTAGTGGGGCGAAGAGCGTGTAAAAATTTTCAAAAATGTAAAAAAAAAACAGTAATATGGTCCATGGTCCAATCACTCCTAAATTATGGCATAATCGCATGGGGAGGCGCATATTCGAATAATATGAAACCTTTGGAAATAATACAGAAAAAAATTATCAAAATAATATTCAATCTTAACCAACAATTTCCATCGAACTTATTTTTCAAAAATTCGAAATTATTGAATATCAGACAACTATTTTACAAAACTGCCTTACTGTATTTAATAAAAAATAATTTTATAAATAAGAATATAACACATACTTATCCAACAAGATTTCGAGAAAATGCAAACGTAATTCTTCCTAAGTCTCACAAGTCTATTGGACAGCGATGTTTCATATATGTGGGACAAAATCTATACAATCACTTACCAAAAGAATTAAAAATGGAAATTTACATTAAAAATTTCCAAAACAAATTAACATATTGGCTTCTAACATCAATTGACAAAATACTATTATAGACCTGTTATATCTTGGTTTGAACACGCTATTATATTATATGGTATATAATATCGAATAATTTTAAATATTTTAATCAATTTTAATCAAAACTTGTTTTAAATTTTAAATTAAATATATTATAATTCCCTACTACTGTTTTTAATTAGTTAGTTTTTAATTCTTAACTCTATATTATTAATTATAATAACTTTATATTTATATTATTAATACGTAACTTTATATCTTCATTTAAATCATTTTATTTTATATTTATAATTTTATAATTATGTCAAAATGACCAAAGTCTATTCATGTTTAGGAACACAGTCTAGCTTTACCCTAAACACGGTAATAAAAAAAAATCGGCCATTTTGAAATACAGATATTTATTCTCAAAATATGCTGTAATTATATCTTATTGTATTGAATGAATGAATAAATATTATTATTATTATTATTATTATTATTATTATTATTGTGGCTAAACGGTTAATATTTTGAGAATTTTATTTTTTCATGGATATGTGGGTTGATAAAGGCTACAGTTTAAAATTATTTTGAAATATACAGGTTGTCCCAAATCTATTAATTTTGGAGTTATTTTTATTTTTGGAGTTATTTTAATTTTTGGAGTTATTTTAATTTTTGTTATATTTTACATTATTTTTCTACCGTATCGCCTAAATATAACACCCTGTATTTGAACAGCTTGGACTATGATCCGAAAAATTATCTTTGAAACTATGTGTTTGGTTTTGACATTATTAAAAATATTTCGAGATGCATCAAAAGCTGTATGGTTAACCGTCAGACTAATCAATTATTATGAAAAGTGGATTCATCTGTAAACAGCATATTATAAAAAAAATCATCTTCACTAACCTTCTCCAATGCCCATAAACAAAAATCTATCCGTCTTTTCCATACAGATTTTGGTGCATCTCGAAACATTTTTAATAATGTCAAAACCAAACACATAATACATAATTTTTTCGGATCATAGTCCAAGCTGATCAAATACAGAGTGTTTCATTTAGGCGTTACAGTAGAAAAATAATGTAAAATATAACAAAAATAAAAATAACTCAAAAATTAATAGATTTGGGACAAACCAAAATAATTTCAAAATGTAGCCTTCATCAACCCACATATCTGTGAAAAAATAAAATTTTCGAAATATTAACCGTTTAGCCACAATGGACTTACCATATTACTGTTTTTTTTACATTTTTGAAAATTTTTACACGCTCTTCGCCCCACTAAAATGGTTTTAGAACCTAATCTTCACAATCTAATAGGTCCCCATGACGCTTTAGTAACTGCAAATTTAGCATCTCGGCCTCCCTACTATAAAATTAATAGATTTAGGCATAGTAGACCTTTATAATTTTTAAAAGGCAATGGAATTTGCTACATAATGGAATTATAAAATACAGGGTGGCCTATTTAAAATAAGAACGATATTGTCGTTTGAATATGTCATTAGAGAATCGCCCCGGTTTGGACGCACTGTATAATTTTAAACGACTCTAAATAAATTATTGCTTTCAATTGTTAGTCTAATTTTTTTCAGTTAAAATAGGATTTAGCTGATTCCATACGTTTCCAAGTTATTGGTTTTCTTGTAAGTGCTTCCATTTTTAGAAATATCAAAATATCTAGAAAACTAAAAAGCTTAGGTATAGGGAATACTTAAGAAAGTTTATCTTATTTTTAACGTATAATCTATAAATGCCATAAAATATAGGGTATTCCATAAGAAATAATATAACTTTGATACGCCACCCTTTTTTGGGACAACCTGTATATTTCAAAATAATTTTAAAATGTAGCCTTTATCAACCCACATATCCACGAATAAACAAAATTTTCAAAATATTAACCGTTTAGCCACAATGGACCGTTTTTTTTACAACTTTGTGACTCGCCCATTTCCTTATGCCACGCTCAAATTGACAGATTATTGAAATATACACTTTTCTGGATGTACTTAACTTACCTTCTCTGTCTCTGTCGCGCTCGAGTTTTTCTAAGGATCGATTTTTTTACTAATCTGACGGGCTGCCCTCAACGCACCCCCCTATATTAAGGGTTCATATATGGTAGGGGTACACTTCAGGGTGCAAGGTTTCTCCCGATATGTATTTCTGACGCGCTCGAGTTACGCGGAAAATCCCCGCTTGGCCTCCCCTACTATAAAGACCATACCCAAAATCTACAAAAGCTAAATATATGGTAGGGTATAGTGGATACTCGGTTATTTGGGACTTGCTTTATCGAAGGAAATTTAACGCCAGATAAGTAAAAAAACTTAATAATTTTCGCGACCACTGGGTCCGCCTTAATTAGATGAAATATTTCCCCGACGACGGATTGGTATATGAAGAAGTGTTGAAATGCTTCCGCGTTTACCGGGTCGTAATTCCAAAGACTATTTTTATTCGAGACAATTTGAATCTGCATTATTTTCGAAAGAAAGTTGAAAAAATGAAGGGTAATGTCAAATTACCAACAGCACACATTTCGAATACTTGATTAGGTAAACATTATTTGTAGGTATTATGTATTTTTGTCGTTAATATTAGTCCTTTTAACACAATTTTTCGATCGGTATTCTGTAATGTTTATTAAAAGTTTTATTTGTTAAGGATATAATTTTTGGACTGGGATTGAGGAGTAGAATCAAAATATAAACCAGTTGAGAATGATCTTCTAGCATTGCCATATACCGAACAAATTGGGATAAAAGTATTAATAAAATTTTAGATTGACAGTTCTTATTCTATTCAACACAGCCACAGTCTACTCACTTTTACCGAAATCGTCATTCACCACTATGTGTCTACTTTAAATTCAATGTTATTTTAAACTTCAAAATTTTGAAGGTGTTCTCGAAGAGGTACGGAGGGGCACATCAAACCCTAAGCTTACTTTTTGATGCTTTATCAAAATCTGAAGTCAGAATTTTAAAATTCATAAACACAAAAAGCTACACACACACACAGATCGAATTCAGATACCGAACAATTTGTTCGGTGAATACATTATATCCCAAATTTTGTACATTTCTCAGAAACTGTTCGATACTTTTCTTCCACTCTGTTTATGTCAAAATCATATTGTAACGCCGTTTTTATTTTGTAATGATTTTTAATTTATTTCGTGTGACTAAAGCACTTTATTATTATATCTTACAAATTCAGGAAAACGTAACAAACCGCTTTATATTGGCCAAAATCCAAATTTTTCAACAGCAGATTCTGGTTAATTCTCAGACATTTATAAAGTAATATTGAATGCGAAGCATTAAATCAGACGAGAAATATTAAATGTTCTCCATTTTTCCACTTTCTCGGCTTCTTTACAGCCTCAGAGTCAAGCAGATCACACCAAACACCAACGAGCTGAATGCCAATGAGTTGTTTAGATTGAGTGAACACCATTTGAGAAGTAAATGTGCAAGTAACATGTAGAATTGCAGGGTCGATAGAAACATCACATGAAATTTGCAAGATACGTATATATACCAGAATCTGAACAAGATTTATTTCTAAGATTATAATTTTTATGATGTAATTTCACAAAATTATTACAGTATTAGAGATGAGGCATAGTTATTAGTTAGCCTTGTAACTTTTTCTTAAATAAAATCAAAAGCGATTAAATTGACAATGATTTTTTTATTTTTGTGAATATATATGTTTTTTAAGGTTTTAGTACATATTTATTTATTTAATTTCATGATTTCAAACACTTTCTATTTTGTGTAGTAAATGTAGAAAATTTAAAAAATAATTAATTACTTACTTAAAATAAACAGAAATCCAATAGAAACAACTATTTCATTAATATTTTTCCGCCGTTTGCCAATAGTCCAGTGGCTTAGTTTCTAGGTCTTAACGGTTGCTTCCAAGGGAAAAAAATTTCACAACGATTCCGACTTGGGAGAGGGCTGAAAATGGCCCCTAAAGTCTGAAAAAATGGTTTCCCGCTAATATCTGCTACAATATGCAAATTAGCCAATTTTTGTTTAGAATCGAAGAAAAAATTTGTAAATTTTAAGAAATTAAAAATCTCTTTAAAGTGTGTAAAATTTTAATTTAATGTTAGTAACCTCTTCACTAATGTTCCCAGAGATGAATCAATTAAAATAATTAACAGATTTTAATCAATAGACGTATTGATAATGATGTTATTACTAATCTGATATCTCTACTTACAATCTGTCTTTCTCAAAATTTTTTCTCTTTTAATGATAAATTCTATAAACAACCTAAGGACTTAGCCTCCTCTTTTACCGACATTTTTCTTGATCATTTAGAAAAGACCTATATTTTTAATTCTAATAAAACTCCTTTAAATAGCCCTTATTTGAAAATAGTTAAATGGTATAGATATGTTGATGTTTATTGGTGGTTCTTCTATTGATGTGGAAAATATACTTTCTTTAATTAACAATATTCACCCCTCCATTTCGTTTACTTCTGAAACTGAAGTTGAAGGTTGTCTTAATTTCTTAGACTTAACATTAACTAGATTTAACAATTCCATATCCTTTTCTATCTTTAGGAAACCTCCTCAGACTGATCATTTAATTCCTTTCTGTTCTAATCATCCGTATAACCAAAAAATGGCTTCTCTTTATTGTTACACTCACCGGTTACTTAATATTCCTCTCCCTAAGACAGATTTTGATTCAGAAGTATTTATTCTTAAACAGTTAGCTGTGACTAATGGTTACCCAGGGAACATTGTTGATAAGTTTGTTAGAAAAATCAATTTAAGAAAACATACAGAATCGGCCTATTCTGCTTCTCCTTTAGAAATTAATGATAAAGTTTATAGATCTCTGCCCTTCATTGATTTCACTTCCTTACATAAGATTTTAGAAGACAGTATTTCAAATTTAACTATAGCTTACAAAACACAAAAATCTATCAAGTCTTCATTTTCTAAGACAAAAGATAATTTGAATTTGTTGTCCAAAAGTGGTATTTATAAGTTGCAATGTGGTGATTGTTCTGTTTCTTATGTTGGCAGAACAATCAGATCTCTGGATGTTCGAATTAAGGAGCACCTGATAAATCAGCTTTTGGTAACCATTTAAAGTTTAGTAGATACAATTTTTCTCCTTCTGACAATAGTAAAATTTTACACAATATTACTTCATTTAACTTTATTAAATTTAATTTATACGAGGATTTAGAAATATTGAGAGAATTACAGAGGAATTCGGTTAACTGTGTCAATACTCAAGTCAATTTAAATTGCAATTTTAACACTTTGTTTAAACTGTTGTGGGAATGTCAGGATGGAACTTTTCAGATTTAACATATCATATTTATTTCCTTTCTTTCTTGATTGAGATTCTCAATATCAATTCTTTTGGATTCATAGTTGTTGAGAATCTTTGTCAAAAGAGCTATTTTAACGTTGTTAGTTACTGTAGTCACTACCATTTAAAGTCAGCTGTCTCTTGTCATTTACTTAAAATACTTTCACTACTTTATATGATGTCGCATCGATAACAATAATTTTTTTAAATTTTTTAAATTTTAATTTAAAAAAGTCTTCAAACAAATGTAAAACGTTCAGTTCACCTTCTTGAAGAGGTTTTATCAATTTCATTTTACACTTAATCGTGTTTTTCAATATATATTAGAACCCCTTTTTGAGATATCTCAAATTTTGACGTAAGTTTTTATGTTAATTTCTTGTATTTTTTATATAAAAACTTGTAAACCCCATTTTAGGTGGCGGCTCTGAGGATGACCTTTAAGGTGGAAAGCGCTTGGCTAATTATTAAATTAAAATGTTACACACTTTAAAGAGATTTTTAATTTCTTAAAATTTATAAATTTTTTCGTCGATTCTACATTTAAGTGTGTACAAGTCATACAGTCTTTTCTAAATTTTTGTTTAGATAAAAAATGAAGAACTTATCATTATCTGAAATTTTTCGCCCTTGGAAGCAACCGTCAAGACCTACGAATTAAGCCACAAAGGAAATCTGGACCGACTTATCTACAGCTTTGCATATTTTCAGGTCTTCAGTTACTGGACTACAATAGATGGCGCCAGCAGTAAATGCTGGACATAAATTGCGGATCAAAAACGTCGCGTGGTAAGGTTAGGCATCAGGCATCTGACAACTCATCATTATTTTTTTAGCAATAAAACACAAAGTCATACCTATACCACAATAGTAGTTTATGATGCAAGGACGAGAAGTGTTACTTTTTCGGACGATTATGGAGTCCGAAGAAGAAACTTCTCGTCCGCGTTATCATACAATATTTTTTATTCGAATATAGAAAATATTAATAAAATAAATAAAAATTCTATCTATTTCTACTTATAGTTTTGTAGTTTGGCAATGACAATGGAGCTTGTGTTAGAAAGTGTAGTACGGAGCTACACAATTTTAGAAAAAAGGGTTTCATTGCATTTGCATGTAGAATTTATAAATACAAAGTTTTGAATTATGAAAAACTAAACCAGTGTTATTAGAACTTTTTCTGTCATTGTAATATAGACTACACCAAAAAGCAATAGATCACAAGTGTAAGAAGTGTCAAATTTCGAACAAAAATTATAACCATTTTGACATTTTAACATAACCTATAAATATCACTTGTTTTTTTTTTAAAAACACATATCACAGCAAGTAAATATGTTATTCCGATAATAAAATACACCAAATATTATTGAACACAACTACTGATTACTTTAAAGCTAAAAGAAAAAGGTTAGCCAAATACCTATATTTTACTTTTTCGGACAGTTAACAGTTCACCGTCGTCCGAAAAATTACGAAGTCCTAGGCGGAAAAGTTGTTCTTCTTGTTATTGTGTACTGTATCGAATTTGACGTTTTTTTGACATATTCGAATAAAAAAATATATATTAAAGGTTCATCTTATTTTTCATGTTTCACGGTTCATGGTTGTGAAATTTTTGCTCTTAACTGCTATGGTCAACAATTTAATATCCCCTAAGTATAATGGAGTTCTACGAAATTTATTTTTGCCTTGGTCTCGACCCTCGTTAGGTTTCAGCCAAGTTTTTTGATACTTTTTTAAACGGGACATAAACTTGTTCAGTATATGTTTCCCCATGTTACCACCACCATTACTTTAATGTGTTTTTAAATTAGTTTTTAAGTTGCCTCGCATATTAGTTGATTTTGTATGTCACATAATCTTCTACAGGATCATGTTGGCCTGAAGATGGCTTGTTAGCCGAAACTAGTCGCCGGAAACCTTTAATATAAAAATTTTTATTCCTTAAAACTTTGGAACACATTTAAGACATGCTTAGGCTTTTGGATTTAACTCATCATTAGATTTGTGAACTTTTATAGGTGTCATATATTTTTTGCCTTCAATTCAAAAAAATATACGGCTGAATAGTGGAGTAGATCTGGTTTTGAAAACGAAGTCGCTCTTTTCGAAAAAAAATTTTGTGATTATATAGACTCGAGGTCCCTCTTTCACGTGATCAATATATGAAAGCTAAGGGAGGTGTGGAGGGGAGTAAATTAACATGTAAAGATATGGAAAATCGGTTTTTCGCACGTAGCTCGCTGAGTTTTTTTCGGATCGAAACGACTTCTATATATAAAATAAAGTACTCGCGAAAAGACTTAAACTGAATTTTAACCCGTACAAATCGGTCTAGGGGTTCTTGAGATATTGCGATTTGAAAATATATGGATTTTCGCCGCGGCGAGAACACACCTGGAGCCGTGTTCGCGTTTTTCTCATGGAAGAAAATGACTTAGAAACTTGATTTTTTTCCTCCGATAGATAGTCATGACCCAAGCATTGTGTCCAAATTTCAACACGCTAGTTTAATTTGGGAGGGATAGGGAGGGCAACATTTAACATTTAAGTGTGTACAAGTCATACAGTCTTTTCTAAATTTTTGTTTAGATAAAAAATGAAGAACTTATCATTATCTGAAATTTTTCGCCCTTGGAAGCAACCGTCAAGACCTACGAATTAAGCCACAAAGGAAATCTGGACCGACTTATCTACAGCTTTGCATATTTTCAGGTCTTCAGTTACTGGACTACAATAGATGGCGCCAGCAGTAAATGCTGGACATAAATTGCGGATCAAAAACGTCGCGTGGTAAGGTTAGGCATCAGGCATCTGACAACTCATCATTATTTTTTTAGCAATAAAACACAAAGTCATACCTATACCACAATAGTAGTTTATGATGCAAGGACGAGAAGTGTTACTTTTTCGGACGATTATGGAGTCCGAAGAAGAAACTTCTCGTCCGCGTTATCATACAATATTTTTTATTCGAATATAGAAAATATTAATAAAATAAATAAAAATTCTATCTATTTCTACTTATAGTTTTGTAGTTTGGCAATGACAATGGAGCTTGTGTTAGAAAGTGTAGTACGGAGCTACACAATTTTAGAAAAAAGGGTTTCATTGCATTTGCATGTAGAATTTATAAATACAAAGTTTTGAATTATGAAAAACTAAACCAGTGTTATTAGAACTTTTTCTGTCATTGTAATATAGACTACACCAAAAAGCAATAGATCACAAGTGTAAGAAGTGTCAAATTTCGAACAAAAATTATAACCATTTTGACATTTTAACATAACCTATAAATATCACTTGTTTTTTTTTTAAAAACACATATCACAGCAAGTAAATATGTTATTCCGATAATAAAATACACCAAATATTATTGAACACAACTACTGATTACTTTAAAGCTAAAAGAAAAAGGTTAGCCAAATACCTATATTTTACTTTTTCGGACAGTTAACAGTTCACCGTCGTCCGAAAAATTACGAAGTCCTAGGCGGAAAAGTTGTTCTTCTTGTTATTGTGTACTGTATCGAATTTGACGTTTTTTTGACATATTCGAATAAAAAAATATATATTAAAGGTTCATCTTATTTTTCATGTTTCACGGTTCATGGTTGTGAAATTTTTGCTCTTAACTGCTATGGTCAACAATTTAATATCCCCTAAGTATAATGGAGTTCTACGAAATTTATTTTTGCCTTGGTCTCGACCCTCGTTAGGTTTCAGCCAAGTTTTTTGATACTTTTTTAAACGGGACATAAACTTGTTCAGTATATGTTTCCCCATGTTACCACCACCATTACTTTAATGTGTTTTTAAATTAGTTTTTAAGTTGCCTCGCATATTAGTTGATTTTGTATGTCACATAATCTTCTACAGGATCATGTTGGCCTGAAGATGGCTTGTTAGCCGAAACTAGTCGCCGGAAACCTTTAATATAAAAATTTTTATTCCTTAAAACTTTGGAACACATTTAAGACATGCTTAGGCTTTTGGATTTAACTCATCATTAGATTTGTGAACTTTTATAGGTGTCATATATTTTTTGCCTTCAATTCAAAAAAATATACGGCTGAATAGTGGAGTAGATCTGGTTTTGAAAACGAAGTCGCTCTTTTCGAAAAAAAATTTTGTGATTATATAGACTCGAGGTCCCTCTTTCACGTGATCAATATATGAAAGCTAAGGGAGGTGTGGAGGGGAGTAAATTAACATGTAAAGATATGGAAAATCGGTTTTTCGCACGTAGCTCGCTGAGTTTTTTTCGGATCGAAACGACTTCTATATATAAAATAAAGTACTCGCGAAAAGACTTAAACTGAATTTTAACCCGTACAAATCGGTCTAGGGGTTCTTGAGATATTGCGATTTGAAAATATATGGATTTTCGCCGCGGCGAGAACACACCTGGAGCCGTGTTCGCGTTTTTCTCATGGAAGAAAATGACTTAGAAACTTGATTTTTTTCCTCCGATAGATAGTCATGACCCAAGCATTGTGTCCAAATTTCAACACGCTAGTTTAATTTGGGAGGGATAGGGAGGGCAAACACTGATTAATTTTTGACTCGAGGTAACTTTTTTAATTCTTGACCAATCCGGGTCAGCAAAATGGCAAACTCTTTCATAAGGACACTGCTACAGCATGTATGTAGGAGATGATGGTTTTCGCGAAAACGGACAAATGGCTACCGAATGGCTACCAGATGAACCTAGCAGAGCAGACTATTTAAATGTCCTATGAATATATACCTTATTTATTTTAGCTGGGCCATGACGTCACACGTCAAAAATCTGCGGCATTGACAGGTAGAATTTTTTTCATTCACTTAAGGATAAAATTGTGCATCTAATATGATGCTATTAACTTGACTGAAGATTGGAATGGATGTAAAAAAGAACTGCTGGTCTATAGAATAATAAAATATTGATTATAAAGAATTTTCAATAGTAAGAAAAGTGTTTAAAGATTCAAATAAAACTTAACAGTTATGCAGTTTTGTAATTTTTATTGTAATATGCCACAGTACATTGACACGTTGTAGGTCAATTTGTAACTACTCTAAATGAGTAGCCACATTGATTGATAAATCAAGAATTTTCGTTATGTCACATCGGCAACGTCGTGAAATGTTGCCAACATTTAACAGTTAATTTCCCCTGCACGTTAGGTTTAAATCGTATTTGCTTTTAGTGGAGCACCTCCGCATAATATATTTTAGTCTTGTAGAATCCAGAATAAAATATGGCTTAACATCCTGGGGGGCTTTGAAAAAGTCACATCTCAAGAAGTTGGGAATAATTAAAACAAAAAATAATATATAATAAGGAAACAACAGTATATTATGAAAATAATGGACATTAGACAGTTATATGTTTTTAATTTACTGATCTACATTAATATAAATTCGAGCAGTTTTACACCATATAGAACATAAATATCAGACTAGAAGTAAAACTCAAAAAAAGTTCAAACTTGTTCAGTTAGTGTCTGTGGGTCAGATATCTAATTTCCTTCCAGAAATTTATAAAATATATTTAACAACAACAAACTCCACAAGTCTACTAAAAAAAATTATAAAAAATTATATACATACTCCATACTAATAAGAACTTGGTACATAATTAAATAGAAGGTGCAAATAATAATAAATAAATATAAGTGTGTGAAGATTCATGTTTGAAATCACTTTTATTGTCTGAATTCTTTAATCATAATCATTTTTATTTCCTTCTATATGTATATACGTTCCCCTTATAATTTAGATACTATATTTGAAAAAATTAGGATTATTTTGCCCATGCGCAACCCTAACAGGTCACCAGTGGGCTTTATTCTCTTTGAGCGAATTATAACTATATAGGGAACAATAATTAATTATTTATATTTTAGTACTTAATTAAAAACTAAAATTTTGTATTACATTGTAATGGGAACCAAATTGAATAAACGATTATTATTATTATTTTTTTTATATTTTTTTATAGAGCGTCAGCAGCATTGGCTCTGGATTATTATTATTAATGTTTTCGTGTTTATTCTGTTGACAATAGAAATAACTAGAAATTACGTCATGGCCTTGCTAAATTAAATAAGGTATATATCACTTACCTTAAGGTCGAGGTGCATAAGGGATATTATTTGACCCTACCCTTAATTTTAAATCTGTAATGATATTTATTTATGGCTCTTAGTAGTCGGCTCTGCGGAATCTCTCTGAGCTATCAGAACATATTATATTTTCAGAAAAAACGCTGCAATTAAACTCTAATTGGGGCATTAAATTAGCATTTAATTAGTTAACTTATTTCCTTTATATTTTATTAATATTTAATATTTACATAGTCTTCTCTGCTAGGTTCATGTAAAGCTAGCAGAACATGCATTTTTTTTTTAGAAAAAAGGAGCAATAAAATTTTAATTGGGGCATTAAATTAGCACTAAATTATTTAACTTATTTACATCAAGTTTCATTAATTTTTAACAACATTTAAATAGTCTGCTCTGCTAGGTTCATCTGTAGCTAGCAGAACATGTGTTTTTTTTTAGAAAAAAGGAGCAATAAATTTTTAATTAGGGTATTAAATTAGCACTAAATTATTTAACTTATTTACATCATGTTCCATTAATTTTTAACAACATTTAAATAGTTAAAAAAAATAAATTATCCAAATCTCAAATGTGGCCAGAATTTTACAAAGAAAAATCAAAATCTCGAAGTCCAGTAACCACAAAAAATCTAACATAAATTGGATTGGACTGAAAATAACAACTCCTGGGGCAAATACCCCCACAGGCATTGAATTACATCAGTCAAAACGTGTGTTGGAAGCTGTATTAGCACAACCAACCTTTTGATTTTATTATTCAAGGAGCGGTCATTCTTAGACCGGTCTCGGCATTATTGTGACTCGTCAGTAAGAAGTAGACAGCTCGACATCGTTTCTTTAAACGATGTCTGAAAATCGCATTGGACCCACCAGGTCTTAAAACAACTGGTTGAGTCGACATAAGAGAGGAGAGCCCAACGCCATCTTCACTTAAATAACAAAATCAAAGTTGCCAGAATATAGGCAGCCCAACACACGTTTTGACTGATGCCTGTGGGGGTATTTGCCCCAGGAGTTGTTTTCAGTCCAATCGTAGTGCAACCAATATCTAATTTATATTTAGCTCAGTTGTCAGAGAGTTTGACCTCGCACAAAATGTGATCTCAATGAAACTTGGCACTTAAGTACTTGAATGGGTGTAGAAAACAATAAAAAATCTTTGCTGCTCTAAAGTGTATGCGAAAATAAAATCGAAAATTTGGTTTTTCCATTATATCTCGAAAAAAAAAATAAAAATTTCGAAAAACTAATAGCATCACGTGAAAGAGCGGAAAATTTTACTAAAAAATAGTATTATAAGTTATTTAAAAAAAAGAATTAATTTGTATTACTATAAAAAATTATTCAAAATAACAAAGCAAATTCGAAAATTAGTATTTATATAAATAAGAAATTAATATTTTTTTTTAAATAAAGTTAAAAATAATTTAGAAATTGATTTATATAAATAAATATACACTATTTTGAAAATAAAAATTGCCTCGCATGCATGTTGTAAAAAAATGATCATTTTAAAACAGAGATAATGTTCATCTTTTTAATTATATTTAAATCAAAAGTAGTTATGCCTCTATTAATAGTTTTAGGCAAAGATACATTAGTTTTTCCGAACGCCTCTCCTGGATATTTGTATTCAACGGCTCGGCACGCGTAGAGTTTTCGAATTTGCTTTTTTATTTTGAATAATTTTTTATAGTAATACAAATTCTTTTTTAAAATAACTTATAATATAATTTTTTAGTAAAATTTTCCGCTCTTTCACGTGGTGCTATTAGTTTTTCAAAAAAATTTTTTAGAGAGATATTTGATAAACCAAATTTTCGATTTTATTTTCGAAATTGTGAAGTTAGCATACAGTTTAGAGCGGCAATGATTTTTTTATTGTTTTCTACACCGTTTCAAATACTTAAATGCCAAGTTTCATCGAGATCACATTTTGTGCGAGCTTTTGGTCACTATCCTTCTCTGGCAACTGGGTTAATTAGATTTTTTGTGGCGTTGGGCTCTCCTCTCTTATTTCGACTCAACCAGTTGTTTTAAGACCTGGCGAGTCCAATGCGATTTTCAGATATCATTTAAAGATACGTTGTCGAGCTGTCTACTTCTTACTGATGAGGAACAATGATGCCGAAACCGGTTTAAGAATGACGGCTCCTTGAATAACAAAATCAAAGGAGTAGTTGTTTTCAGTCCAATCGTGGTGCAACCGATATCTAATTTATATTAGATTTTTTGTGGCTACTAGACTTCGAGATTTTGATTTTTCTTTGAATAATCTAAATAGTTGCTCTGCTAGGTTCATCTGTAGCTAGCAGAGCACGCGTTTTTTATAAGAAAAAAGGAGCATTTAATGTTTCAGTAGGGCATTAAATTAGCACTTAATTATGAATGTACTTTTGTTTTATTTTGCTGACCTTGCTCTGCCATGTCACTTTGTATATATTTATGGATTAAATTACTAATTTTTACTGAAAGGTTAAAAGGTAAAATAAAAATGTTAAACATTTTTATGGACCGTTTTAATTGAATTTAGTTTTATTAAAATATGAATTTGAACATTTTTATTTCGATTAAATTAGGGAATATAGTACAAGCTTATTTTAAAATTTTTCACAAGACATTAAATCATTCTTCTTAAATTGCGAATCTTTTATTAAACTAAAATATTAATTCCCCTTTTTCTCTACCTACCGAATCAAAAACCAAATAGGTCAAAATTTAATTACTCTCGCTAACTCGAAGCTTGTGCATCGTCGTGACATTAATGAAATAGCCTTTAACGAGGTTAAACCATCACATTTAGCCTGATGATGTTTCATCAACGGATACGGCGAAAGCTCTCTGTCGGTCACTCCTTGACGAAACTCTCTCCTCTGCCGCAGGATTCGTTTCCTATGCAACTGCAAGTTGCCATAAGTGAGAAGCCGTTTTGTGCTCGAGTAATTACGAATAATCTACCAAATTCAAATTAAGTTTATATTAGGTCGGCAGTTTTGGAGTAACGTTAGTAATTTGATCGTCATGACGAGCGATATCGTTTTGAAATATTCAGAGTCGGACTGTTGGCCAAATATACTTTGAATGTAATCTGAATTAAAAAAATAACCAGCACACATTTTCATTGAAATGGGTTCTATACCTTTAGAGTAGGGAGGGCGAGTTAGTCCCCACTTAGGCCACATTTGACCCATTGTCCTGTCCTTCCCAGAAAAGTGGGCGTCACTAGGAGATATCTCCTTTATAACGGCAGGTGTAGTCCAAGACTTACCGAACACGCACTCTCTCATTGACGATAACTCCGGGCAATCGCATATGACATGATTGACCGTTTCGTCTTCCTGTTCACACATCCTGCATAGAGGTGTGTCCACTAGCCCCATTGTATGGAGGTGTTTCCTTAATTGACAGTAGTTGACAGTGGCCAGTCAGAAATCCTACTGCTAGACGTAGGTTTTTCTTGACGATGTATTTCTTCGACGCCAGCTCCCCAGGGTCGCCCAGGGTGACCTTGACAAAACTGCATCCCTTGATTTCATCCCGTCTCTTTAGAGATTGAGCATGGGTGTAACGTTTGGCTAGTTCCGCAATTGACGAAGTGGTCAAGCCGTAGGTGTCGCTGGGTCCTAAAAGTCTTAGTTGAGCCGCTTTAATCTTTAACCAACCTCAGGATAATATTGTTATCTACCGCGGCGTTAGCTAAAGCTTGATGGCGCTCTAATAGTAGCCCTGATGTAACACGTTGTCTATTCAAGGATAGTAGAGCTTGTCTGCTGTCAGTGCAGATTATTATGTTTTTGCCAGAAATTCTTTTTCTGGTTAGTTCTTTTGTGGCAATTTAGATACCAGCCAGTTCTGTTTGAACCACGCTGGTATTTTTTCCCATTCTCCACTTAATTCTTAGGCTTTGTGATCTGGAGTAGACACCACATCCTTGGCCTTCTTTGGTTTTGGAGTTGTCTGTGTATATGCGTATTGAATTTGCAGCATCTTACTCCGTGTTCTGTTTTATTTGCATTTTGCCTGCATTGAAATGGTTTAATAGGAAAAATACTGCTAATCTAGCAACTGCTGTTCACTTATAAATCTCAATATTCAACCTTCATTACTAGAATAATAGTTAATCAAATGGTAATACCAAGAGTCCTCCAAATTTAATATAGAAAATTTAAGAGGACGAGTGGTATTTGGAAAATTTATTTTTTTAATCATTTTGTATTAAAAACAGAACTATAGTCATTTATGCACAAGACATAAATGTTCAATATTTTCTTTATCACATTCACTAAATCTGTTTGCCTCCACTTTTTAAATTTAACCGTCAAATATTGAGGTGTTGTAATAATTTGTGTATCTGTTCAGATTTTTTTTACTGATTCTAAATCCAACAATTTATGTAATCTAGTACCTATGTACTAACTAGTACGTTTTAAAAAACCAAGGCATGCGCGACTGTGTTTGGCTTATTCGTTTAGTGCTTGATATTTAAAAAAAATAATCACATTAAGGTATTAACGTCGTACTAATGCAACTGCGATAATATCTTGAAATAACTTCAAACAAGACAGAAATATCTTCACGTCTAACCTACTTTAATGTAGTGTTCATTTTCCAACAAGCAATAGAAGAGTGATGTGTAATGGGAGTCATCGGATAATGGTGGTCATAATTATAACTTTAAAACCAGTAGACATAGAAATAGACATGAATACCGAAGAAAACAGCCTGCTACATGCGCTCCACCTTCTGCCCGAACGCCTGCTCGCTTAAACAAGTTTACTCGTTTCTTCTTCTTCTTTTGGAAAAAAGTGGTATTTACGAAGACAGTAGGGAAGAATCACGGAGTGGGCGACATATATCATTGATTATTTGAATGAATCAAGGGGTGATCAATAAACTTTGTTTGCATGGGCGTAATGTGAAGTTCGAATTTATGTTATTTGTGCAATAAAAGTGGCATATTTGGAAGGTGTTTTGTGAAGAATTATTGTGAATAAGCCATACAACGAATTACCTGAAAATGCAGAGGATTATAAAAGGCGATATGGAGATAAAATCACGAAAAATGTGCTCTGTTCCACAATGCTCTACATATGGCAATTCGGTCATATCTTTCCTTTGAATCCCAAAGAAATCAAGAAATGGAAGATAATCTTGAAGATAGGAAAACCTATATCAAAGTGTATGTTTGTTTGCAGCAAGAACTTTGTGAAAGACGATTTTTTTAGTGGTAAATTTGATGAAGAGACTTCCACATATAATTTTCAATTCTGTTGTCATTTGCTATCACATTCTTTGAATTTATTTGTAATTTTACAATACAGTGACTTCAACAACACAGAGAAAGCGTTTGAAAAATGAATCTCTTCCTAGCCAGAACCTTCCAGTGCTCAAACACTAAGGAATTAAAAAAGAAGTAACCAAAGTAGGGTGAGGAAGGACTCAGAAAATAATAACTTTCATTACATCATATTTAATTCATTTCAGGCTTAGGCAGAAATCAAACAACATGGAGATGAGCAAGTGGGGGTAGAATTATCAAGTGAACATGATGAAAGATGTACTCTAAATTTATTATTATTATGAAAAAAAACATATTTTTACTTAGCCAATCATTTATTTAAACAATAAACATGTATCATCTTATTGAAATGTTTTTTCTTTGCCCCATTTTTGTGTCAAATCTGTGCAACTCGCTGGTTCCAACATCTCAAATCTAAAACATGAAAAAGACAAGTTGAACAGGAAATGCAGTTTGAAAATAATATTATCTTCAATAATTACTAACCTGTTGACATATCCTGCTTTACAGGAACATTGACAAATCCAGGTATCCTTTAGTTTTATGGCGATTTCATGTGGGGATTGTAAAATTGTTCATATTCTTTTGATGATTTTCTCATTGGAGCCGTCAGTTCCACATAAAATTATGTGACCAGCCTTAAAAACCTCTTCACCTTCCTAAATTTGCCTAACACATTCACCCACATAATCCAGAATGTCGAACATTGATATTTCAACTTTTACAGGCATTATCATAAAAATACAATGACAGTAACTCTAAAACCAACTGAAATTCAAAAATCAACCATCAATCCAATTGTACAATGAATAAAAATGAACTTAAATCTCTGAGAAAACTGAAAACCAAATCTTATAAAAACTGTGATTTTAAAGTGATCAATTGACAGAATATTTGTTAATCATGATTTTTCCCTGTTGTAAATATTGAGATTAAAAAAATGTTGGAAAAATTATGACAGCCGTGCATACTGCCTCTACGTTTGACGTTTGGAAGAACATATAGCTCAGTTTGGAAACTCCGTATAGCCGAACATACTTTATATAGTAGGTTAGGCCAAGCGATGATTTTTCGCGTTACTCGAGCGCGTCAGAAATACATATGGGGAGAAACCTTGCACCCTGTAATGTACCCTTACCATATATGAACCCTTAATATAGGGGCGTGCGTTGAGGGCAGCCCGTCAGATTAGTAAAAAAAATCGATCCTCAGAAAAACTCAGATTAAGAAAAGTTAAGTTAAGTACATCCAGAAAAGTGTATATTTCAATAATGTGTCAATTTGAGCGTAGCATAAGGAAATGGTCGAGCCACAAAGTCGTAAAAAAAAACGGTCCATTGTGGCTAAACGGTTAATATTTTGAAAATTTTATTTATTCATGGATATGTGGGTTGATAAAGGCTACATTTTAAAATTATTTTGAAATATACAGGTTGTCCCAAAAAAGTGTGGCGTATCAAAGTTATATTATTTCTTATGGAATACCCTATATTTTAATGCATTTATAGATTATACGTTAAAAATTGCATTTATAGATTATACGTTAAAAATAAGATAAACTTTCCTAAGTATTCCCTATACCTAAGCTTTTTAGTTTTCGAGATATTTTGATATTTCTAAAAATGGAAGCACTTACAAGAAAACCAATAACTTGGAAACCTATGGAATCAGCCGAATCCTATTTTAAATGAAAAAAATTAGACTAACAATTGAAAGCAATAATTATTTATAATTATACAGTGCGTCCAAAACGGGGCGATTCTCTAATGGCATATTAAAACGACAATATCGTTCTTATTTTAAATAGGACACCCTGTATTTTATAATCCTATTATGTAGCAAATTCCATTACCTTTTAAAAATTATAAAGGTCTACCATGCCTAAATCTATTAATTTTGGAGTTATTTTTATTTTTGTTAAATTTTACATTATTTTTTCACCGTAATGTCTAAATATAACACCCTGTATTTGATCAGCTTAGACTATGATCCGAAAAAATTATCTTTGAAACTATGTGTTTGGTTTTGACATTATTAAAAATATTTCGAGATGCATCAAAATCTGTATGGTTAACCGTCAGACTAATCCATTATTATGAAAACTGGATTCATCTGTAAACAGCATATTATAAAAAAATCGTCTTCACTAACCTTCTCCAATGCCCATAAATAAAAATCTATCCGTCTTTTCCATACAGATTTTGATGCATCTCGAACCCACTCTGAAAGAACATCCACAGATTGATCAAGAACTAGAATTTACCTCTCCCAAAGAAGTAATTACCGAAATAAAAGAAAATATCAATCCGGAAAAAGCTCCAAGTTTTGACTTAATTACTGGAGAAATTTTAAAACAATTACCCAAAAAAGCAATAATTAAACTAACTAACCTAATAAATGCTGCCTTCAGACTGAAGTATGTACCCAGCCTTTGGAAAATTGCGGAAGTCATAATGATACCCAATCCAGGGAAACCACCACATGAGGTATCGTCATACAGACCGATCTCATTACAGCCTGTTATGTCGAAACTATTTGAGAAACTCCTACTCAAAAGACTAAAACCACTTATCGAAGAAAGAGAAATTATCCCTGATTGGGATTTAGAAATAAACACTCGACGACTTCATAGAATAACCAACATTATAGAGAAATCATTAGAAGAGAAAAACATTTGTGCTACTATCTTCCTTGATGTAGCACAAGCGTGTGATAAGGTTTGGCATAAAGGCTTAATACATAAGCTCAAGCTTTTCCTTCCGAAACAATATACAGATATCCTCCATTCATATATATCGGAAATATACTTTAGAATTAGGCAAGAAGAAACTTATTCCAATCTTAAAGAAATTATGGCTGGAGTACCACAAAGAAGTGTCCTAGGACCTGTCCCATACGTACTGTACACATGTGATATTCCTGAGTAAGAAAACAATACCATAGCCGACGACACTGCCATACTAGTGGTAGGAAAGAGCAATCAAAAAGCAACCCAAACAGCTGTCCACCTTATCTATGACTGGTCGAAGAGATGGAAAATTAAACTTAATGAAACTATATCACTCCACATTAACTTTACAAACCAAAGGATAGAAAAATGTACTAGCTAATTGGAAGAAACTCCACTCTATCTCTACATAATAAGCTTATGCTTTATAAGCAGATACTTAAGCCTGTACGGACCTATGGTATCCAACTATGGGGATGCACCAAAGCAAGCAACTTAGCAATCATCCAAAGATTTCAAAACAAAGCACTGAGGAACATAGTAGATGCCCCTTGTTACATTCGCAATAGTGACCTCCATAGGGATCTGGAAATGGATACTGTTGACCAGACCATCAAGAAATTAGCCAAGAGTCATGAAGAAAGACTTCATCATCATGTCAATGTCGAGGCTATCCAGCTCCTTGACAATATTGGGCTAGAAAGAAGACTTAAGAGAATCAAGCCCTTTGAGTTAGTTTAGTATTTTTAGTGCAAAAGTAGAGTTTGTGTATGCACGTTAAAGTTTAGTGCAATCCATTCTATAGAACCTAAGGAACGCTGATGAGTATACGTTAATTTTATGTTTCAAACTCTATTAGATTAAGTTAGAATTAAATTGCTCATTGGTCACTGTTGACCAGATTGTACCCACATTGGACCCCAGTTGGTCACAGGAAGGTTAAATATTAATCTTGTAAATGCACTTTTAACCAACAACCTAATGTTCACCAGACGAAAAGCTGCCGTGCATTCTGGTTTGTAAAGGGTATTTCTTTTCATTACCCTTGATAAGATCACATATAAAAAAAATAACTTATCGAACCGCATTATATTCAGTGTACTAAGATCAGTTTAACGTCACACTTTCAGAAAATGGCCTTTGTGTAAAGTTTTTCCGCATCATCGAAGTATGCACGCTCGCCAGAATTTTATTCACCCGTGATAGAAACTGAAACTATCAACCGCATCATCTGGTTTCCAATAACCAAGTTAATGAATAATATACAAAGTATTTGCTTTTTATTACAAAACATATTTAATCCTTTCCATGTTGGCCAAACAGTCCGCCAATGAATTACTGGAAACAAGTTGTTAACGGAAGACTCCATTATATGTGCAGATTCGATATAACTTCGGATGCAGTTTTGTAAAGTTTCGGAATGAAACGTTTACATTTCATTTCCTATGTATGCTTTTAAGCATTTGCATTCTAATAAGTTAATTAGTATGATGAAAACAGTTTCATAATATTGTATAAAATTTATCGAGTTTTACTTAGAAACCAAATTAATTTGAAATCAGATGAGGTAAGCGAACACCGTTGAATACACAATTCTATACGAAGGAACTAAATTTATTAATTTATGCATTTCACTATGGAACAAAAACTGATTTTTTGGTTCAAAGTTTTTTATTTGAAACGATATTTAGATATAATTCAATCTCTCCATTGGATAGTTGTAGAAGTGGAGGGGGAAATTAAATAAAATATCATAATATAAGTCACTTACAGTAAATTTACAGTGTACAATAAAAATAACAGTGGTACACTGTGGATCATATAAAACTGGTACAACTCTTATAATCGAAAATAGTGTTTTTGTCAATACTCCAAAAGAGTAACTAGCTTACATTTAGAATTAGGTTTACATTCAATAATTAATAACTTGTCATAGCTCCATTACTATTAATAACTTCTTGTAATCTTGTAGGCATTGAGTCAATTAAATTTAATGTAAAATTTTCATCTTCTGCCAAGCCTTCCCAGGTTTCTTCTATTAGTGTCCATAAGTGTTCTTTGCTTTGCGGAATTGCATTTAAAAAATTTTACCATAAGCCCCCAAACATTCTCTAAAGGAGAGGCGCCAAATATGGGGTACTTAGAAATATTTTTTCTAGAAAACTGTAAATACGTCTACTTATACTTCAGTTTATGTATTGTCATTGTGGTAAATCAAAATGACAGGTTATTTGAATTTACTAATCAAAACCACTGCATAAGGATGTCTGCTGCAAATCCCATATTAGGCACTTAGCTATCCTAATATGGGATACTAATGTTTTACGAATCTGAGGTGGACAACCAAGTGTTTAAAATAAATTAATAATGCTGCAAAAGTCTGATAGATGCGGTAGCTTGATACTTTTTGGTTAGAATAAAGTGATGCAATTGTTGCCGGTAAACGAAACTCCTATAAACTTGATTTATTTACCTTGAAGAATGTATTTAAAGTTACCCTAAAACCCGTAAGAATCCTTGGTCTCGAAATTAATAGAAGAGAATCACAATCACACTACAAAGTGCATATATAAAGAAATTGTTAAAACGGTTTGGTATGCAGAACTGTAAGCCAGTATCTACACCGATTGTAAAGAGCTCTCAAGAAAGGATGGAAGAGAACTTAGAAGAAAGGGATAATGAACAAATTAAACCTTTCTGTTATAGAGAAGCTGTGGTGCATTAATTTATTTAATGACTGGTACACGACCAGATATTGCTTTTGCTGTAGGTGTAGCATCTAGAGACCTAGAAGATCCTAAAGCGGAAGATTTTAAATTACTTAAGAGAGTTTTTAGATACCTGAAGGGCACTTCTAATTTTGGTATAACCAAATTTTGAGAAAGGTTGTATAGATAGTTATAGCGACGCAGATCATGGTGGAGATAATACCACAGGGTGTTCCACTACAGGTCTTGGTTGTATATACGCAGGAGGTGCTGTTTCCTGGATAGTGAACAGCAAAGTTCTGTTGCAATCTCATCCACTGAGGCTGAAATTGTAGCTGCTAGTGAAGCTGCTAGAGAAGTTATATGGTTGAAGCGACTTTATGAGCAGATTGTGAAGCTGGAGCATCTACCAAATATAATGATTAACAATGAAGCGTCAATAAAACATGTCAGAATAATATATTTTTATCATGGAACTTGTCCAGGAAGAATCGGTCGGTGTTTTAAAGGTAGATTCGGATACACAAATAGCAGATGCTTTGACGAAACCTTTATTGTTTAAGCCAAGGCTTAATACACTTCGACAAGCTATGGGACTTACAAAATTATCCAATGAGGGAAGGTGTTAAGTTTCATAGGATTAATGTACTACATGTATTTGAGTATCTATGACGATGATTGTAGTTCTGATGTTTTTGTGATATAAATAAATAAAAGTCGTAAAAGGTTTTTTTGAATATTTTAATTTAAAGTATTCTTCAAATCTCATCCACTTTAACAGAACCTACCTTGTTTATGTTCTTCATTAAGTTTGTATTTTTGAGCAGCTACACAATTCTTTAAATCAGTTTTTCTAATTCTTCTTAATGCGGTTGCTACTGCGACTTTTGCATGTCTTGCCGTTTTAAAGGGATGTTCCCTTAAGTAATGTTCCGCTGTAGTTATAACTGGTCTTCCAGTTCCTCTTTTTTTGATAACAGTTTGTTCGTTATCCCACCTTTTTTTGAATGCTCTGAATCGAGGTTTTGCTTCTATTAAACTCTTGGGCCAGTCGTCTAATAGTCCAACCAACCATCCTCTATTTTGGAAATGATTCGGATTTTATCAAACTTAAATGGGCTGGCACTGTGGATATGCGCTTTGACAAATTTGACAAAGGTGACTGTGATTTTGATTGATTAGTTAAGTTAGGTTTACATTGGGAAAAAAAAGTGTACTAGTTTTATATCGCAAAGTGTACCCAAAAATTCTTCTTTTTCTCGTATTACCCTTACACCTTTACCGATGTTGAATTTTCATTTCTCTTCTATCAAAATCTCCCACTCCAGTGCTAACTCCTTTTTCTCTGGTAGTTTTCCCTGTTTCTATTGTTTTTTCTCTGGTATTCTTGATTATTATCCTCTTTTTTGACAGTTATTTCTAAAAACTGCTGATCATTATCTACATCATATCGAACGCTGCTCTCATGTTACTGAATGTCAAGTTCTTCTCCTTCTATTATGTTTCTTTCGATAGTTCAGGAAGACATTTTATTTCTACTTAATTTCAGCCGATAACCTTAAGAATCTGTTTTCAATTTGCTTCCAGTAGTTCAATCAAAGAATGACCCAAAAGGAGGTGTAAAGAACGTGAGCAGGTAACTAAGCGATTCCTTCAGAAACTTGTTAAGGCCGCTTAGGGTGTTACATACCAAAAGTCCTGACACCTAGCTCAATAAATTCTTAATGTTATACTCTCTACTTTATATGTAATCAAATTTTCATCCTCTTTGAACTTGAGGGCCCTGGTTGTTCGTCCATGGCATCTTCGTCTTCAGTAGGGGGTTGCTCTTGCTGAATGGGTTCTACGTCGTCTTGATCGTCCTCATCGTCCTCATCGGCAACAGGCACGCTGTTCAGGCATTTCCCTTGGCAGTGGAGGCACGCTGCAGAACAGGTCAGCATTACTTTTCGGCAGCCACATTTGTTAATTACACAATCCTTGGTGCAGCGGCAAAATATAGTTTTCAGAAGGACCTCAGGTGCTGGTAGATCTTCCGTTGTAATTTGCATCCCATTCTTGGGGAGGGCAGCTCACTCAAAATCAGTTATGTTTTTATCGAAGTGGGGGGAGGGCAATCGCCCCATTCGCCCCTAATTGTTGGATCCGCCCTTGCTATGAATATTTTTCGTTTATGAATAGGTTTAGACAATATGATGGATTGTTTGACGAATGTAGTGAGGTAAAATGATTTTTTTTATATTCTACTTTTTCGAGGGTGTAGCTCGAAAACGGTTGCGAATTTGAAAAAAACATATAATATAAAAGTTTTAGATAATTTTATGAGCTTTATTTTATTATAATAATAATAATAATAATATTAATAATAATAATTATTTACCCCAAAATACATAAAAATACAAAAATTTACAATGGTAAATAAATAAATACTACCCAATAAGGCAAGCCTTGGTAGTGGGAGTGAAACTAAACAATAGATAAATATATATATATATATATATATATATATATATATATATATATATATATATATATATATATATATATATATATATATACGTAATATGAGATTACATTTGAAATATTTTACATAAGTACTACATACAGAAAATTAAAGTGATGTGATGGTAAGCAAAATGTTTATAATTGTACTAAAATAACCAGAGATCTGGTCAAAGTAGACAAAATACCAAAAGGTGGACCTTGTGAACAGTAGAATTGTCTACTCAGATCCAGAGTCTCTATATTAAGTTCGGTAAGTTAATAAGTATATAAAATATAAAAGAGACAATGTTGTTGTAAATATAAGGTATTAAGTTAGGTAAATCAAAAAAGAAAATATAAAATATAATAAGAGGTATACAATATAAAGATAGTGTTTTTGTGAATATAAGATAAAAAATAGATTATATTATGAAGAATATTGGTAATAGTCCAAGAAAAAATGATTTCTATTTACATGCGAAAATAACGATCTTTTGTCAATAGTTTTTTGTTAGATTGTTATTTTTCCTTTTTTTTATTATAACAAATTGTAATATACGTTTTTAATATCAATATATTGATGGATGGCAAGGCGTGATTGATTGCTTATCCACTCCCTTATTTTTGATTTGAATAAATGACGCGAATTATATTTTTTTATTTAAATTATTTTTATTATTATTAAATTTAGGTTCCAGATAGGCATAACTTCTTTGTAGGGTGTTTTTTTCGGGTCTTGGTATAACAGAGGAATTGCTTTTATATCTTGTGTTGTAGTTATGGTTTATGGCTGTCAATGTACTTCTAGGGTAAGTATATGGTTTCTTATATATTATTTTAATGATCCACTTTTGTATTTTTTCCAGATTTTTCGAGAAATTATTTGTTGCCGCTCCCCAGGCTAGAATTCCATAGTTTAAGTGGGGTTCAACTAGGGCATAATATTATATTCTAAGCTGGTCAATTTTCAAGATATTCGATAAATATTTGAATTTTGAGAGTGTACTGCGTAATTTTTTCAATACAAAGGCGATATGGATGTCCCATTTTAAATTACAATCGATGAATACTCCCAAATATTTAATATGTCGGGCCATTGTTATCGTTTGGTTGTCATCGATTTGAAGAGTGTTATATTCTGGTAAGTTTTTGGCGTATGAAGTGAAGGGTATGAAGTGAGTTTTGCCGATGTTCATTGTTAAAAGACGATTTTTAAACCACTCCACAATTATTTTCAAATCTTTTTCAGCTTTTTTTTTTCAAAGAGTTCCAATCCTCGTCTACATATATGATTGCTGTATCGTCAGCAAAACTCACCACATCTCCTTCTATGTCTAATTTAAGTAGATCATTTAAATAAATATTGAAAAGTATAGGCCCCAGGACTGTGCCTTGAGGAACACCATGTTTTATTACCATTTCTTCACTGAGGCTATCACCGATTCTAACTATTTGTATTCTTTGATCCAAATAGTTTTCCATCAGGTTATATGGCTTTCCTCTGATTCCAACACTTTCCAATATTTGTAGTAAAGTAAGATGATCGACAGTGTCGAACGCTTTGGCGAGATCTATGAATATGGCTAATGTTTGTCAACATATTTGCATATTCTGGATGTAACGTATAATATGGCGTCTTGAGTTGACCTGTTTTCTCTAAAGCCAAATTGTTTTTCAGATGGTATTCCATATTTTTTTAAATAATTTGTTAAACGGGTTTTCAGTAACATTTCAAAAATTTTTGCAAAATTAGAGATCAATGAGATTGGACGGTAATTTGATATATTTTCTTTGCTTCCATTATAAAACAAAATTTCCCTCAGATGCGCCGTTTTCGAGATATAAGCGAAAAACCCAAAATATTTACCTTTGACCCCTGCTGGCTCACCAACTAGGTGTCAGGACTTTTGGTATGTTAACACCCTAAGCCCCTTGAACAAGTTTCTGAAGGAATCGCTTAGTAACCTGCTCACGCACTCTACACCTCATTTCTTGGCTGGACTACAGATAATCTTTGCTTTCTTAAGTAATGGATAATTGTGAACATTAAATGTTGCGTTGACTTGAATTTTTCAGTTTTCTAGCTACTTTTAAATTTTACTTGCAGGTTTTTAGATGCCAGTAAATGATCGTTATGGAAAGAAGCAAGAGAACTGCTTTGCAAACGCATAATCATTGCCTTAGTGGCGTTTCGCAGATATAAATATTATTTTTAAGTTCCCACAAAATTTTAATAAATTATGAATTAACATTTACTAAGCCTAAATCTTGTTCTTTATAAGATATATTTGTTTAAGTTTAGTTTTTCTGACTGAGAACAAACGTACGACGACAAAGTATCATTTTAATAAAATTTTATAAACAATGTAAAGTCTAATACAAATTAATTTTTAATTTTTAAATTAAAATGAAACGTCCACTACCAAACATTTACAACTATTCTGGCTTCACTTTTCAGGGTAATATGCTTACATTAAAAGTGGGCTGGCTGACTAATTAACTAATTATTAATATAACATTGAAACAGGAAGATATCTCAAAGCAGCATTACAGCAAGACCTCGTTATCTAAATTAACTGTGGTCGTTTCTAATTTGATATAATTTAGTGTGTACAACGGGGTATGCCGCCACGTTTATGATGATATCATAGTGTGTTTCTGAAGAGAATGCTGAGCTATCTTTATTGGGTTTTTTTAATACACGGTGATTCAATAATTATTAATATTTTAAAGCACAAATTTGGAACATTTGTTACTAAATAATGCAAATCAATGGAAATGATGAAGATAAAATAATCATAGAAGACAATTGTGATTTTTTTAAATACGCAAAAAGTATCACATCTTTTTAACCTTCCACAGTTAACATGATTTTTTAAAACATAAAAGTTAACGCCGGTGTCAGAGACACGATGTTTAAAATTGACCAAAAAAATTTTTTTATTAAGAAAATATATATATATATATATATATGTAACCCTACGTTCCGGCACCAAAAACGACCTTATATAGACGTTGTGGCACCATATAAAACGTTGTGGCACCAATTTTTGGTGCCACAACGTTCTAAGTCATTTTTAGTATCTTGAGCACCCCAGGATGCCCCACAGCAATTTTCAGGAAGGTGCCACTTGGACCATTTATATGTAAAAACCCCATTTTAGTTAATCTGTATACTCCCCAGGGGTCACCCCGACTTGTCTATAGCATACGCTACGTACAAGCACCAGGACGCGACCGAAGCGTTGTGGCACCATGAACGAAAATACGTTCAAGCACCTTTTAGTCGTGTTTTGTGAATGCGATGTAAAAATAAACAATTTGATATTTGCGGTGTAAGCCTAAGAGGTAATCTTGCTTTCGGATTGCGATTCATGCTTTAATAGGTAGAATTATAATTTTTCATAAATTATTTTATTAAAAATAATATAAATAATAACATCTGGGAATTATCAAGAATCACTAAAAAATTTTCTCCACGGCCACTACTGAATGTAGTTATTCTGAAACCACTTATAATAACAGAAAAGAAACATTCTCGCTCTTGAGATTGAAAGAAAATTCTGAAACATTTGTCTCTTATGTATTTTATACGTACTTCATTCTATCACTAGAGTAAAAACTTTTAATTTATTAATTGGAGAAGAAAATCAAACGATTCAGATGTAGAATTTGCTACCGCAAAAATCCAAGCTTGAATATAAAAATACTACCTCCATAATGTTGAGAGATTGAGGTTTCATTTTAATATATTTAATTTCTATTTACTGTGGTCGTGGAGAAAGTACAGTCTGTTACTCTGTTGGAATAAAGATCCGACACTCGTGGTTCCTCCACTTGTGTCGAATTCTCATTCCAACCGTGTTACAGAAGATACTATTATTTATACTTTATGACATAAAGTCAGTCTACAAATATCGTGCTTCTAAAAAAAAAATAAGATTTGCATATGAAAGTCTTACATGATATGTTTTTAAATTAAGAAAATGTGTAAAAGAATTAAAAAGTAATCAGGATTCTGTATTATTTTGCACAAAAACTTTTAATAGTCAAAAACCTTTTTTTTATTTAAATGAAACAATTACTTATAATAATATCGATGCTATATCTTTAAAATTTTTTTTTTTTTTTTACAAAAATAAGCTTTAATTTCCTAGAAATATACAATCTGTCTTTTACAAAACAATAAGTACTTAAGCTTTAAATAAATAAAATATCAATTGTCGAAGGACCTCGGTCGATGGCCATTTGACTTTGTCAATAAAGTACTATTATTATTATTAATTATAAAATATTTTTAAAAAATTTCTGAAAGTTTATAAAGAATTATGTATTTTAAAAGCAGAAAAATGTATGGAGATGAGAGTTTACGTAAAATAAATCAAATAGTGCAATTTTGTTTCACAAAGGCTCATTTTAAATTATAAACAATTATGCATTTTGTGTAAAATAATAAATAATGTTGATCATTTTAGTCATTTTATTAATTTCTTAGTTAATTAATTTGTTTTTACAAAATTTCGATAGAACGCCAATAGAAATGAATTCATTTCTCAAGAGTAATTTTTACATTTACACTTACATTTTACACTTTACATTTTTACATTTACACTTACATTTTACACTTCACATTTTTACATTTAAATAATTAAAATTTAAATAATCAATTATTTTAATAACAACCAAAAAAAAATATAATATCTAAGACCTTTTGCCATTTTTAATAAGAGTTTTAAATCCTTATTATTAATATTTAATGTGCTATGATGAAAAATATTATTCAAGGTAAGTTTTTACATATCCAAAAATTCACAAATCAAAAATATTATAATATTAAAAAAACAAATAATAATTCTAAATGTCAACTAGTTGGTTAATTAATAACAGTTTTAGTTTTTTGTTCGCCACTCCATTGATTATAATTATTTACTTATTTAGATCCATTGAATCTTTTGAATTTTCTGTCCTAACTTAGTAATAAAAAAATTAAATTTATGTAAATATCCGCAATTTATAAATTTATGTATAAAAATTAGGTAATAATTTTAAAAAATTAGAAGCACTTTAAAGTAAAATTAAGTTTTTAAAAAATTCTAAAATTAATAAAAAACAATTTTTGTCTAACGCCTCAACCTCCGAGGCGAATACTTCTTTTCAAAATAAAATTGAAATAATATATGGTGCCAAAAGGATATATATTTCAAGTTATTATATTATATAAACTTTATGGCACCACGCAGGAAGGAACGTTTAGGCACCATTTAGAAGCGTTTTGTGAATTCCGCGTAAAAACTAAAAAATTGTTGAAAAATCTTTACAAAAACTTGGTAGGTATTTTAACGGATTGCAGTGCAAGCTCTTTAATTAAAATTATATAGATAATAACATTTGGGCATTAAAAACCCCTCTTTTATCAAGAACCACTAAAAAAAAATCTTAATTTTACGAGAAAGTTATTCGTTATAAAAAAATCATGTGTGTCAAAAAAAATAAGATTCGTATATCACAATTTTAAGTTACATGTAGAAAATCAAGAAAATGTGTAAGAATATTAAAAAGTAACTAAGATTATTTAGTATTTTACTCAAAATGTTTATATAAGTAAGTTGTTGTCCAAACTACAAATTTTTACATTAAAAACCCTCAAATGGAACCTTTACTTACATCAATATCTACGGAATCTCTAAAATTTTATTTTTTTGCAAAGAAAGCAATAACAAAGTGAAATAATATAAAAATTGTTCACTTATACCTACTTAGAATATAGTGCAATTTTGTTTAAACAATGTGGCTCATTTTAAAATATTAACAATTGTGCAATTTGTGTCAATTAATAAATAATTTAGATAATTTTTCTCATTTAATTAATTTCTTAGTACATTTGTGTTTTTACAAACGAACTAAAATTTGGATTTGCCAATCTTATTTGTCCATAAGACTAATTTTTATGTTTTAAAAACTGAAATTTAATTTTTAATTTGAAAATTTATATTTATATTTTATTTTAAATGATGCATACAATTTTTTCAATTCCTAAACATTTTGTGAATAATAATAAGTAATGTTAGTTTTCTATTGATACATTTTTACTTTTTAAGACACCGTACAGGTATTCTAAGATTTGGATATTCTGATCTTATTTTATGGACTTTAGTAAGATTTTTCTAAAGAATAAACTAAAATAATATTTTTTTCCACCTTTCGATTCCATTTGTGGATATACTGTATATTCTAACCTAGAGCATTTTTTAGAATACGCGATTTTGGCAAAAATTACAAGACTTCAAATTAAAATGACTTAATAGAAATTATTAATTAAAAAGACAGATTCAACAGTTTACGAACGTTTAATAGTATTTTTTATTAATTAAAAGTCTCATTATAAAATTGGAATAAATATTAAAATATGCATTGCCAGAGAAGAATATTGACCAACAGCTCGCACAAAATGTGATCTCGATGAAACTTGGCATGATTATCTGGGTTTAGTAAAACTTATGTTTTAAAATTTTCATTTTTTTTACAATATTCATTCGACGCAATTTTTATTTTCAAAATAATGTTTATATAAATCAGAAATTATTTTTTTTTAATAAAGTTAAAAATAATTTAGAAATTGATTTATATAAAATAAAATTTTTTATAGTAATACAAATTCTTCTTAAAAATAACTTATAATATAATTTTTAGTAAAATTTTCCGCTCTTTCACGTGGTGCTATTAGTAATTCCAATTTTTTTTTTCGAAATATAATGGAAAAACCAAATTTACGATTTTATTTTCAAAATTGTAAAGTTAGCATACACTTTAGAGCAGCAAAGATTTTTTTATCGTTTTCTGCACCGTTTCAAGTACTTAAATGCCAAGTTTCATCGATATCACATTTTGACGAGGTCAAACTCTCTGACAACTGGGCTATTGGTTATTTGCTCGAATAAAAATGTACTGTTTGTATGCTATATCTAGGATTAAAAGTTTTTTAACTTTTTGACTTTAGGTTTTTTTTATAGAAAATTTTGTCATACGCATTAATTTGTTAAAAAATATTTTTTCAGATTTTTCATTATTCTTGTCTAACGCCCCAACCTCCTTAAACGTTCGAGTCGAATATGTCTGTCCAAGATAAAATTGAAAAGTGTATTCTGAAATAATATATATGGTGCCAGACAGCATATACAGTCAAAACATATATAAGGTGCCGGTAGAACCTCTTATCTCTCTACAATTCCGGGTTTGTATACGTCGATTTAGTTTTTGGTGCCAGTACGTAAGATTACCGGTATATATATATATATATATATATATATATATATATATATATATATATATATATATATATATATATATATATATATATATATATATATATATATATAACTATCGATTTTATTAATAAATAAAACTACTAAAACTTATTTTTACATAATAAACCTTTAGTCAGGTACGAAAACTTAAAGTTAAATAAAAACTGACATTTTTAGACAGCCTTAACGAAAATTATAGGTCATTAAAAAACTAAAAAAAAATCAACTCAAAAATCCTTAAAATAAAAACATTAGGAAGTAATAAAGCGAGATTATAATGTGAAAAGCCTAGATTCTAGATGTAACTATCACTTTAAACATCGTTATTGAAATCTGTTACACACTCCTCACAGATGCACTTTATATGTTCCAAACATAAGAACTTTTGGCAATTTTGGCATCTGTATTTTGTTCTTCTATTTATCTTGCTGCTACAATAGAAGCATCGTCCAAATATGTCCCTGTCAGGAGGTGTGTCTTCAATCTCTATATTACATATTTGTTTAATTCGTAACCTAATTTGTCGTGGTATATTATCTTGCTTTGCACGTCGGCGAATATGTCCGTCTAGTAGCTGCATCCCAAATTGTTCCAAAAAAAGGCGTCTAGGTAATTTACTAGGTCTGTTCTTTAGGCTGGCATAGTTCCATTTGTATATAATATGTGAGTTGATGCAGCAAAATTCATTGCCGAATAAAAAATTACCATTGGCCACCTATTTGTAGCTCTTGCACAGTTATATGCTGCGCACATCTTGTCTACTGTATCCACCCCTCCTTTAGTTTTGTTATAAGTTATTATCATTTCAGGCTTCCCTGTTTTCACGTCTATGGTATCATCGTGATGCATACATTTTTATTTTTTTTGGGAATGTAGGATACAATGGTACATTTCTCTTGAAAACAAAACATACTTGTTTGTTCAGGTCTTTTTGAAGGTTGAGTGAATTCAATAGGAACAATTTTTTTATTTTTTCTGATTGTCCCTAGGACTGTAAGCTTATGCTGCTTTAACAGGGTATCTGCGATCTCCTTGCTGGTAAAAAAATTGGAACTAAAGCCAAATTACTGGTATCAACTGCGTATGGCCCAGGAGGTTGTTTTCCAACGTAAACTTCCATAGACGCCGTATAAAACATTTTAGCATCTACCAATGCATATATTTTTAACCCATACCGGTTTGGTTTCTTGAGAATATATACCCTAAAACCGCACCTGCCTCGAAAAGCTTCTAACTTTTCATCCACGGTTGTGAATTCAGATAGGGAGAAAAATTTTGGCAAATTCGAATTGAAGGCATCAAAGAAATCTCGAATAGGTGCTAGCTTATCAAATCTTATCCGATCATTTTATCGTCAAAGCGAATATGCCTAAGTAAAAACTTGAATCGAGCTAGGGACATTGTAAGTCTAAAAATTTCCATTGATGTCCCATTTGTTCTAACTAAGTCCTCGGCGTTTGTATGGTTATTTTTTGATGTTCCAGCAATATATAAAAGGCCTAAAAGGGCTTTTAGTTCTAATAAATCGGTTTTTCTAGCTATTCTATTATTGGGATCATTAGCAGTCATTTCGATGTAAATATTCGTATTACTTACAATTCCTTCCAGCATATTATCAGTAAAGAAGCCACTCCAGATTTCAATTGGTGAAGTTTTATGACGAGCTGTTCCTTGTACACCTGGTAAGCACTTGACGATATTTTCAGCTCGTGTACGAACTCCACGATTTGCCGTAAAATGCTTTTTCCATTTCTCTTTTCCATCTCTTCCTTTGAAACAAGGAACCCGTACATTCCTGTTTGCTACTGCTACTTCGGCGATTATATTTTCTTCAGGTTCTTCCTCTATATCTTGTTAGCAGTTTGTATTGTGGTTCTATTCCTCCAGATTATCTTCCTCCAGGCTATCATAACTATCATCAACCTCGATTTCAACGTCAGAATCAGTATCACACTCGTCATATAACTTTTGAAGATATTCTTGTCCCTTTTCGTAATTCATGGTTTTTATCTAAATTCCACTGGCAAGAAAAACAAATATTATATGTTGAAATAATAGTTTTTTTTATATCTTACCTTAAAAATTTTAACACGTACTAGTTAACGTCGGTATCACACACCGAATTTACTGCACACGGAAAACGCTACTAGGCTGCGTCTTTATATTGGTTTGAGAGTTAACGCAAATTTTTAGAACGATCGTTCTGTGACACCGCATGTTAACTGTGAAAGGTTTTGAGTTTAAATCTATCGACATACGTATATTAATTTAATTAACAGAATTCACAACCCGCAAGAGGTAAATTGTTCTAATTTTGAAGGTTTAGCTAGAAAAATCTGCCTTCTACAGTAAAGACTGCGATATTAAAATTTCTGGTCAAAATCTATATAAATAAAAGTCAATTGCCGAATGTATGTAGGCGCATCCCTTCATCATCCCTTTTGTTGTGTTTTTAATCGTCAGGACAAGGTTTCTATGAAAGAAAATGTTTAAAAAATTGTACGGAAAAGTGAAACTTTTGGGTTAAAAAATCTCCATATAGAAAAGTCAGTGATTGAGTGAGACTGTACTGTAAAGGTGGATTTCAATTTAATTAGAAGTAATATAAGCAAAAAAGTATACTTAACAGGTTAAGTGCCACGTAAGGTCAACGAGGACTCACACAATAAAATGGTATATGGGGCGCGTGAAGCTGACCTGGGCTCACATATTAGTCCGTCATAAAATATGGTGTAGTTCCACAATGGCTTCTCGTATTCATTTAAAATACACGGGAGCGTTTTCGGCTCAACCAGATGATATAGAAACCGTTCTTGGCCTGTGCTTCTGAGAGTCCAAGCCGGACTCGCATGACTCATATTAAAAAAAAATCTCACATTAAAAAAAACACATTTGTTTGACTAAACATCGTACATGAGTTAAAAAGAAAAATAGAAAGGCAATTTGATAAAAATAGTGATCGGCCAATGGGGACGTTAAATTTTTAAACATTGCTGCACTTAAACCTGTTAAGAGTATGTGTATTGCAAGTTTGTTTTAAAAATCTATCGATGATGATTGACTGAATATGTTCTACGAGGTCAGATCATTAGAAAACTTGTCGTTTACCGGTCCAGATCTCGCATGACGAGGACGTCCATAATATATAGTGGAATGTTATCAATATTAAGTGGTTTCTTTGAAATTTCTAGATCTTATTTGGTTTATTTTTAGATCTAAAATAACAGCAGAAGCAAAAATACTTATAAACAAGAGTAGCACTAATCAGTGGAGTCGGACGAACCAATAAATATTTTCAACCGAAACAAGATGAGGATGCTGAACACGATTAAGGTCTTATAATTTCTCTTTGGGCGTCCCTTAAAATGACCAAAAACCACCCCCTAGAGAGGTTAAACGCGCTTTACAAGGTTTCCCTGCAGAAAAACACACTTTCCCCCATTTTCGAGAATGCTGAGCATGATGGTCGGGCTGAATATCGCTTCCGACCCCCACCAACTTCTCCACCCGCCAAAACTCATCCCCGACAGATGTGTTTTTTATCAGCGACAAAACGTCTTTCCTTCTCGTATTCGAGAATGCTGAACACGATGGTGGTGTTCAATATCACTTCTGACCCCCCACCAATCCGTCCAGAGGCCAAAACTCACCCCCGAAAGAGTCGAATCATATATTTACCGCTGATATTGAAAAAAAAATTCACCCCTTTCGGGAGAGAGTATTGGTCGATGGAGAGGTTGGTTGGGGTGGGAAGCAATATTAGCCCCACCACCGTGTAGCATCCTCACGACTCACTATAATACGTACTGGTAAAAAGTACTTACAAAATGGACGACATTAAGAGCTGTAATTCATGATAAATCGAGGAAATTGGCACTCGTTCTTATATTGTACATAACGCGATAGAAAGTGATTTTCACACTCGTTCAGTTTCCGCACTCTCCGCTATGCGGCTCGTGTTATACTTTCACTCGCGTGAATTAAGTCACTTTCTACACTTGATATGTAATATACTATTTCAGCTGTTACAACTTTACATTTCGTTCATTTCCAGCCGTTAAAATTTAACCACTATTCCACTTTTCTTCACTCGGTTATTTTATTTATCACTTTCAAAATATCATTTATTTGATCTTTTATTATCTTGTTCATTCGTGTATATTGAAAGTGCCTCTGTCAATTCTTCCAGTCTGTTTTATCGATCTCAAAAGTTACGTGACTTCATTGTCACCTGGTATGTATTTCTTGTTTCGAATCAAAACCAACTCGTAATCTTTATGCTAACATAGTTTAAAAGTTGTTTTAAAAAACAAACAATAAAAGTTCTTGGGATTCTAACTTGAGGAATCAATAAACAAAACCGTAGTTGGTGATCTCTTGAGATTTTTGAGATAATTCTCTACCCTGTCTCAAAATAATTTATACGAGCACATATACTGATGGCATTTAAGGCTGGCTTAGTATGCCAAAATGAAATCTTGTGAAGAAAGGATCAGAGTTTATTTGCATATACGTTCTAAATTGAAAATTAAATTAAACTTTCAAAACAGCTCTTTAAAATTGAAATAAAATAATTTGTTACTTATTTTACAACCTCTGAAGAAAATACTGTCAAATCCACGCTCATATACAGGGAGTCCAATAAGTATTTCTTTAAAAGGGAAGCCATTTAATTATACGAAAATAGTGTTATTTTGGACACCTTCAAACTGAGTGTACTTTTTAAAATGGCAAAGACAGGAACGTTTAAGGGTTATTTCCTGGAAATTGAAATTAATTCTTTCTAACAACTGATATCTGGTATCAATAGGTGTTCACTCTAAAAAATGGTTGTGAAAAAACTTGATAAGTATGGTAATTTTCACAAAATATACTATGTGACCTACATTTTCATTATACATTAAGCCTCAAAAGTACATTGTAAAATTATTCACAGAATAATGTATGTGAAAAATACGGCCAACGTGAAAATACATTGTGAACATTACTGATTTACAGAATTGATTCTGTGAATGAAATTGTACAGGTTTAGTTATGTGAATACCCCACCACCTGAACTGCGCACTATCGGATTTCTATTTTTAGAACTCAGAGGAAAGCTGATGTTAGGCAAATTAGTTGAGGGTTACGAGAGATTGGAACGCAGTAATATTATTTTTCTCCCTAACCTGAGTAATATTTATTTGTATTCCAAGCAGTTCAAGTATTGAATTATATGAAATTGTAACGTTTCTAGTGTCCACAACAAATGTTGTATCAGTAATGCTATCAATATTTTCTAGGTTAGAAACCAACTACGAGACTTTATTTTGTATATGTGGAAAAGGCATTGTGAATTCACACCAAATAATTACCAAGTAAATTCACAGATTATTGAAGAAATCACAATAATCATTTCGTAAGATAAATCTAGTGAGTTTCCATTGTATTTTTACAAAATTCGTAAGGTAATAGGATTAGTACATAAATATCTGTATTTTCACATAATTTTATGTGATTTTACATAAGCTTTTTTATTATTATATCATAAATAACAAGGTCCAATTTGTATCAAGTGGTATATTGTCTAATAATTTACCAACATATTCTTGCAGATTTTGTAAATAAATAGCGCCAATAAAACTACTATTCAGAATAAAAAGTCCAACTCAAAAATTGTCTACTATTACTACAGATCAGTTCACACATTTATGTGAAATCTTTGTTGGTGTTTAGTATGAATAATGGCGTGCGGATGTTCATTATCCCACCGGTGCAAATTAAGAGAGTTAATCCAAATTCATCAGTACTCACAAAAGCCTGTTGTCAAGTTATTTCCTAATGCACCATAGTATGTAGTGTATCCTTATGGGATAATCTTTTAACACTCATTGCATGAACTGCTTGTAGGTGAAATGGATAAAGCAGTTGTTCCTGAAAAATTATGTGTACTACTGATTGCGACGAGTCTACTTGGCATGAAGCGATCAGAATGGTACGAGAATTGGAAGAAAAATAGAATCTGTCACAGTATCAGTTTGGAATTAGGAAGGGAAAATCTACCACAGGACCAGGGGACTTTGCGCTCTAATAACAATAGATAAAGAATGCCTTCAATACGGCACTAAGAAGACGCAAAGTATCCAGATACATAAGAACCCTAGTTACTAGCTATTTTACAGATAGAAAGTAGGCTACGGCTGCAAGAAATACCAGATATCCGCGTGAATCTGAAGGGAACCGTACTGGCGCCATTATTGTGGAATATTTTATATGATGGGAGTTTACGGATAAAGGTAAACAGATACGTGAAGCTAATATCTTATGCTTATGCTGGTCATAAACGAAACACTTCAAAAAATAGGTGAATGGATCAGAACTCACGAACTTACTTAAAAGGTGCGACAACCAGTTACTTTTTTTACTACAGTAATATCCAAAAACTGCATTAGTTACCTCGGAATTATATTGGATAAAGGACTTACGTTTAGGGAGCATGTGGAACACATTACAAATAAAGCACAAAAGACAACTGCGCTACTCACCAGATTGATGCCAAAGAAAGGAGGACCAACGCAATACAAACAGAGACCTTTAGCATCGATAGTTCAATCAAATGTCTGGGAAGGAGTCATGAAAGCCAAAGATACCCAAAAGAGGTTAACACAGGTACAACAAACGTAGAGCGTATAAAACAATATCAACAGAGAGTAGTCTGGTTCTTTTCTTGATTGAAGAAAAGAAGACAATGGTGGATAAGAGAGAGAGAGAGAGGTTAAAATGAGTAGATGGCAAAATGAGTGACAAGAGAATGAAAAAGGACGATGGACACATACCCTTATACCTAACATAAAGAAATGGATAGACCGAAAACATAGCGATACCAACTACCACCTGACTGAAGCACTGACGGGCCGCGGATGTTTTGTTGCATACTTTCAGAGACCGAGGATCTGCCCAGACGGGCTGTGTATCTACTGCCCTAGGCAGGACTCGGCTGAACATACAATATTATACAGCATAAAATATATTATACTGTATAAAATGGATAGACATCGAGACGAGGATCAACACTACACTAACCATATTGACATTGTGCTTACCAAACCAGAACAGTGGAAGATGATCTGTGATATGATCACAGAAGTAATGACGCAGAAAGAAACCGATAAATGGCAAATATTACAGGTCTAAGAAAACTGGAAACAGCTGTAGATCATCTTCATCGCGTCGTCTTGAAGTAAAACTTCTAGGTAACCGAGACCGACCTAATGGCGTTATCGAGTGGAGGTTGCTTAGTCGGTAAAAATCCGACACTATAGGAAGACACATCTCTCGGAGACTTGTTGAAGATTTTGTTACTACTCGGAAAAAAAAACTTGACATAGTTACAGATTAAAAATCAACTTCTTTAAGTATGCTGGCCGCACCTTCACCACCACGTCTTGGAACAACAGGTTATAACAAACAATAAAAATCAAACTGTCAATGATTCATTTCTAAGCCAGCTATAAAAAAAGCTACAGCAGGAGAATTATTTTAATATTTCCTCTTTAGTTTCTTCTCTTTTAAGCTTTCCTTAATTATTCCACCATTAGCCAAACCATTTCAATTAATATAATACATCATACTTGAATGGCTAATATCTCAAACACCGCATTTTTTAAATAAAGTTTCTATATATTTACTGAGTTATTGTATGAACCCGCCTACCTTTTGGAAATATGGGTCTACTGATGGCCACCATCTTGGAATTGTATCTCGTAGTTTTCTCTAATGGCATCTAATTGTACTTCATCTGATCCGTAAAAAAATTTATTTTCTTTTATACCAAGTGGACTGTACTATAAACTGAAAACGAGTGTGTTAGAGATGCCGCACCCTGTAAAAGTATAATTCACAAAATAACGATTCATCGGTCATTGTTTATGAATAAATCGGGCGTAGATCCTTGTTAATGTGGTGTTTATTTCGATACAAGCTAAAGAGTAAATCTCTAACAAAAGAAAACCGTAGGATATTGAATGAAAGCCCGCTCTTTATAGTTATCACAATAGGATATTTTTCTAATGTTTTTAGTTAAAATAAAAATAATATTTTTAAACCTGATGCAATATCTTTTTATTATTTATGATGCCACCAAAGAAGATTTATGAGATTTGAAACGGTGTTTCATTTTTGAAATGGCCAAAGTACACAGAGAGAAATAATTAATCTGTATAAAAGGCCAGCTTAGCACAATAAATAAACTATTTAACTAAATACCAAATTTAAAAAACCATTTTTTAAATAAAGGTAAAATCGAAAATTACTGACCATAAACTTAAAAGGTCAAAAGTAATAAATAATTAGAAAAATTTTAACTGCATATGTCTTAAAATAAAAATAAAATAGCCCTAAGGAGGCCTTTTAATAGACTAAAAATATATAACGAAAAACTGGTTCAATTTCTTTTTTTAATATTAAGTGATATGTATAATCGTTCTCAGAAAGCTATCAAGATCCTGAAGAGGCGCAGATCAACATCCCGTTAGTCAGGGAATCGGCAAGGCCTTGTGCAAATGACGTCCAAACTGGCATGATACTGCAAAGAAGAGCTGAGATCGCTAGTAGACCCAAATCACATCAGGCTGATATATGTGCCAGAACATCAGAGTATCGGAAAACTCAAGAGCACATGCAAGGAGTACCAAAGCGTACATTAAGAGCGTCTGCAAGAGACTGGATTGGAAGTAAACACAAAAACTACGTCCCAAGAAATAATGCATCAAGACACGGTAGACCTGTAAACAATGAATAGGAGTCAGTTCTAAATCGGTACGGGGGCTCCTGCACTAGTAAAGGAGCCTCTTATCAAAAAGGGACTGTACAATGGAGACATTTTTTTTCCTTGGAGAGGAGGGGAAAATGTTCGTTCCATTTAATTTCGCTATCTAGCATCACCTCTACGACGTCAATGGGGAGTCCGAGCCTCTCCACCACTCTAATAAAGTGTGCCCTAGGCCCTAGGCAATACATGCATATATTTGTATCCTTTATTATTATATTTTACATTTTACCCACTGCCTCAGATTGGTTTCTCGTCCACCCTAAGGTCACTCTCCATTCCTGCTCCCACTTCAACATAGATTTTTGTATTCCAGCTATGACCTGAGCTATGGTGCGATGGCCACTGATCCTCGTACTTTCTCATTTTGAGGACTGTTCCCCAGACTTGGACTCCGTATTGATTGAACTACCCCGTACAGCCCCGTATAGCGCCCTACGCTTCCAGAACCCGGGACCACCTATGTTCAGCATCACCCTGGCCAGTGCCGTCAGCGATTTCTTTGCTTTCCCAACCGCGTATTGGATGTGCTGACCAAACTGGAATCTACTATCTATTATGATTCCCAGATACTTCATGTTTTTAACAGAGGTGTTCCTGGGTCTTTCAGGATTACAGATTCTGTTTTTTCTGGAGCAATGTCAGTTCTGTTAATTAGATCCTATGTGTTATCTGCCTTGCCTAATAGAGACGTAACTCGCAGACTATGTAACAAGGAGCCAGAAATAGTATCACACAAATATGAACCATTGGACTGCAAACGACAACAAATTGGTCAACCCCCTATAACACCTATAACACACATTGATATCTCATAACCGGTTTAATTTCTTGTTTATATCTATAATCGTTCTCAGAAAGCTATCATGACCCTATTACCTTTCCCAACGTTGTCCTCTACTCTAGATACTTTTCACCACAATGAAGTGTGACGTTGATTACTATTATTAAGTCCTTCTTCACAGTACCTCAATTTGTTGGGAGGTATAATATATGCAAATATTTCAATTTCCTTTTACAGGCAATTTCCTTGCGGGTTAATGATAGTGTTAACGATTTTAAGGAAATTCGCTGTTTTTTTAATTTGTAAATTATGTATATATTTGTCGAACAAGACGCTGTTATCCTTTTATAGCAACGTTTTATCTTATAAAATTAAGAGGTAACTAGTTGATATAAAAATTAAAATAAGTTTGTTTATATTCTATAATAATGGTTAATAATACACTATGTATGTATAAATTTATCAAGGGATAACATTGCTATATTAGAAACGGTAAGAGATACAAAGATGGTTAAATGGCAAAAAAGTTGCCTATTTTAGATCCCATTAGAATTCTACAAAAACATTGACTGTATCTTGCCGTTATCAAGTTATACAGGGTAAACCGAAAATGTCACTTTTCGTTTTGTGCGTCTACCAGGCTTATTTCAAAAAACATTAAAAAATGGAAAAGGAAATTTTTTTTTGATTACAAATTCTAAATAAAATCTTATCGGCGACGTTTCGTTTCTTTAGGGCTACCCTCTACTTCATTTTTTTAAATACGGACCTATATTTTTTTATTCAAATTTCGATAAATCATTAAAAGACCAATTCACTGATATATCATACAATACGATGTATACAACGTTTCGTGACAAAAAAAATCATCAATTTAAAAATCCTTCAATACGGTCCTGCTTCTATTTGGGGTTGTGCGTTGCTTTTGTTGGGTTAAAGTCAGTTACAAATAAAGAGATCAAAAATAAAAAATAATAATCAACACTGTATTTTTACAACCAATACGAAGAATAAAAGCATCAAATCCTAAATACTACACAAGAACTACACTTACATTACTTATAATAAATGTTCGAAATGGCGTCCGCGATTTCTAATACAATTGCGACATCTCTTTTTACACGTTTCATTTTTATTTTTGATCTCTTTATTTGTAACTGACTTTAACCCAATACAAGTAACTCACAACCCCAAATAGAAGCAGGACTGTATTGAAGGATTTTTAAAATTGATGATTATTTTTGTCACGAAACGTTGTATACATCGTATTGTATGATATATCAGTGAATTGATTTGATAATGGTATTTTATTTAGAATTTGTAATCAAAAAAATTTTCCTTTTCCATTTTTTAATATTTTTTGAAGTAAGCCTGGTAGACGCACAAAACAAAAAGTGACATTTTCGGTCTACCCTGTATTACTTGGTAACGGCAAGAGATACAGTGAATGTTTTTGTAGAACTCTAAGGGGCTCTAAAATATCTCTTACCGTTTCTAATATAGCAATGTTATCCCTTGATAAATGAGACACCCTGTATATAATAAATTAAAATTTTTAATAATTTCACAGATCTGTGAGTTAATCGTCCCTATGGGGTGGGTTACAAATAATTCAATATATTTGTACTACTTTAGAATGTTTCTAAAAATATTTCTCGGCTAAATCGGCAAGACTAGAGATGCATCAAATCAAAAAATGTCGCGAAAATTTGGTCGCGCACCAAAAGGGCGCCGGCGAAAAAACGTCGCCGGCGAAAAAAGGTCGCAAGTAGTTCGTCGCGAGAAAAAAAGGCGTGTAGAAAAATTAAAGTTTTCTTCACACTTTATCTAGGCTTAGGATGGCGGGTAATATTACCTGGCGTGTTTAAAAGTTTTTTTTAGAGTAGAAAAATTTTGGATTGGAAATAGCCTATCATATGTTTTGGAGTTTTCATATGATTTATTTTTTTTGTTTTTTTTGTGACTTTTATTTCTGAAGTATGAGCAATTCCCCTTAGGCTAAGGCCACACGGCATATACCGGAGCCCGTTCACGGAGAACGGAGGACGGGTGACGGACCCGTTGATCTCTCTAGTGACAAATAGCGGTTTGACGAGCGTCACGGAGGGACCCCTTCCATCATGTTTCCATTGGCGCCTTGCTTTACAAAATATACATTACAGGTCTTGATTCAGTACCCTTAACTACCATGGAGTTGGAAAGACGAAAAGTGCTAGTGTGTTGTTTGTTGCATAGGCGGTGAAAGAGAAATTATTGGGTTCACACAATTAACGAGAAAAGATATTTACATGGTGCATTTACTACGCTATTTATGGACCTGAGAGAGGAGGAAACAAAATTTTCTCTTTTAACATCTCACAGACATTCTTCCAAGCACTTTTTAATTGTTTGTTTTTATAGTCCTCATTTGACTTATCCCACAACAGGGGTCTGTTTTCAACACAAGCTATTAAAATTTCAATATCTATTTCTTGAGACATCGTCAAAACAGCAAGACATTAACTGAATAATGAAATGAATGAATACGGTACTGATGCTTGAAAGTCTAGCAGCGTCTGCGCGATGGAAGACGAGACGGGTCCGTAAATGCCCGTGTGGCGTCGTAGATAACAAACAATGATCCGCTAGCTAGTGACGATGCGAAAGACGGAGACGGGCCCGTCCAAAGGTAGCAGAACCGACGGAGGGTCCGCTACACAAAAACGGTTCCGTTAGCCAATTTACGGACCCGTCCCGTTTAGGTTGTCGTGTGGTCTGCATCACTGCTCTCCATGTATAATAAATTCGGACGGGCCGGACCCGTTCCGTTTAGGGTGCCGTGTGGTCTTACGCTAAGGCCACACGGCACTCTAAACGGAACGGGTCCGGCCCGGTCTGAATTTAGGCTAACGGACCCGTTTTTGTGTAGCGGACCCTCCGTCGGTTCTGCTACTTTGGACGGGCCCGTCTCCGTTTTTCGCATCGTCACTAGCTAGCGGATCATTGTTTGTTATCTACGAGGCCACACGGGCATTGACGGACCCGTCTCGTCATCCATCGCGCAGACGCTGCTAGACTTTCAAGCATCAGTATCGTATTCATTTATTTCATTATTCAGTTGATGTGTTGCTGTTTTGACGATGTCTCAAGAAATAGATATTGAAATTTTAATAGCTTGTGTTGAAAACAGACCCCTGTTGTGGGATAAGTCAAATGAGGACTATAAAAACAAACAGTTAAAAAGTAATGCTTAGAAGAATGTCTGTGAGATGCTAAAAGAGAACTTCGAGGAGCTTCCCGATAAAGAGCGTCAAGAATTTGGTAAGTAAATACCTTTGTATTATAGTATTTTTAAATTTTATTGTTCTAGCGAGCTTTAAATCACAGCACGAAAAATTTTACTTTTTATTTCTGGTGAAATTAGTTTACATACAGGGTGTTTCCAAACGACACTTACAACGTCTGGCTGTAGATACCTCTCGTAAAATTGGACAAAATGATATAAGGAATGAGGGGTCCAACTCGATTACTTTTCGAAATACAGGGCGTTAAAGTTAAAAAAAAATAAATGTTTTTATTTAAAAACTTTAAAACGGATTAATATATTAATTTGAAATTTAGCAGGTCATTTCTAAATGTAAAAAGACATATTTTAGTAAAAAATCATGTTTCATATCGAGATCCAGTGGTGTGCAGTTAGAAGAATATGTCCCCTTTTCCCAACCATTTTCTACGCCCATGTTATTTGAAGCTATTTTTATTATTTTTGTATTGCTTAACAGTTTTCACGTAAAAACGAAGATATTTAATGTTGTTATGAGGTCTGTCAGATCTTTTATTAAAGAAATAACCAACAATATTTTTCTCGGATTTCTTTAATAATTTTTTCTTATTTTTTATAACCACTAGATATTTATTTTAGCAAGGCAATGACGTAATTTCTAGTTATTTCTGTTGTCAACGGAATAAACACGAAAACACTAAGAGCAAATACAAGTTAAACTTAACGTGCAGGGAAATTAACTGTTAAAGGTTGGCAACACTTCACGACGTTGCCGATGTGATATAGCGATAATTCTTGATTTATGGCAATCAATGTGGCTACTCACTTAGAGTGGTTATAAATTGACCTCCAACCCAATAATTTCTCTTTCTCTTTCTCCGCCTACGCAACAAACAACACACTAGCAATTTTCGTCTTTTTAACTCCATGGTAGTTAAGGGTACTGAATCAAGACCTGTAATGTATATTTTGTAAAACAAGGCGCCGATGGAAACATGATGGAAGGGGTCGCTCCGTGACGCTCGTCAAACCGCTATTTGTGACTAGAGAGATCAACGGGTCCGTCACCCGTCCTCCGTTCTCCGTTCTCCGTTCCGTTTAGGGTGCCGTGTGGCCTTACGCTTACGCTTAAATATTCCAAATTTGTACCCCGCAGTTTTTGATACGGAAATGGCTTTCGGTGGATTTCTCCCAAACTTCGGAAATTTATTCGTCATCCCATCCCGATCAAAAGTATCCACGGGCCCAAGTCAATCCTATGTACAGATTTCGAGCTAGCGCGAGTTTAACCTGATTAGAGCGAACTCGATATGTGCGCATTTATCGGCAAGTTAGGTGTTCACCGCTTTACGTTTATGGTATATATGATGGATATATGTCATACAGACGCACATACACACAAACGCACACATACAGCGTCTTTTAGAATATTTTATTTTGAGACATATGTCTTTGTCGCAGCTGGTCCGTGTGTCTTCTGACTATTTTACCATCCGGTGTAGCCACTCTGTAACTTAATGGCCCAGTTGGTTCTACAATAGTAGAAGGTAGCCATCTTTGACTTGAGATAAGAGGTCTAACTGGCTTGTTTTGGGTTTGTTTCTCCTGTTTGGTTACCATTTCCTTCGAGAAATCTGGCATAACTTTATCAAGCAATGTATTCTCTGCAGGAGATGTAGATCTCATTCCTCATTCCATGAGGTGATATGTATTGGGACATCAAGTACCGAGATAGTTTGAGTGGTATATCATTTTCTTCAATGCGTTTTTTACATTTTGTTCAGCTTGTCCATTACTGCTGGGATGGTAAAGCGCCACGAGAGCTTGGCGAATACCATTATTTTTTAAAAAACCTTTAAATTCTTCCGACGTGAAACAACTTCCATTATCCGACACACAAAAATCCGAGATGCCATGAGTAGCGAATAATTCCCTTAAAATTTTTATCGTTACAGCAGCAGAAGTTGTGGGAACTTGTCGGACATTTTGAATATGAGTCAATAACTATTAGGAAATGGTTCCCATCTGTAGGACCTGCAAAGTCCATATGAAGACGCGTCCATGGGGCACGTAACCACTGCCAAGGGTGCAGCGGCACTTTATCTGGCATTTTTATTGTCTCTTGACACTCACGTCATAAATTGACACAGTCTTCAATTTCTTTATCCAGGTTCGGCCACCACACGTATGATCTAGCTAGTCCTTTCATCTTAACTATCCCCGGATGTGCTGAATGTAAAATTTTTGGAATTCTTTTCCTCCCCTCTGGTGGGATAATTACACGAGTACCCCATAATAGGCAATCTTGATAGCAAGTTATTTAGTTTTTCCTTTGTAAATAGGGTGAGATTTCCACGGGAAATCCTTCATTATTTGTTGGCCAACCTTTCCACGCCATTTGAAGAACCATAGACAAAACGTGGCCTTTCTTAGTTTCTACTGCCACTTCTTTAGCACAAAGTATCTTGTCGTCTGGGATATTTTCGAACATTAGAACGTCATCCAAAAGGGGAGCATCGGGTGCGTTCACCTTAAGCGGTAGCCGACTTAACACATCAGCATTCCCGATTTTTTTCCCTGTGGAGTACTGTAGTTCATAATCATAAGCACTTAGAAGGATGTTCCAACGTAGCATACGCGGCGAAAGTATTTCTGGAATACGTTTATTTGAGCCAAAAATTCCGAGTAACGGCTTATGATCAGTCCAAATAAGCACGTGTCTACCATAGACATAATCCGTGCTAGAGCTTCGCGATCGATTTGGGCAAAGTTTCTCTCAGAAGATGAGAGTGTTCGTGAATGGAACGCCACTGGAATTTCCACACCTTCTTCATTAGGCTGAGATAACACACACCCCACTCCATAAGGACTTGCGTCACACGTAAGAACTAGCGGTTTGCTTTCGTCGTAATGTCCCAGCACCGGTTCCGTCGCGATAATGTTCTTAAGTTTCACAAAAACTCCGGTAGGATCATTTGTATTGAACTGTTCAATGTTACCGAGTGTCGCCTTTTTTGGATTAAAGTTGCACTAGATGATTTTCAATATTCTCACTTTTTACACCTTTAGATGAAATCCTTGAGATCCCATCTTCGTCGCCAAAATGTTATGTGCTGGGTCCTTGTTGAGTAAGAATTAAGAGATAATACTAACAATCTTTATTTCCTATAAAATACATCTCTAATCAACTAACTACCAAAAACTAATCTGAAACTAGCTACCATGCGCCCACCGTTGACCCGCATGTCACAGTCTGTCAAACCCTGATACAGTGTTGCCCGATTTCCGGCCAATACATAACACCCTATTAATCAAAAAATGGAAAGTTATAAATGAAATTAGTAATACAAATAAAAAGAAACATAACATTGACAAAATAAAGAGTGTAGATACAAATGAACTATTGTTATAAAAAATTAACATTACTAATGAATTTAATAAAAGCTTTAGCAAACCATATAAAAAATGATGAAGATCTATTCCTAATTGCACCTATTTTGATTTAAAAAATGGGAAAGTGGTTGGGGTGGATAACATAAAGTCTGAAACAATTAAATTAAACTATAATTATATTTTAAAATCATTTACACATAGTCTAGCTGTATTCATAGTAACAAAAAAGTGATTGAAAAATGATATAAAATAAAAAATGCAATGTCAATAAAAAATAAATTCTTAAAAAAACTTTAGATGCATGTGTATGTGGGTGTGTATGACATATATCCATCATATAAATCATAAACGTAAAGCGGTGAACACCTAACTTGTCGATAAATGTGCATATATCGAGTTCTCTCTAATCAGGTTAAACTCGCGCTGGCTCGAAATCTGTACATAGGATTGACTTGGGCCCGTGGACACTTTTGATCGGGATGGGATGACTAATAAATTTCCGAAGTTTGGGAGAAATCGACCGAAAGTCATTTCCCTATCAAAAACTGCGGGGTACAATTTGGACGATTGCCATAATGTTCACATATGGATTTTTTTATTTGTTTCCAGCTATGTACTGTGTAATGGATGTAATTATCAAAGGTCAATATTTTATAATATAAACAAAATTAAAATTTTATTCAAATTAGATTCGTTCGCTGAAAATTCAAATAGTTTTACATACCAAAGTCCAATGCACTTTCCTACCAGAATTGCAAGAATAGTAATATTGCAAACTTGCAATATTGTTGTTCCATTTTAGTTAGAATACATGTAGAAATTGCTGACAATAATTTGTGTTAAATTAAAAAGAACTTTTAGTATTAATTTGATAATGTGCCAAAAAACTTGTAATTTTATGTAATAAGTTGAAAGACCCAATAAATGGTTTAAATGCGATTTAGGAGTTTCAATTAAGAAAAAGTAGCAAGCCTACAAGGCGGAACCCTTCAAAAACAAGGAACAATATTACATGGCGATCCTGCCAACTACTCCTGGAAGCTGAGGAAAAGTTGGATAAATTATACACCGCCTCTGGTAACAAATAATTTAGAGTAAAATGTGTGGAAGCAACCAGTCAAAAGAGGTTAAGGAAGAAGTTATCATCGCTCAAGGAGGTAATAGTGGAGGCCAAACGAATAATGCTAGTGAGAATGCAAAAATCTGGTCAATCAGAGATGTTGTCGAAGTAATTTTCGTTGTGGTAATTGTAGGATTAATATTACTATACTTCTACAAGGTTAGTAAGAAGAGGTTTGTGAGAAAAATAAGAGATGAAGCAGCTAGAGCAGCCGTAGTAGCGAGGGAGAATGTTTAGCCATAGGACGAAGCAAAGGCTAAAATCATCATGAACCAGTGTAATGAAGAATAATTAGTGCTAAGTGCGTTAAGTGTGTCATTGTGAAAAGTGTTTAGTCCTTGTTGCACAAGACTAAGGAAAGAACAGAAAAAAAATCGTAAGCTTATATAATGACTATTTCTACAAATTATTGTTTATTGTTAGGGACACTTTAGTTATATATTAGAGGGTTATTATTATTCATATATTAATTTTTATATAAATGACTAAGTTGGACAAAATTTATAAAATTTGTGAACGAGTAAAGGCATATTTAAAAAACTTAAAGAAAGAAAATCTAGATAGGCGCTTAAATTTAGTTATTATTAATCAGCATTTCAAATGGGTAGAAGAAATTGAATTAAAATTAGTTCAAGAAAAAGTTGAATTTAATTTAATTGCGGAAAAACCAGAGGATGTCTTAAGATTCAAAGAATGCAATGACAATATTAGAGACATAATTAATCAAATTAAAGATATTTTAGATAGTAGGGTAGAAAGTATTGATAATAATAAATTTGAAGAAAATAAGTTAGATATAAAAGAAATCATGAGTGACTTTGATTTAAAAACGGCGGCAAGCTTATTGCCTTTAATGGACAATAGTGAAAATTCGGTAAAACAATTGATAGATGCCATTGAATTTTACGATAGTATTTTAAATGAAAACGGGAAACGTTTATTAACTTCTTATGTATTGAAAGCAAGACTTTCCCAAAACGCAAAACTCAGACTACGCACAACTTACAACAACAACAGTGACATGATTAGGGACATGAAAACGCATTTCTTAACAAAGAAATCTTCTGCTGTCCTTTCTGTACAATTACATACTACTAAACAGAATAACAAGACAATTGAACAATTTTGTAGGTGCATTGAAGATCTAATGGTAAATTTAACACTAGCTGAAGCTAGTACAGATGACGAAGCAATTATTTTAACTTCTATGAACGAAAAACTAGCCATTAATGCTTTTGCAAACGGTTTACGCGATACTACTTTGAGAACAATAGTAAAAGCTAGGAATTATGTTACTTTAAAAGATGCGATAGTTGGTGCAAAGGAAGAAGAAATCTCTAGAGTAAATCCGCAGCCACAACATATCTCTTTTTTTAAAAGAAATACATATTCACGCGAAAATAAACGGGGTTCAACCAGAAATGAAAACGGCAATCAGAATCGTTTTAATAATGGTCGTACTTTTCATAATAGAGATACATTTAGGGGTCGACCGAGACCAAATAATTTTGTAAATCCTCGTCGATTTTACGGTACTCCGGGACGATTTCTAAATCAACGTTATAATCAACGAACATATTACATGAGAGATTCGGACAATACATATAACGAAACTTTAACGAATAATGTAGGAAACAATTCGGAAGAACGGTTTTTTCGTGTCCAAAGTCAATAATAAGAATAATGCAAAAATTTTTGGTATGAATGGGTTAAATTTTGTACGAATGAAATATGGTACAAAAGAATTAAAATTATTGGTTGATAGCGGTGCTTCTCTTAGCGTAATTTTTTCTTTAGTAATTAATGAAACAAATACTGTAAACACTGCAAATAAAACAATGATAATAGGAGTTGCTGGCTCGACAATGTCGGTCGGTAGCACAGTTTTAACGCTTAGTATAGGTCAGGATCATAACATAGAATATGAATTTCAAGTAGTAAATGATTTTGAAACCCAATTCCAAGGTATGTTAGGAGCTGATTTTCTATCTTTGCATTTAGTTATATTAGATTACCAAGTATTTAATTTCACTTTTACTCTCGACAATAGTAAAATTACAATTCCTCTTGAATCAGAACATAATATTTATACGACAATACCCGCTAGATGTGAAAATATCGTTTATTTTACGACAGAATGTACGAATGAGTGTGTAATTCTGCCAGAACAAGTGTGTGAGAACGTTTTCGTAGGAGGTATGTTGGTGAATCCTGTTGATAACAGAATTCCAGTGAAAATATTAAATGTTGCCGATAAAGAAATACAATTAAAAAATTTTAAGCCCAATATAAAAAGATCAGATTTTAATATTTTTAATTTTTTAGAAATTAGTAAATCTGTTGATAGGGTTGATAAATTACTAGATTTAATAAAAACTGATGGAATGTCTTCAGAAGAAATAGTATCTTTACAGAAAATATGTGCCAAATTTGAAGATGTTTTCTATTTAGAAAATGATCCATTTACTATATCTAATTTACAAACGCAAGAAATACGCTTACAACAGAATGTAACCCCTTCATATATTAAACCTTACCGGCTACCACATTTTCAAAAACAGGAAATACACAAACAAGTTAACAAAATGTTACATGATGGGATCATAGAAGAAGCTAGATCCGAATGGTCATCACCTTTTTTAATAGTTCCAAAGAAAAACGACAAATTCAATAATAAACAGTATAGAGTCGTTGTTGACTATCGTGAACTCAATAAGAGAATCCAAAACGATAAATTCCCTCTCCCTAGTATAGAAGAAATTTTAGATTCTTTACAAGGAGCTATGTATTTCTCACATTTGGATTTATACCAAGGGTATTATCAAGTAAACTTACATAAAAATTCGAGACCTTATACATCATTCACGACTGACCAAGGACAATATCAATTGACACGACTACCTATGGGTCTTAAAATAAGTCCCAGCGCTTTTTCAAGAGCAATGACAGTGGCAATGTCAGGACTCAATTATGACAAGTGTCTCATTTATTTAGATGATCTCTTAAGTTACAAAATATTGCAGGTTAGGAATACGATTCATGTCATTGTCAGAATAAAGGACTGTCAAAATAAAGTATGCCGATGAGGACCGTTGCAATAACTCTCATAAACCAATCGTGACATTTCGTAATACAGGATACTTTATTACAGGATCCTTTAATAAAGTTTGGCTTTGCAATAACTCTCTATTGTCACGATTGGTTTATGAGAGTTATTGCAACGGTCTTCATCGGCATACTTTGTTTTGACAGTCCTTTATTCTGACAATGACATGAATCGTATTCCTAACCTGCAATATTTTGTAACTGTTTTTGGAAACAATTTAAATACACACAATCAAAATTTAGTAAAAGTTTTAAACAAATTAAGAACATTAAATTTGAAATTAAATCCAAAGAAATGTGATTTCTTAAGAAAGCAAACATTATTTTTGGGTCATATTGTGTCATATCAAGGAATCTTACCAGATCCTGAAAAAATTGAGGTAATGAAAAATTATCCAATACCCAAAGATGGTAAAGAAACTAAACGTTTTGTGTCTTTTGCAAATTATTATCGAAAATTTATACGTAATTTCGCAGAAATCACAAGTCCGTTAAATAATTTAACTAAAAAAGGTGTTATATTTAACTGGACAGAGAATTGTCAAACAAGTTTTGATAGACTTAAAAAAGCTCTCATTAATCCACCGATTTTGTCTTATCCAGATTTTTCCGAGACAAACCAATTTATTTTAAGGACAGACGCGTCAGGTATTGCGGTTGGAGCAGTTTTATCTAATTCTGACCAAAGACCAATAGCTTACGCAAGTCGTGCTTTAAATGCGGCGGAGAAAAATTATTCAACAATCGAAAAGGAGTTATTAGCCATAGTGTGGTCTGTGAAAAAATTCAAACCATATTTATTTTCTAAGAAATTTGTCATTTTGATAGATCACCGGCTCTTAGTGTTTTTATTCGGAATGAAAGATCCATCTAGTCGTCTAACTAAATTTAGACTAACGTTAGAGGAATATGATTTTACGATTCATTACGTCAAAGGAAAGGATAACATCACGGCAGATGCTTTATCGCGAATAGTAATAACATCGGATGAATTGAAAAAATCAGAATTCTCTAATATGTTTGTAATAACTAGAGGACAAGCACTAAAAAACAAATTACAATCTACAGATGATACTAATATAAGTAAAACTAACAGGCTTGATCACCCTGGAATGGTTGAACTTATAAAATGTCCTGCAGACATTATAGAATTGCGCGCTATAAATAAAAATGAATTCAAAGAAAAAATTAAAGAAAGTTGCAACTCGAAAAATACAAAAAATAATTACGTTACAGATAACATAATTTATAATAAAGATATTAATGTATTATTTCTAAATCGGGAAGTTCTAACTACGTCAATCTTAGGACGGACGTGGGGATACCTGAAAGACATATGTCATAAATTTAAAATTCCGGAAATTTTAATAATTAAAAATGAGAATAATGAAATATTGTTACAAAAAATGAAAGACAATTTATTAACTTTTAAAGAAGCAAATATTAAAATAAATGTAGTTAAAAATATTGTGAGAGTAGATGATAGGGAAACTCAAAAATTAATTATAAATGATTTCCATTTATTACCCTCAGGTGGACACTCAGGCCTACATCGTACTTTGAATAACATCAAAAGGCATTATTTTTGGGTTAATATGAGGAAAGACATTTCAGAATTCATAGGTAAATGTGAACAATGTCAAAAATGTAAACATTCGGTCATAAAACGCCAACCTTTAGTAATTACAAGTACAGCTCAATTTGCTTTTCAGAAAATATTTTTAGACATCGTAGGACCATTGAATTTAGATCAATGCGGAAACAAATATATTTTAACATTACAGTGTGATTTGTCTAAGTATGTAGAATGCTATCCTTTGCCAAGTAAAGAAACAAAAATTGTCGCTAGGGCGTTTGTTGAAAATTTTATCTTGCGTTATGGAATACCTGAGGTAGTTTTAACTGACAAAGGTACGGAATTTTTATCAAATGTCTTCGATGAAGTTTATTTTATCTTGAACGTGAAGCACTTAAATTCAACACCATATCACCATGAAACTTTGGGTGCAATCAAAAATTCGCATAAGAGTTAGAGAAATTTTCTAAGAATATACACTTCAGAAAATATGGAAGCATGGAGTACATGGGTTCAATTTTGGTGTTTCGCTTACAATAATACGGTACATACAGAAACACAATATTCACCACACGAGTTAGTTTTTGGAAAGCCTTGTAATTTACCTTCAAATATTATAAAGTGTAAAAAAGATCCAATGTATAATTTTGACAGTTACCCTCATGAATTGAAGTATAAACTTCAAACAGCCGCGGAAGACGCTAGAAAAAATTTAATGACATCTAAACAAAAAAGGAAAAATGTTTATGATAAAAATACTAATTATAAGGAGTATAGAGTAGGAGATAAAATATTAGTTAGGAATAATTCGGAAACATGTAAAAGTAAAAATGTGTTTAATGGACCTTATAGTGTTATTAAGGATAAAGGAGTAAATTTAGTGATTAGCATAGGAAATAAACAAAAAGAAATACATAAAAATAGGGTTAAAAGTTTTAGAGAATAGTTGATAGATATGTAATAGTAAAAAAAATTGTAAAATAAAGAAAACAATTTTTTTTCTTTTTCGCAAACCGGGAAGGTGTAATGGATGTAATTATCAAAGGTCAATATTTTATAATATAAACAAAATTAAAATTTTATTCAAATTAGACTCGTTCGCTGAAAATTCAAATAGTTTTACATACCAAAGTCCAATGCACTTTCCTACCAGAATTGCAAGAATAGTAATATTGCAAACTTGCAATATTGTTGTTCCATTTTAGTTAGAATACATGTAGAAATTGCTGACAATAATTTGTGTTAAATTAAAAAGAACTTTTAGTATTAATTTGATAATGTGCCAAAAAACTTGTAATTTTATGTAATAAATGGTTTAAATGCGATTTAGGAGTTTCAATTAAGAAAAAGTAGCAAGCCTACAAGGCGGAACCCTTCAAAAACAAGGAACAATTACATTACTTCGAAACAATTTAATGTTTCCTCTTTTTTTAGCGTATTTATATATTTCCATAAAGGATGTGCTGCATTTAATATAGAGGACAAACTGTTGGGCCAAAGCAATTGAAAATTGCGGTAGGCTCCTTTGGTGTCGTCGATCTAAGCGACCTATCCATACATTTTCAAAATAATTCACAAATGGTAATAGTATATCTTCATGTTGCGTATAAAAATCGCTGTCAAGCAACTCTTAGAATGTTGCAAAAACATCTTCTTCGGATACAAATGCTAATGCTGCCAGTTGTCGCAAATGTAGAGCAAAATTCGCGTCTTCCTACACCTTGCATGTTTCTTCACAAGCATTTCGTAAAGTGGAAAAAGCTGCCACGGTCACGGACTTCAGGAAATTGCTGTTGTATGTCATTAATAGCTGCTTTTTCAAAATCCACCATTATTGTTGGAGGTCGTAAACCTGGTCTCAATATAGATTATTTTCAAAACAAAATTGTTTTTGCTTTGATTTTAATGCTAACAAATGATGTTATTTCCCTACGCGACGTTTTTTATTTATTTATCAATCAAAAACATAAAAATTAAAACTAAAATAAAATGTTATAAAACTTTATATAAAATTTTTATCTTCCCGTCTAGTCTATTTCAAATAAAAATTTATTCCTCGGAATGTTTAGCTGCTCATATTTAAATCTGAATCCCGAGAATAAATAAACAGAACGCCAAAGATAACATTTCTCCTTCAACTCTTATTTTTATTGCATACAAAATCTCCAAAGCGCCTTTTTTCCAACGATTTTTACGATAAGTAATATCCATTTTGTACGTCAAACCGAACCTATTCCAGTTTTTCCACTTCCACACATCATTAAACTTATTCATACACGTCGCCTTACACGCATTTTTCGTCCTTTAGTCCTTTTATGAATCGAAATGCTGCCAGGGCGCAGACAAGAGCAATGGGCCGAAGATTAATTTATCAAATGTATAACTCTGGTTGTGACTAAAGTGACACATGACAATTCCCTGCGTTGACATCATCGTCCGGCGAATTTGCGAGGCTTTCAATCATGGCCGGTCGAACGTGACAACTGGATATATTCTTTAATGCACTGGAGAGGAAAGTTTACCAGATTGCGGGATTGCCGTTGTTTACGAAGTTTTTCGTTATTCGGAATATTCAAACGAATATTAAGATAGACAATTTTATGTGTTTTACATTATTAGAAAAATTTACTTCTTACAATAGCTGTTGTATATAACTTACAAAATGCATTTGAGATGATATTATTGATTGATATCTGTTTGTTACATTGTTACAATTAACGTTGGACGCTATTTGTGTAACGACTTTTTGTGTTACTTACGAGAAATATAAAAATCAACAAAACTTACGTAACCTTCCAGCCTAGCTCAGATACTGAAAATTAAAGGCATGGGTTAGATTAGAATTTAACCAGTAAGTTGATGGCATAATCTAAACTACCTTAGATTTGCCTAGCCTTTCGCAATATTTGGCTCCAGGCTCATATACTCCTATTCCTGCTCCTTCTGTTGTTCTGGATCCATCTGTGTACCATTTAATAGCACTTCTCTTGAGTTTGGGGATGGTCTCTTTGTCCCATTCGCTTTTGTTACTTAGCTTTGTGTTGAATTCTTTCACAAAGCTAAACTTCTTTGTCATCTCATCTTGCGGCGTATCCCAGGAAGGAGTAGAAACCTGTGTTTGGTGGATCCTTCTCTGGTCATTCTGTATGTTGTCCTTATCGCTATACTCTCCACCAGTATATGAACGGGTGTAAGGCTTAGGATTACCTCCATGGCGGCAGTTAGGCATACACATAGGTTTGCCTTTGTACTGGCCAGCTTAGTTCTGCTGCCCCAGACTACTGCTCCGTAAGTGATAGTCGATGTCCCTATTGACGTGTACATCCACTGCAGGGTTTATTTATTTATTTATTTATACGGGCAAGCCCAATTCAGAATATAGAAATAAGTTATTGACAATAAATATCTATAAAATAAGAACGTACAACAAACATATATAAAAAGAAGAAAAAACAATTAATTACAAAACAATAAGTACAAAAAATAAAAAACCAATGTATTTAATCCAACTATTCATCGGACACAATAAAGCCTACATCCGAGGAGAGCCAACGCAAGATTGTAGTTAATCTGACCGAGAAACAACTGTCAGCAGATGAGCTGAGCGTCCTAAACAAGGGGGGAAATTTTGCCATCACACCATATAGGATACCAGTGGAAGATATTATCGCAAACGTGGAGAGCGGGATTCGTCAGCTGCCAATTCAGACGGCTGAACAGATGGAGACATCGCGTATTTTACAACACGCAAAACCGCCAAAAAGCAATCTCACCTTTGCAGAAAGGAAAGCTCTGAAAGCCCTGAACCAAGACAAGGATATTCTTATTTTACCAGCAGATAAAGGAAACGCAACAGTGGTGCTCTCAACATCGGATTACGAAGGAAAAATCAGGACACTGTTAGATCCCACCACCTACAAGAAGCTAGCTCGTGATCCAACCGCCCGGATTTTAAGGGCCACCAACAATTTAATTAAGGACGTGGCGTCGGACGAAATAACGAAGCTAAGAAAATCGGAAGCCTTGCCACCAAGGCTCTACGGTTTGCCGAAGATTCACAAACCGGATGTGCCACTTAGACCCATCGTGAGCACCATAGGAAGTCCGACATATGAAATCGCAAAACATCTCACAAAACTGTTGCAGCCGAAAATAGGAAATACTGACACCTTTATAAAATACTCATTTCGTCGAAAAACTGCATACTTTGACTTTTTCTCCAGGAGAAATTATCGTTAGCTTCGATGTTGTTTCGCTTTTCACCATGGTACCCATTAAGGAAGCCATGGAACACATTAATCAAGAATTTCCACATGATATTGCTAAATTGTTCCAACACTGCCTAACCACTACATATTTTCAATGGAAGGAGGAATTCTACGAACAAACTGATGGTGTAGCTATGGGCAGCCCTTTAAGTCAAGTAATAGCTAACTATTTCATGGAAATTTTCGAGGCCAAAGCATTAGCGACGGCAGAAAAACGACAAAAGTGTTGGTTTCGATATGTGGACGATACATTTGTTATTTGGAGCCATGGCGAGAGAAAACTTCAAAACTTCCTCTTACACCTCAACTCTATCAACCCAAAAATTCAATTCACTATGGAGATAGAAAAGGAAGGACGCCTACACACTGAACCGATACCTCAATAACGGATCAAACCATCATCCCAGACAAAAAAGGGGAGTCATGAAAACTCTGTCTGTGAGAGCCAAGAGAATATGTGAGCCGGCAGACTTGGAACGGGAAATGAAACATCTAGAAAGAGCCTTTGGTTGGAATGGATACAGTAGACACGAGTTCCATAGGGCCGTCCGTCCAAGGAATGTAGAGCGCCAAGAAGAAACAACGGGAGATGATGAAGAAAAGCGCGGTTGGACCAGTCTACCATATATCCATAAAGTCACGGATAGGATCGGCAGGCTACTGGAAAAACACAAGGTCAAGACTGTGTTTAAACCCACTCGTACAATACAACAGAGCTTGAGATCGGCCAAAGTACGCAGAGATCCCCTATCAGCACTCGGAGTTTATAGAGTTCCATGTAGCTGTGGGTCGGTGTACATTGGCACCACAAAGCGCAGTGTCAACACGAGAATTACGGAACACAAAAGGAGTTGCAGGCTGGGACAAACACAAAAGTCAGCCGTAGCAAAGCACGCTCTTTCTGAAGGTCACAACATTCTTTTTAACGAGGTGGAGATTTTACATCAAACGCAGCGTTACTATCCGAGACTAACCAGGGAAGCCATTGAGATATTTAAGCACGACAACAGTTTTAACCGAAAGGAAGAAATTACGTTTCTAAACCCAGACTGGAAGCGAGTTCTTCGACATACATCAAGTACGCCGTAACCTCGCTTTGTATATTGGAGTAACATAGGACACTTTTCAAAAGTCAGTGATTTGTTAAAAATGTGAAAAAGCGGCAGAGAAAGAATAAAGCAGAATTCTTTCAGAAAAATGGGATGAATACCATCAGGTCCAGGACCTTTATCGACATTAAGAGTTGAAAGTTTTTCATAGATTATCGAGATTGGTATGAAATAGGAATATATACGGAAACTTTGGATTCTATTATCATAAGTTAGAGATTTATTCCTAAAAACAGAAAAGAAATTAGAGGTGACTGTATTGTTGAGTATCATTGAGACAGGAATTTCCAAAAATTTTAACATTATCTTGGATAGAGTTCTCAGTTGATCGTATATAACTGGAATAGCATTTTTTGCACTGAGCTCTGAGTTGAATTTTGAGTAACATCCCCAGGTTTTTCCCGCCAAATTTCTGCACCCCGTTAGGGCTTTGGTAGCTTTGTTCTTTACTTCTTTTCCGTGCTTATTATCTAATATTAGTTTCAGATATTTGACCTCTGGCTTCCACTCGATAGCTTTCCCTATGAATTCGATGGTTTTGAAGTTAATGTTTCTTTTTCACGTAAAGGCAACTAGGGTAGTCTTGGTGGGGTTGATGCTAAGTTGCATCGCTTGACACCTTTATTGTAGTCAGGACCTCTTTAAACTATATCGCAGAGGGTACTGCACCAATTTGGTCAATCATTTTTGGATTTTTAAAACGTTTCAGTTTTAACTGTAGTTAGCAGTTGGTCGTTTCCTAAACGTTGTTGAAATGACTTAACAACTATACACCTGCGCCCTCTCGCGCGGCAATGACAGTTTACTTCCCATGTTGTTTAGAAAATAGTAAATTTTTTAACCAAATAATTACTGATGGCCAAAATGGACACTTAGAGAAAACTTTCTGACAACTACTATCGCCATGTTATATCAAAATGTTTTATCCTTATGCTCAAGATAGCCTATTTATATTGCCGAAATATAACGATTTCGAAAAAGAAATTAACAACAAAATAAAAAAACAAAAAAAATTAAATTTAGATAAACATTATTTAAATTTGATATTGATTCAAACGCGAACTCAACGTGATATATATGAATTGTTTCTAGAAAACTAAAATAAGGCTTTATAATAAATTGTTTGTTTGTTTACGTCCCAAATTTTAATGGTCGATGGCCGACCATGTTTCCACATGGCGCACGAGTATAATAGGTTGTCAGATAACTAAAAAATATACTAACTTTCAACGTTAGTCTTCCACACAACTATTTTTATAACCGAAGAGCGACTGGAGTTGCTTATCCGACCAAAAACTAAACGCAGTTCAACTAACGAACACACCCCGCTCCACATTTTGGAACGCGCCTCTCCGTGTCATTCAGCTGTTAGGCTGTCAGTAGTGTCAGTTGTATCATTTTATGGTATTTTTTTATTTGTCATTGAATTATCGGAATTTTTTTAAAGTGGTGTATATAAAAAGTACACTAGAGGTAGAACCGATACCTCAACGATGGGAAGAGAATGGTACGGTATACTGGCCGCCTACAAAAGTCCGGAAGCAACAATCAAAATAAATAAAATGTTGAGGTTAGATTAGGATCATTTTAGTTTTTCAGTTCTTCTTATTTTATTAGATATATGAAGCAATTTAGCCAACAGTATGTCCTTAGAAAAATAAAAAAAATACAAATTAGGTATATAATTATCTAAATATCGCCGGCATATCCTGTATAGTAAATAATTGAAAAAAGGTTAGTTGCAAAGATGACTCCGCGAAAACGTTTTTAATGTAACTAAAAAATTCCCACCGCTTAGTTGAATTTTAAAATGTCGGCTCTCCGTTGGGAAAACGTTTATCATAACTAAAGTTGTCACTTAAACGTTTTTAGAACGTTTTTCCCATTCCCAAAATAGTTACTACTTGTAGTCCGTTGGGTAAACGTTGTTACAACGTCGTAGTTTAACTAGAGTAATGGTTAACATAAAGACGACGTTGTTCTGTGGTTTGGAATGCGTCGTTTCATAAATGACTAATTTCTTCACCAAGTACAACGTTAATTTTGGTGTATTACGTGGTTATCGTCGCCAAAATGTCTACTTGGGTAGTGTCTTGTCCTATTTTAGTCTCTGTTGTAAAATATAAAATTCATTCCCTTACGAGTGAACCCCAAAAGCAGAGCTTATACGAGAGAGTGACGGCTATTATTATCATTCGCCTTGGCGCTCTGGGCGACTTACTCATGATTGAAGGCGCATTTGCTTTACAATTATGTGAAAACCAAGAAAAGCCTCACAACATCATTAACGACACGATGAACTGACTTCCCAGTCATTTATAAACACTTTTAATTTAGCGTTACGTCTTAATTTAGCTTTTTGATTTAAATTCATACGTCATCATATAGGTAAAGTTGTTAATCATTTATTTGATATTCCACATGTGCAATATGAAATAAATTGCATTTCGCAGAACATAATTCAAGAATTTCTGTACAATAATCCTTGCTTCAAATCTAATTTAAGTTAGTTCACAGTCGGTTGAATATCATAATTTTAACATATAGTAAAATTCTAAGTATGTTATATAAGTGGATTGGTTAAATTTTAGACTATTATTAATTTCCAGCATAAATAAAAAAGAATAAAACCAAATAATTACATGAAGAAGCCAAAATAAAAATAATAAAGCATTCTGAAAGTAAGCTCTTGTTAAAAATAATTCGATTCTAAAACACGGACCCTTAAGCCTTGTACGCACTAACACACTTGCGGTTACCCGCGGTAAATCGGACGGCGGACCACATAGTGGGTACAAGGCCTTACATTAACGTCTACCGTTTTATAAGTAGCCCTTGATCTCACTGGATAAACGTTTAAATTCGGGTTTTTACGAGTGATTTTTAAGGAAAGTCATAATTAAAAAACATTCCCAATTTAAAACATTTGTCAATTTGTATAAACAATTAGGATTAGTAATGCAATTTTTTTATTGGCGCTTTTGAAACTTTATGACCAGCAGAATACATTTGGCGAAATTTTTCGGCTTCACTATTAAAAGGCGCCTGGGAAATTAAATTTAAATTTATGAATCGTGACGTATTATGAATCGTGACGTAGACCAATGAAATAATTTCAGTAGCCACATTTATATAGTTTTTCCCGTTGGCATCATCTTTTTCTTATTAATAGAAAGAGCGAAATAGATACTTCAAGAGTAGTCGTAGCTAACAGTAAACTTCTTTTAACAGCATACGACTATTAATCATGTTTGTGGATTCTCGAAAAAGGTAGCGCTACATGATATTAAACTCTGAATTTATATTTGTAGGCAAAAAACCAATAAAGTTCATAAAATATTACTAAAAATGTTCTTATTAACTTAATAGTTAATAAAAATAGTTAATAAAAAATAATGTTCATTGTACCCTATTAATGTGTGCAATTATAAGTATTATAATTAAAGGATTAAAAAAAATTAAGAACTGTTAAGTACGTTTCAAGTCGAGACTTTTGAAACTAAAAAGCTAAACCTTGAAAGTAAAATTATAAAATTATTTACTAATCTCTTTCTCGGAACCTTTTTGGAGTCCCGTGGAACCGTCTTGCTGCGAGGCTCCGGTTTGCCTTCGCGGGCGACTGTATGTCCTCTTCGGCCGCCATTCAACGGTCAGCTCAGAACTTGCACGGACTAGGGGAATCCGACTGTCTAATTAAAACAAAGCATTGCGATGGCCCCAGCGGGTGTTGACGCAATGTGATTTCTGCCCAGTGCTCTGAATGTCAAAGTGTAGAAATTCAAGCAAGCGCGGGTAAACGGCGGGAGTAACTATGAGATCACGCTCGGTCCCGGTTCTCACGTTTTAAAAGAACTATCCAAATTAACCGGCCTGACGAACAACCAGATCCGCCACAGAAGGAAGAAGGAGATTTACAAACAATATAAACAACAGGCACTAGAAAGGCGACGCAAATCTAAAGCCATTTCCATGCCTTCTCAACGTCCAACAGAGGACCAAACCCTAAGAGAATCTCCTCCTTCTCTAAGTATAGTAATGGAACGAGCTGAGGAAACCTCACCTGCATGCATATCTGTACCAGCAATCTTGCCGATAGCCAATACACCAGGCATACATAGCTCGCAAGTACCGGGCACCTCAAAAGGTATTAGTCTCGAGTTTTTAACACCGAAAAGAAAACGGACAATTGAGAACAGCGATGACTCCACGGACGAGGAGTCACAGCCGACAAAGAAAAAAGAAGTGTACATCACCGCACCGCCCTCCCCCAACGCAGCAATAGCGGAAAACAACCCTGCAGTAGCAGAACATGGTAGTCACGCTGATGCCATGGACTCCACAGCCGAAGCTGAGGATAATAATATCCTGCTGAGACAGTTTCTTATTGACAAGAAAGCGGAACTTATCCTTAGCAGCAACTTGGCTGATCCACTGTTGCAACTTATAGACCTGGTCCTCCAACCCAAAGAAGGGGAACTATCTGACCATATTGAAAGATGGATCTCCACTAACATAGATACGACTGAGGGCACTAAGGGGAAGAAGTAGCAGGAGAAGACAAACAACAAGGGGTAAAAAGACCAAGAACTACGGCCAAGGGCACACTGGTCATGGAGATCGAACCGCACAATATAAGAAGGTTCAACAAAAATAGAGCCGCCCTTATAGATCAAATTATCTCTGGCAAAAACGTCGATACGCCAGAAACTACCCCCTCCGTCGAAGATGTGGAAACGATGTACACCGAAATTTTCGAGTCGGTAGGAAACCTCGACAGTGGAGACATTACTGATCCCAAGAGCACGAGCACTGTCACATTCCGACCAATAACGAGTGAAGACGTAGAACGGGCCAAAGCCACCTGGTCCAACTCCGCTCCTGGATCGGATAGCTTAAAAGTGGAAAGAGTACCAAACCAAACATTAGCAGTACTATTTTCAATTCTTTTCCTACGGAATGTGCAACTGCGAAGGTTCAGAACCGCCCGTACAACAATGATCTTCAAAAATGGCTCACGTACGGACCCAACCAATTGTAGACCAATAACAATATCATCGGCCCTTCAACGACTAATGCACCGAGCCTTGGCGCACAGGTTGAAGTCTGCCGTAAGACTGGAGTCTAACCAGAGGGGATTTACAGAAATCGACGGTACCTTGTCAAACGTCCTAATTCTGGACAATTTTCTACGATCCAGAAGAAACAGCAATAAGAGCCACGCTGTTGTATCCCTGGACATCTGGAAGGCGTTTGACACGGTACAAAGAAGCTCAATCGATCGAGCTCTACGACGCATTGGACTGGATCCCAAAACAACAACATACATCCTATCAGCACTGGACAATTCCACCACCACGATCAAGGTAGGAGGCCAGACCACCCGGCCGATAAGATTGTTGAGAGGAGTGAAACAAGGTGATCCACTGAGCCCGATCATCTTTAACATCGTTATTGACGAGCTCTTGAGCAGCCTGAATGCCAATCAGCGAATGGGAGGTACGATCGCTGAGGGAGTGGAGGTTACAGCGATAGCTTTTGCGGACGACCTTGTTCTGATGACAGATGACCCCACCAAGATGCCAATACTTCTCGGACAAGCATCTTCTTTCTTTGAGCAACGCGTCATGACAATCAACGCGAAGAAAAGTGTGGCCATCTGCCATGAGAAGAAGGGGGGACGCAAGACAACATGGTCGAGGGGGGTATTCCAAATTGATGGCAGTCCAATATCACCAGTAGACGACATCAACAGCTTCAAATATCTGGGCCATCAATTTAACGCAGCTGGTACCCTCAAGCCATGTTTGTCGAATCTACCATCACGGCTAGACAAGCTGAAGAGGTCCCCACTGAAGCCCGACCAGAAGCTCCACTCCATCAGGGACCTAATCATCCCAAAGCTGATGTATGCTCTCCAGACAACGAGAGTAACAGCGAATATTCTCCGAAGCGCTGACAGGCTGATCAAGAGGTTCGTCAAATCGGTGTTGCACCTTCATCTACACACGCCGGATGTCTCGCTCCACGCCCGCATGAGAGATGGCGGCATAGGCATCCTGGAGTTGAGGCACCACATCCCTCAAACGTTCTTGAAACGACTCCACAGTCTGCTGAAGGAGACGCAGGATCCAGTACTCAGTGCGACGTTACAATCGCCGCATATCAGAGCCCTCATGGAGAGACTCCAGACTTTGACAGGAAACCAACAGGAAGACCAATTATGGCGCAACCGGATTCAACAAACCTCCACCACCAATGGTTTGTAACATGCAACCGAGGATTCCGCCAGCCGTAGCTGGCTCCAGCGCACACCAAATGGCTGGAGCGGGCGGGATTTCGTAAGAGCGGTGAATTTGAGGACGAATAACCTCCCAACGGTAGGGATACCATCAAACCCACCCGAGGCCCGGAAATGTAAAGCGGGATGTGATAAAATTGAAACAATATCCCACGTTCTACAACAATGTCCGGCAACGCATCGGCACCATAATGAGATTGCAAGGAAAATCGTCGACCATTGTCGGAAGTCCTGGCCGACCGATGATGAACCCCACATCCGCCACGAAGATGGCACATTGTACAAGCCAGACATTTTAATACACCAGACCGACAGGGTGATCGTGGCTGATGTGGGAGTCAGCTGGGAGGGATCCCAGCCTATGGAGGCGAGATACTTGGCTAAAAAGAAGGTCTACGACCACGCAAAATTTAGGGAGGCAGTTGGTAAGAAATACCCCAACAAAGAGATCACTGTCCTCCCTATAATTCTCGGTGCAAGAGGAGTTTGGCCCAAGACGAACGACCTGGTCACGGATGTCCTTAACATAGACCAGGCACTAAGGAATAGCTGTGTCCAATCAACTTTAAAGTGGGGATCATCAATCCACTCCGCCTTCGGAAAGAAGGTGTGGCGAAGAAGACGAAACTAAGATGGATGCAGGACTACACCCACGGAGCCAGTTTTAACGTGTTGTGTTGTGTTGTGATGTGTGTGTTGTGTTATACATACTGTAATTTTATTTATATTTTTATTATTGTGTTTTAATTGTATGTATATTATACCATTTTAATTAAGGAACCTTTACAAGACTTTTTAAAAAATGCTTTTATATATATAGACAATTGAGATAATTATTTGCACTCTGTTGATTGTCTGATTTTTGTGATTACAACTATTATATATCTAACCCGAAAGGGTACATGTATTTATATTCAATAAATATTTTAAATAGCCAAATGTCTCGTCATCTAATTAGTGACGCGCATGAATGGATTAACGAGATTCCCACTGTCCCTACCCACTTGCAGAAGCGAGGTAGCATGTGGGCATTGTGGGGATAAACACGATACAAAAAGTTGCCGTAATCTACAACAAACGCCCAAATGTGTAAACTGTTCTGCCGGAAACATGAGAAATACTGCCCACGAAGCAAGATCTCCGAAATGCCCTACTTTAACTAGAAGGACCTCCGATTTCATTTCTAATATCGACTATGGTAATTAAAGTTCCAATAGTGATAATGCAGGCAAATGTTCAAAAATCACGGACAGCTACAATAGAAACTAGGCCGCTAGCCGAAGAACACGGCGTTAAAATACTATGTCTCCAAGAACCTTACACATACACTCATGATGGGATTAAAAAAATACCAGGCTACTCATCCTTCCAATGCGCACATGAACCAATGAACAGCCACTAACCGCAACTCTGATAACCGGAAATGACATAGACCTGCTATATATTGCCCAACTGTCAAATATCCACATAAATGTCTGCCTTTTACAAATAGGTAATATCAAACTGCTAATAGTAAACGTATACGTACCATGGGACCAAGATCCTGCAGATCTAATTGCACACTTAGAAAATGTCCTAAGCGCCTATCGAAATACTCCTACAATCCTCCTTGGAGATATAAACAGCAAATCAGTGACTTGGTACTCAAAACAAACAGATGAAAGGGGCATCTCGTTTGAAGAACTCCTAAGTGCGTCAAATCTATACTCCGCAAATAAAGCAGGTGAACCCTATACGTTTTCCACAGCAAACGGAGAAGAAAATATTGATCTTACTGCTATGTCAGGCCAGCTCTTGAACAAACTAACCACCTGGAAGGTAATTGAAGGAGGAAACTCCAGCGACCACAGACCAATCCTATTTAAGGTAGAGGAAACCGACCAGGATGCTGAAGTATCTAGAGGGTACAACATTAGAAACGTTCAACTAGAGAGACTAGCAGAATCGATAAACAGAGCAAATGAAGAGTTAAGTAATATATCCCTACATGCTATTCCTAGCATTGACAGATACATAGAATCCCTGACAGATAGCTTAATAGAAATAACAAAACGCAGTTGCAGAATGTCTAAAGGTGAGAACAGACTCGCGCCCTAGTGGAGCGACAATCTAAGTGACATAAAGAGCAATGTACTAAGGCTAAGAAAGATTTACCAAAGCAAACGTAGAAGAAACTTAGGATACCAAGCAGACAAAGAAGTGTATCTTCGCTCCAAATGGGCATACAAAAATGAAATTAGAACTGCAAAAGAGAATTCGTGGAAAAACTTCCTCGACGAACAGCTTTCTCGAAATCCATGGGGCACCGTCTATAAGCTAGCAGCAAACAAGATTAAAACCCAGAAAGTTATGAGTAGTGTTGTCAGAGGGGACGGTTCAATAACAGTTGCACATGAGGAAACACTTGCAGAAATACTTACCAGGCTGATGCCGGATGACGATCCTAACAATGACAGTGACTTGCACAAAGAAATACGAGATCAAGCCTCAAGAATGGCACCAGCCAATCCCGCCTCCACCCAAATTGCCAAAAAGCACAGTGGACCATCAGTGGAAGAAAGAAATGAGAAGAAAGAAGACATGAAAGAAGACCCGCGAGAACAGTAACGCAATTTAACATTTCTTTGTAAAATCTTGTATTTATATAACAAACCGTTCAATAAAGATTAAAATCCTTTCTTTCACCCACTCCCATGGAAAGCCTAACCAAAACTTTAACCCGCACGAATGAGGACCGTAGCTACGGGGGTGGTGATGGGGCCTCTTCCATCCCCCCTTCCTTTTTTTTTTTTTGTTCTTACCCACTACCTAGCGAAACCACTGCCAAGGGAACGGGCTTGGAAAAATTATTTTATATAAACATATCAAAAGTTTTACATTAGTTTTTATTACACTTGACACAGCTAGAATTAAAACTAAAAATTCTAGTTGTGACCAGTTTATTAATTGGCACTTGTGACGAGGCTGAATCAGACTCATCCTCGTTCATCGTGCTCTCCGAGTACTTATTTAAGAGATCTTGAGAGGTCTGATACATTTTTATATATTTTTTAATGATCTGCTCAGTAAAAATTAAACTAGTTACTGAATCATAGTTAAAATATTTTGTACAAATTAAAATCACATTTTTTGATAATCAGAAAATGCCAAGCCAATTTAAAGAAAGAAGAAGAAGCCAACATTATAATGCCCTTCATTATCCGGCTCTCGGTTTATTGGGGCGAGTTACTGGTAGGAATAATATTAATTGTTTTCAAAGTTAAATTTGATGTTGGAGGGCTGCCATTAACCTTGTTGTGGCCTGTTTATGAAAAAAAGATGTAGGCCATGTAATGAAGAAACGACGGTCCTTAAGGATATAACATACATGAAGATGACAATTTTTCTATAGTTTTAAGCTTAAAAGTTGAATGATCAAAAGTACTGGTTGATTTTTAAGTGATAGTTACCAGCGATGTAACCGATGAAGTAATTAAAGAAAAAAAAGTGTATTCTATAACGTAAAACTCAAAAATTATCCTCCCAACTTATTACAGTTATACTTTTTACAGATTCTGCAATGATGCATAATAAATATCGTTATTGAAATATTGAAATAGGTAACCCTAATCAGGGGTGGCTCTGCGGTCCCGAGGAAATTTTAAGCAGTATTTCTTGTTCCTGTGGAACCGACTATGGCACAAGGTGCGGGTGCCGCCGAAGTGGGTTTGAGTGCTCACTTGCATGCAAGTATTGCGATGGCACTTGCTCAAATCAAAAAGACACTTCCAACGAGGCCGAGGATAGTGACGTAGAAGAAGATCAAGAAGGAGAAGAAGAAGAAGGGTTTGAAGGAGATGTTTAGTACTTAAGTAAAAATTGAACTTTATGATGAATAATTCAATATTAATAAAAAGTACTATTTATTATTTAAATAAAGTATTATTTTCATAATTTGTGATTTTTCACTTTCTCCATTACCTTTCCCCGCAGAGCCACCCCCGAGCGCCCCGTATAATGCTAATGCTAGAACTGAATTCGACATTTCCGAAAAGCCCCGAGTAACGATTTTTGGCTGATTTTCATGGACGCTGCAATTTCTCCACCCAATCACTCCCCGAGCACCCCCGTAGAGCCACCACCGGGTGCTCCCGGGTAATTCTAATGTCAGAATTGAATTGGGCATCCCCGAAAAACACCAAGTAACGATTTTCGAGCGATTTTCATGGACGCTGCAAGTTCTCCGCCCTATTATCCCCCGAGCACCCCCGCAGAGCAACCCCAGAGTGCCCCCGGGTAATTCTAATGTCAGAATTGAATTCGTCATTCCTGAAAACCCCCGAGTAACGATTATCGAGCAATTTTCATGGACGCTGCAATTTCTCCGCCCAATCACCTCCCGAGAACCCCCGCAGAGCCACCCCCGAGTGCCCCCAGGTAATTCTAATGCCAGAATTGAATTCGGCATCCCCGAAAACCCCCGTGTAACGATTTTCGAGCGATTTTTCCGAGTTTGCAGTCGTTCTTATAATGTTGCAAGTAATTATGCAATTGCAATTTTCTTTCTGAATACAATGCAGAAAACCGCATCTCGATAACTGCTGTCCCTAAAAATTTCCGATTTATTTCCTAACTTCCCTGGACCATTAAATGTTCGTCTAAAGTACTGCTGGGCAGTATTCTTGGATGTAAGCCAGGCATTTGATAAAATCTGGCATAAAGGACTCTTATACATAATCAAATAATCATTACCGGATCCTTTCTACCATCTTTTGAAATCTTACCTAAGCAACAGACACTTTACACCTTAGAATAAGAGTTACTGATAAAACTTCTGAATTACAACCTACAAAATCTGGAGTCACACATATACACATCTGACCTCCCCACATCAGATGCAACCGCTACAGGAACATTTGCAGATGATACTGTTATTTTATCAATCTATGAAGATCCAATAATCGCTTCTGCAAACGCTCAAGAACAGCTTTTTCATACCGAAGGTGGCTAAATAATTGGAAAATAAAAATTAATGAAAACAAGTCACAACACACTTGGTACCGTGTGTGAGTCTGAAAAAAACCATGAAAATGGACCAAAAATGGCGGTATCAAAATTTCTCTTTTCTCCAGCCGAACCCCTAGAACGGCCAAAAACTACCCCCTAAATGGTTTAAACGGGCAGCACATCATTTCTCTGTAAAAAAAAACGTCGTTCCCGTCGTTTTCGAGGATGCTGAGCACAGTGGTGGTGTTGAAGATTACTTCCGACCCTCACCAACTCCTCCACCAGCCAAAAGTCGCCCCCGACAAGGGTGTTTTTATTTTTTATATCAGCGGCAAAACGTCTGCCCGAAAGAGATGAATTTTTTTTATATCAGCAGAAAGATGTCCCCCAGTATTTATTAATACTGTAGAAATACCATCATCATCCTGTGTAAAATATTTGGGCATTCATTTAGAGACAAACTTAAACTGGAAAGAACACATGTTAGAAACGAAAAAAGATGGATTTAAAAATTAGAGAGCTATACTGGTTAGCTATACGGCATTGAATTGTGGGGCTGTACTAGTAAGTCCAACATGGAACAATCCAAAAACCTCTAAAGCATAGTAGACGCACCATGGTATGTCACAAACCATATGTTACATCAAGACCATCGTATTAAAACAGCGCAAGAAATAATCCAACAACAAAGTCAAAAACACCACCAAAAATTAGAAACGCACACCAACATCCTGTTGCTTACAAGAAAGTGTAGCAGAAGATTGAAAAGAAAATGGCCAATGGACCTATTATGAGGTGAAAAGGACGCCTTCTCAATGGACAAGCCTCAGTACGAAACTAGTGATTGCTGTTCAATAAACCATTAAAAAAATGTTCATCTGGTGTACATCTCGGTAGCGATAAAGGTTATGTAAGAAAGGAAGACGTTTCTTTAAACTGTAAATAATACAGAATGATAGTGTCAAATCCATATCTATTAGAATAAGTCACATAAACTAAAATTTTATACCTAACCTATCCAGTAACTTTAAAATTAAATATTCAAATTTGCCTTTCTTTTATAATCAAATTCTCTATTCTTTTCCGCTCGTATCTAAGTTAAATATCTCGTAATGAGATATTTTCCGTGTATCATCATCCATCTTGCGGCAATATGATATTAACAGTCCCCTGCGATGTTGTTCGTAACCCCATGTGGCTTCAGATATGAGATTCCCGATTGGTAAAGGGCATGGAGGATCCAATCTGAGGGTTGTCTTGTGGCTAAAGAATAAAGATGAAGGGAGTATGGGTGAATATCGACAAGGAAGAACATTTTTATAATAAATGCAAACAAATTATTAACTAATAAAAGAATAAGAGGAAAATTGAATTAGAGCGATTAATTTTGTAAAATATAACGCCGATATCGTTTATTACTGTTGTAACTTGTAACTTTTTAAACTTAAATACTAAAATTAACCTAGAGGCTTTTTACAGCCGTTTTAGTTAAGGTTTGAGACGCAGACTTACCCAGTTCCAACTATATTTTAATTGAATAGTAGATAAACATTTTCAACGTTTAAGACCAAACAGTTTAGTCGCTGCCGTCCAATTAAATTCGTTGGTCCATCAGAAAAGCGAGTCGGATGTTACCATCGTTTCTTTAAAATAATATTTTTTTGGTAGCTAGCGACTCATACTCAGCTTTTTACGGTACTACTCCTCTAAAACATTCCACCTTATCTTCAATACATCCGAAACCGAATGTACCATACGTCAGATTAATTCATTTTTAAAGGTTTTTTTATTTAATCTGATTCGCATTTCTCTTGCTAGACATTATGTCTCAAATTATTGCATGTTGTCTTAAATTTAATTATTTCTGATACAAGGGATATGTAATAGAATGCTTACACAAAAAAAATATCAACCATAATCAGTAAGAAGTCAATGTATCATAAAATATACATAGGGCAACCTAAGAGACCAACCAATATAGGTTTAAAGAACATTTAGTGCATTTTAATGTATTTTCGTGCAACCGGTTGCGAAGAATTCATCATAAGTACGATTAATAAACACAGGAGTAAAAAAGCTAAAACAATAGAAAAACATTGTTATGATTAGAAAAAAAAATCTTTCATTTATGATGAAAGTATGACTAAAAGTAAAAGACAAAATGGTTACTTACTTGAGACGTAAAAAGTTTTTATTATGTAGAAAAAAGAAGGACTTAAAAAACATTAAAACGTTGTTGATGGCAATGTGAAACCTACTCTCTAATGTTAAGGGGGATAGTAGGAAACCACCCGTCTATTCGGATCAATCCCATCAAAGTTAAATAAATTTAAAGTTATTTAAAAAAAGAATGACTACTTTCAACCATACGCCGGTGTGACTGAACAAATAATAATGAAAATTGACAGTTGACAAATATGTAAAAACGAAGAGAAAACAATGGCTGTTTAACAAAAATATATGAAGTCCTCTATAAGAAAGAAGACCCAAATTACAATATAAAAATGTAAATGACGAAGACCAACGAATTGTAAAGAGATTCAATCAGGCAAAAGAAAACAAATTAAGCTGAAAAGCTAGCTTTTTTACTCCTTTGTTTATTAATCGTACTGATGATGAATACGTATGTATTTGAAAACATGTTCTATATATATAACGGTTATAGCTTTGACTTTAAACCGTTCAACTTTCCCCTTTCCTTCAGATGAAAATAAAATTTTTTGTGCATATCAAAATTAAACAATTAAGCAAACAGTGGTGAGTAAGAAACTAAATGTATATGCTTAAGTAAATAAATATAATATTTTGAAACAATTCGGTTAAACTTAACTTTACAAATACGGGAAAAATTGGTAGACACATTGAGTAAATTATTCTGTATTGTACTAAACATATTTTCATCTGAATTTTGTAAACTGTACTCCAAACTACATCCTTTAATGATAGTTAAATATTTTAAATATTGGTGATACACTTTGAGATCACAGGGTTGCTACAATGTTTGCATAAGGTATATTTTTAAACTTTTTCTATATTAATTCGATTTACCATGATTTTTTTAATAATGACACAAAAACTCTGCCACAAATTACATTTTTCTACGATCGTGCAAAAAGTTACTACTTTTTGCACTCTTAACTGTGTTAAAAGTTGTACTTTGTTGCACTAGTGCAACAAAGTGTTATGGTACTCTGTAATTAGGAGTTCGATCTGAAGAAAACATTTTTCCTTGTATTTTGAGTATACTTATAAACGTGGTAACTGTAGGAACTTAGGTACCATTAAATATTATTAAAAACATTATTGTTTGATATTAAAAAGAAACATTTTTTACTGTAGTTTTGATTAATCCAAATCTTTTTACTATCGAAAACATATATTCATAGTTAGCTATGGATGGCGTCTGACAGTGGCAGTTTACGTAATTCATCTCAAGTTGTCAATTTAAAATTTTAATATTTTGTTAGCTGTTAAAAATGTCTGATTCGAATAGTGAAGAAGAATATATTTGTACTCCTCCAGATTTAATTCAAACAGCAAATGAAGCCACAGCAGATTTTTTTTTTTTTTTTTTTTTTTTATCCAGAATCGATAATATTAACCCTACCTATTCCAAAAGAAACCCCCCCACAACAAGGAGTATGGAATTAGGTAGACACGTTTCACACCCAGGGGTCGATCAGGGTGACTGACACACAGATTGAGAGGACCTCGGTTAAAAAGGTTGTATAATATTAAGGTTAACAAAAACAAAGGATACAAAACTAACCTACTCTAAAATTTTAAACCGCAAGCTTTGATAAAATCCAATAGGGCTTCATAAACTGCTGGATCGTTCAGCGATAAAAGGTGCATTAAGTTAAATGGGGCGAAAAAGCCATTTGCTAGTAGTTGGCTAAGGAGTTGCTGTGTTTGAATGTTATGCTTTTTGCAACTGAAAAAAATATGATCCAAATCACTAATCACACTACAACTGTGGCAAAGATTGGAGTCTATAACTTTAATTTTGTGTAAGTGATAAGGGTAACAGGCATGTCCAAATTTGATTCTGCTGATCGTTACAATACTATTCCGTTGATATTTTAAATTCTTATGCCACAACTCGTTGGGTATAACTGGCTGAAGTAGGATGTAACGGGATGGTTTGTTTCTGCAATATTGGATCCAGTACAGGTTCCATCGTTCTTTTAGCTTCTTTCTAGAATGACTTATGCATTCGTCAATGTTAATATTATTTTTAAGAATTTGACCAGTATCGATACTTTCCTTCGCTAGTTTATCGAATGTCTCATTAAAATGTAACCCGATATGAGCCTTCACCCATAAAAACTTTATATCAAACTGTATTTGTTTTAATTTGTTGATTTGTGTTTTTAACTTGATGATTGAAGAGTTTTGATTGGGCGCTATAATGTCAATTGCTTCAGCTATACTTTTGAGGACAGAGAGTGAATCCGATAATATGATTACCTTTTTAAAGGAATGATGTTCGGCATATTCTAGTGCCTGAATAATCCCAATGGCTTCAGCAGAAAATATTGAGGTAAATTCATTTAATTTATACTGTGCTTTGATATTCAAAGAGGGGATGAAAAATGCACATCCGACTCCACTATTTTGTTTGGACGCGTCAGTGTAAATGTGAAGGAAATTTGGGTATTTTGATAGGTAACAATTTAGTATTCGGTGACTAATTGTGGGTATATCGCTATACGATGGAATTTTAATACTCACTGGGTCCAAGGCTAATATCATATCAGTTATATTATTTAAGTTGTTTTTCTTTAAAAAGGATGCCGTATAACTAGTCTCTCTGAGAGCACTACATGATAAGGGGGAAGGTTTTTTTTCCCAGTATTTGTTGGTCAGATCATATGTGTTTAAGTTTGATATTTGTTTGAGTATCAGAGAGTCTTTATTCGTGGCTTTATATATAAATTTGTCAGCTAACAATTTCCTACGTAGTTCCAAAGGTGGTTCTAATGCTTCAACTCGGAGAGGTTCTACAGGAGTAGAGCGCATTGCACCTATGCAAAGTCTAAGGGCAGAGTTTTGAAGAACATCTAATCTTTTCAATACATTTGCTGAAGCTGATCCAAAGAAAATGCTGCCGTAATCCATAAACGACCGGATGTACGCCCTATAGAAAATGAGACATGTTTGGGTCCGCTCCCCGCCATGTCCTTCGTATTAATTTTAAAAAATTTAAACCTTTATTGCATTTGGATACAATTTTATCTATATACGGTCTCCATGTGAGTTTTTTATCAAGTGTGATACCAAGATAAGTGGCTACTGATGATACGGGGTATGGGATGTTATTACTTTCTATGTTGTCTATGTGAGGAAGGTTATGCCTAGTGAAGAATGTAATATTTGATTTTTCAGGAGTTAAATTAAAACCTAACTTATCCACTTTTTCGCTTATAGAATTAATAGCATCTTTTAGTGTTGTTAGAGAATCTAAATACATTTTTTCAGAATTGTATATCACAAAATCGTCGGCATATTGTATTAAACCGTAATCTATATTGTCATGAAGATTTCTTGTAAAAATGTTAAATAGAATGGGTGACAGCACTGACCCTTGGGGCAAGCCCGTGGAGACACACCGAGGACCTATTAGCGTGTTGTTTATGGATCTTACATAAGTTTTTCGATCTACAAATAAACTACTTAACATATTGCATATTCTTGGCGGAATAGAGGCACTTAGCAATTTGTCTCTTAACATAAGAATGTCAACAGAGTCGTAAGCCCCTTTTATATCGAGAAAAGCTGCTCCCATATAATAATTTTTTGAAAGACATATTTGTGCATCTGTGACTAATTGCATAACAGCGTCGGTGGTGCTGAAGCCTCTTTTAAAACCAAACTGACTACAAGGTAGAATAAAGTTAGATAATATGTGATACTCCAACCTACGTTTGATAATTCGTTCGAATGTTTTAAATAGACAAGAAAGTAAAGTTATGGGGCGATATGAATCAGCTAAATTAGGGTTTTTTCCGTTTTTAAGGATGGGTACCACTATCGACGCCTTCCAGTCTCCTATAATACCGTTGTGTAACCAAACGTCGTTGTATATCTCAATCAAGAATTGTTTCGCGTTGTCAGCTAAAAACCAGATCATGTCATATGTTACGTTATCAAAACCCGGTGAGGTATTATAAATGTTTTTCAAAGCGAAATTTAGTTAATTGAAAGTTATAGGAATATCAAAAACATTATTAGTTACGTGGTTAGTCTCACAAACTTCACTAAATTCTTTAGTAACGAAACAAGGTGCGATTTTCTGTGAAAATTGTTCTACCCAATCTAAGTTATTACATTGTCTGGTGTTAGGAGTAGTAATGGTGGAAAATCTTTGCATTTTTTTGGCCTGCTGCCACAATTCTTTGCATGTTGTATTTTAACTTAATTTAGTGCAATAATTAATCCAATGATTTTTAGCTTTTTGTTTAAGGAACCTTTTAGTTGTTGCCATTTCTTTATTAACGAGAGTATAATTTTCGGTCGTACTGGCTGCTTTCTACGATCTAATTGCTGCCTTTCTACGATTCACTACATTATCGCATTCACTGTCCCACCATGGAGGAGGAAGGCGGTGTTTATCTTTTTTAAAAGGTTTATTCGTGGGAATGGCTGAAATAGCTGAGTATTCTATACCCGAAATAAAATGCTGATATTTATCGTTTATGTTACCGAATGAATGTGGTGAGTTGTTGAAATATTCTTCTGACAATAACTGATATTCTGGCCAATTCGCTTTTCTAGTGTTCCATTTGGTTTTCGGATATATTAGTGAGTTAGATTTTGATTGCGCAGAGCCTAATTTAATTAAGATTGGGAAGTGGTCAGAACCAAGTGTATCCAGTGTTACCATCCAGTTGATTTTGTTTGCAATATCTGGGGTGGCTAATGTGAGATCGACTGCAGATTTATTATTTGTCCTAGATATTTTGGTAGGTGATCCGTCGTTTAATAAAACTACATCTGTTTGATTTAAAGCGTTAACGATATTAGATCCTGATGAGTTAATTTTATATGAACCCCATGATCCGTGCTGCCCATTGAAATCCCCTCCGATTACTGTGGGCCCATTGATATTGTTAAAGAGATTGATAAAGTTTTGTGTAGAGATTCTAATATCTGGAGGGCAGTATACAGAAATGAAAATGATATTTAAATTGTTGTGAAAAATTTGAGCCGCACAAGCTTGCATGCCATTTTCAATGCCATTGAGTGATATTTCTTTGAATTTGATGTTATTTTTAAGTAATATGGCAACTCCCGTGGTACCATCAACTCTATCTTGACGTACTAATGAATAGCCAGGAAATATGTAAAAAGTATTAGTTTTAAACCATGTTTCGGATAATAAGGCTATATCGATTTCTAATTCTGATAAGGTTTTTTTTAAACTGTTTTTATTAGCTACAGCGGAACGTGCGTTCCACTGAAGAATATTTAGTTCGTTAGTATTCATCAAGTTCATCATCGTCCATAAGTTCGGTATGAGTAAACGCAATTTTTTTTAATTGATTAATGTCTAAGGAAGCAAGCTCGTCGAAAGATTTTACCTCACTGATAACCTTTTGGAAAAATGTAAAAAAATTATGTATGAAATTCTCTTCTTTTTCTAAACTTAAACCATCTTCTCTAGGTGGTAAAGATATTGGCTTTTCAGGGCCAAATCGGTATGGGAACATCGGGGGTTCATTTATATTTGTGATGTAGCTTTTCGTTTTTTATTTGAACTATCAATTTGCGTTGAAGCTTGTATGTTTGTGTTATTTATGGTTTTTGAAGTCCGGTTAGAGTTAATCGGTTGTGACAAATGTTGACCGGTTTTTGAGCGAAATGTGGGTGTTCTAAGAGCGGGGAATTCTTGGTCATTAAAAGGGGATAGGGCCTGAAATCTGTTGTTAGATTTAATTACATTTGCATATGAGTTAGTGTTAAGTGATTTGTCTTCCAAAAATGTTAAATTTTCTTCTGCCATTTTTTTTTTAATTTCTTGTTGTTTAATATTTGCCGGACATGATTTGGAAATAGATTTATGGGTATTTGTTTTACAATAAATGCAACAATTGTCCTGGGGATCACGGCAAACATGCAATTCATCCTTATTTTTACCGCAATTTATACACAAAATATTCGAGCTGCGACATTGTTTAGCTACATGTCCATATTTAAGGCATTTAAAGCATTGGGTTACTCTATGAACATATGGTTCAACACGGCAGACTACGGAGTTAATATAAATTACCGACGGTAGCATATTTCCTTCGAAAGTAACAATGATTGATTGTCTAGGTACAAGAGTTGTTTCACCGTTATTTATTATTTTTCTCTTGATTCTGTAAACATCCGTTATGGTAACAGGAGACATAAAGTTGCTAAACAAATATTGTTCATCAAACATAGTATCGACCCCTTTAATAACCCCTTTTCTAGATAATAAGTTGTTAGGGATGTATGCTTTTAAATTTTCTTTTAAAAGATCCTGATTGGTGACTAATTTGTTAGCGTCATAAATGCTTTTAAGTTGAACTCTAATTCTATTTCTACCAACCGTATCAATTTTAAGAATATTTTTTATATTTAATTTTTTATGCAAAATGTGACCGACAGCCATGGGATGGAGTTTCCCAATGGTTTGGTCGTTGACCTTTTCCATAAACACGTATATTATCTCTGAATAAAGATTGGGTTTTTGTAAATTGAACACCTTACTTTTTTGCTGACCACTATCGCTTACTACTTTTTCACTTTCTGCCTTATCATATTCTTGGCTGATGGAACTGTCGTTTTCTGTGTGTTGGTTTGACTTTTGTAAAGGGTCTGTAATATTGTTGGTCGTCCCCCCTCCCTCGGGGGGAGGATCACCTTCCATCTTCACCCAGTCACTTGCACCACTTTTAAACTCGTAGGCAAGCACACAAACTTATTAATAAAAGTAAATAGTCACAATTATTTATATTACACTGCACTGTCTATCCGATAAGTAAATTAACGTCTTTACTATACGGAAGCTACCGGTGTACTCTTAAATACACTTAAAACACGGACTGGCCTTTGCTCGTATATTGCATATAATTGTATGCACAGCAGATTTATTATCCGAAAAATCCAAAAAAAAATTATGAAATTTGTTATAAACGCTTTACAGACACAAAGCGTGTTAAGAACATTAGTGAGAACGTCCTCCTAGCGTATTTGAAAGAAAAATCGGAGATACTAAAGCCATCGACCTTATAGTCAGAATATTCAATGGTGAAAAAAGTAAATAACTAGTTTAATAAAATAATCGTTAGTTTAAAGTTAAATTTTATTTTCGATCGTAGAAAAAATGTTGTGTGCTACACGTGCAAAAAGCATATTTGTTGCACTCAGCATGATTGCAGCTCTCGACTTCGTCTCGAGCTGCAAACTTCATGCCTCATGCAACAAATATACACTTTTTGCACTAGTTACACAAATAACTATTATAGGTTATTATTCTGCACTGGCAAAAAGTTGAACTGTCAGTAAAATAATCGTCTACAATTTTTCCAAAGCCACCTAATATGTTATTTGTTTTATTCAGGTATTTGGAAATGGCAATTACAGCATTTACAAATTAATTAAAAAACACCTTCCACCTACTTTAGTGAACCTAACTTAGGTTATAACTGTAATTTGTTTTAAATAATTTTTACTAAATTTATTAATCTAAAATCAGTGGAACATTGTTATTTTCACGATTCATATTTAGATAATTTAAAATTTTGACGTGGTATAATTTTTGACATTCCAACATATACTCATGGCCAACTAGGTTTTGCTTCTTCATGTCCTTAAATAATCTTATTGTCAAATTAAAATTAATTACTTTTAAATTTTTTAGGTGTAAAATTTTTTCCAAGCACTTGGAAGATAAGAAGTGAAAATTTACACGTCTGAAATAAAATTTTCACTGCCAATTATACGTTTAACTTTTACACTTTAAATTGTTCTTAATGATATCGATACGATTATAAATTTTAATAAACGTATAATGAAGATTCTACCAATTGAGAATTTTCAACTACTTACTGACTTCCCCTAATAGTGGTTTACTATTAAAAATGTATATTTTTCTTGAAGTAAATATTCAGTACTGAATTTATTGGGTGGCCAAAACCAAGAAGAAAAAGCCTTTTGTCAATTAAAGATTCGTTTATTTATCTCATTGTTAAATAAGATTAATGTAAATGAAGGACGAGGAAGTCAATAATGAAAACAAGTTACTAAGAAAATAAACATTTGAGCTTGAACGAGGAAACAGGTTTTTGTGAATATCCTGCGATCTAATAATATATCTCTTCAGATCAGGGACGTAGCTAGGAGATGCAAAAGGGATATGTTTAATGAACTACTTGTTAAATAAGCGGGAATTAAATAATTGTTAAAACAGAAATATTTAAAAACTGAAAACATACAATCAAAAAT